>OX465176.1:24935000-25535000 GCA_949987655.1 Polymixis flavicincta | reverse complement strand
ATCGGCATTTATCGTGCCGTAAATAAACCGGAAAGGGTAGTTACGTTTAAATCTATAGTAATCTCGGATTTGGGAGTTTATTCGGGGTGATCCGGAGCCACGGTCACGCTCAGTATTTATCGTGATACGATTCCGTCCGGGTATCGCAATCGATACAAGGATCCATTATTAAATGCAGATAAATTCATGTTATATTTTAGATAAACATTTCATTTATTTCATAAACAAAAAACATTTGTGTCCAAATATAGGAATACACCACGAACTTAAGATTAATATTGTGATTACACTAACCAAAAAATAAAAACACTACAGCGAGAATACATACATATCAAATCTTCTTAATTATTACATGTCAAAATATTATTTATGAAATTATTGCAAATAGGGAACATTCTAAAAATAATAATTAACCAATAACTGCTGTTTTATCCTTACACCTTGCAATCAGTAAATTATAAGTTCTTTAACTTACTAAATAATTTGCACAGTTACCATCATGTTCCCATGTTTATTGTGTGTTAAGTTTATGTTGTTAGCAGTTGAATCTAAAATCTGTGTTAAGCTTTGAAAGGTGTGTTACTAGCCTCATAAAGTGCCCCAAATTATAATGAGTTAATGTACCTTAGGATAAGTGCATTTGTTGATTGTTTCTGTAGTTAAATAAAGATATTTGAAAATGAAATGAAATGAAATCCTTACAAAATTCGTCAATACCATAATAACACTTCTGAATCAATAATGTCTTAAGTTTATTTCTAAATACATTCAAATTCGGAATATTCTTTAATTCTGGTGGTAATTTGTTAAATAAATTAATTGACTGCACACTTGATGAGTGTTTTGCAAACTCATGTTATATGTTTTAAATTTTAATAGAAAATATTTATTGATATTAAGTTTTTACAAAAGAGTTGTTATTTTCAAAATTCTTCAGCGCTTTTTTGGAAATACTGTATAAAAAATATTTTATTAAGCAAAACATAAAATTTCGCGATATATAAAATTGAAATAGCGTTCACTTGTCGACGGCATTTTTGTATATAATTTTACAGTTTTTTTAATAAAATCGGCCCAGACAATCGCTCCCTGGGTTAATTATCACTATCCATCACAACACCATTCTTTATACACGGAACATTTATCACGTTAGTTATTGAGTAGCGTTCCCTTACAGGAATGCCTTTATCCAGCGGTAAGTGGCCATAGAAGCCAATACTCAGCACTACAAAGAAAATTCCTTACAGATTAGAATTTCCTAGGCCTTTCTGTCTCGATTGAACACTGGACAAACGATGCCGAGATATATGGTTACATAGTTTCAACCTCGTGACACTTGTCCACATTTTTTCCATACAAACTTCGGGAGGGTTTTACTCCACTGTTTTATTATGTAGGTACATCAAAAATTAAACATGGTATGGTTTTGTATCATTATTAATATTGTCGGTACGGAAACAGAATACTAAAATAAAAGGCCATTAAAAAGTTATGAGTCAACAAAGATTCGTTTTTCTTGCTAATTTAACCTAACTTTGAGCGTGTTTAAGTAATAAAAGGATTGTAAAATCTCGAAAACCAAGACGGTACCGACAAAGTTCAATTAACAATAAGTTCAATAACATTATTATGCAGTGGTTTTTTCATAAAACCCGATCTTCTGAAGGACTTTTCTTAATTTTTTCGCGATTTTATTGCCAAATATGCTCCTGCATCTCACTCAATAACCTTGTGCGTGTAGACTAGAGTCACTGATACTATCTCTGTCGGGTACGAAGCCTGGTGAGACAGCGTGATTTTTAGCCAGGCCCACCAGTGAGTTCGAGCCCGCGCAAAGTGTCCCCTTAACTTATTGATCTTGGTTGAAATTACTAACTTAGTTAATTTAGTGGTTTTAAAATGGTTTGAGATCACTTTTTTTTTTGTGTTTTGTCTTCGCACGGTTTGTGCATTTAGCCAGTGTCAAGTAATGAATCTTCAAAAAATTACTTTTCGATCAAGTAAATGTCCCGTTATCAGGCACTAAGTTACAAAAAGTCATAGTCGTCGAAAGTCAGTCAAGTCAAAGTTATTGTAAAGCGGTAGTAACTTTACAACAACCTCTTAGGAGTTTTTGGGGGGAACACGAAAAGTCCACGTTAGTCACTTATTTTCACCTTCACTACACTTGTGCACTCACACGTAACTAAATTGCATAATTCACTACCAAAATTAAACAATTTAATTCGCTATTTCACAAAATTTCATGAAAATGAAAATTCGTGCGACATGATCCAACGCGATCCCGCCAAAAACTCCTTGAGATCACTTATTTTAGTATGACTAAAATTATTTTCATTGACAGAACGAATCATATTTTTTATCAATCGTGTCCGTTCATGGGAGTCCATTTTCCATCGTATAACACCCCAGATGATTTCCAAGATTGTTCATAATAGGACAGGCACTCAGTTCTTTCGTGTTGGTTTCGAATACCGACTGTACAATATCTCTGAGGGCAGTGGTGACCCAGTGGTAGCGTATTGTAACGTAACGATAGTTGTAGATAGTGGGTTAGAATCCAGGCAGGCGCTTTACTTTGTGTAAATTATTTCATCACCACTGCTCTCAAAATGGTGAAGGAAAACATCGTGAGGTAAGCGGCATGTACTAGAAACATTTTTTTTTTAATTCATCAGACATTTACCAACCTGCACTAGGCCCGCGTGGTGGATTATGGCCCACTCGCTCTCACTGAGAGGAGGCCTGTGTCCCAGCAGTGGGAATATTATAGGCTGATTTTGAAATATTTCTATTAATCTCTGCCTAGTCTTTTCCCAACAATGTTGTAGCAGTATTTTACATGAAGCCAGTGCCTGTCTGACCTCCTTAAACCAGGTACGAGGTAACACGATGCTCCTTGGCAAGACTTTTGTGCTTCTGATGACGACCCGTAACGACTGTCAAAGATCTACGAGTAACAGCCGGGACCAACGGCTTAACGTGCTTTCAGAGGTACGGAGGGTTGTCAGTGTGTAATGGATGTTCCCATCCACGAACCTACCTCAGCAAGCTCTGATCAACCTTAATAATTGAACCGTGCAGCTGTTATTTTTAAGCCACAAGCTCCCTTGCAATATTTCTGTTAACCAAATCGAAAGCAAGTTTGGAAATAAGTCCTACTTTTAAACCCAAATAACCGAGCAAATAACTTCGTATATTCTTCCACTCTGCTTAAATACATCAGCCAAACTTCGCAGATTACAAAGCAACATCTACTCTAAACTAGTTAGCCTCAACATCTCAGCTCAAACTTTTAAAGCCAACAATTTTTCATCATAACTGCGTCTGACATAGTGTCAGCGAGCTAAATGAGCTCCCATTGCGGGTGCCTCATTAGACCCCACATAACAAACTCAACAGCGACCGTAAACTGCGGGGTAAATGCATAAGCCGTGTCGGGAGTCCCGCTCGCCTTTAGATGATATCAGGATAAAATGTTTTAAGTAACTTACCATGTTGGTTTTTGGCATAAACATTTTGAGGTTGTAAAGTGTTGACGCGGAATTTTCGTGGAGTGACAAAAGTGGAGTCATGTGTGTAAATGGTCTCACCAAGATTACCACTTTTTGGAACGAAGTTCTTTAACTCAGTTTACGGTAGGAATAAGAAATCGTCAAGTAACGAAAAACCACTTTGCCATGCGACTTTTAATTATAAGTACAATCTAAATCTCCGCATCGGAGTTGAAGCAAAAGCTTAAAGTACCTACTTCTGAGTGGCATGAAGGCGTTAACGATTATAATTGAAGACATCATCTTCTGTTTAGCCTTTTTTCAATTATGTTGAGGTTGGCTTCCAGTCTAACCAGATGCAGTTGAATACCATTATTTTACATGGACTGCTTATCTGACCTTTGCAACCCAGTTATTGGGTAATACCTATTGATAAGACTGGTTGTCACATTTTCGAGCTTCTGACGACCCGTGACGACCGTCAAAGATCCGGGAATGACAACCGGGACAAACGGCTTAACACGCCTTCCGAGGCACGAAAGGGCTCGGTATATATAGATGGTAACCCATCCACGGACCAACCGCGGCAAGCGTAGCTTAATCTGATCGATCGATTCGTGCAGCCGTTATTATTTAGCCAAGTGCCCTTATATCTGCCAGGGGTGCGGGTTGTTCGAAAGAGATACCGTCGCCCCTGGCACATAGGCAACTGAGGGAACACGGGTGGGTTTAGTTTTAATTATAAGTTTTTGAATCCTATCTCGTTGATGTACAGATATAATAACATTAAAGAGAAAGATTCCCCGTATGTGTTGCCGGGCGTAAAAGAATAGCACCATCCCATTTCTTCCCGTGGGTGTCGTAAAAGGCGACTAAGGGACTTACCAGAGAATGGGCAGCAGCGTTCTCTGTGCATTTTACCACCATACTGCGATCGCCAACCCGCCTGCCAAGCGTGGCGATTATGGCAAAACCCCCCATCCTGGGGGAGGCCTATGTCCAACAGTGGACGTCTTTTGGCTGAAATGATGAAAGAGAAAGATACAATATTTTATGTTACTTTTTATGACTAGAAAGAACTTATCTCGCTGTCTTCAAATATTTAAATTGAATTTTTAAGTTTAATATTTTTCTTTTGACGAAAACTAAAGATGGACGACTGTACTTAAAACTAAGTACTAAGTGGGTACATTATTTCATACAAGTTTATTTAATTTTTTTCCTTTTACATTATTTAGGTACCTACTTAAAGATATTAATGTTTTACATTTCTGAAACTACATTTTATTTTATTAAAATGACCAAATATCCAAAATCAAAACAGGAAAAATGCATAAAAATAACCATTAGCTGGGTTTTCATAATTTTAACATTACCTACCCAAAAACAAAAGACATGAAAATTAACACACAACAAACAGCTATTTTATTAATCAAAACTCAGCAATTACAATAAAACCAATATTATGTAGGTACTCTAAACTCATTCGATATGGGAGACATTTAGCCGAAATTTTTACGATCAATGTCTATATAAAGTTAATTTTAACTGTATACGGGGTGCTCTCAGATTGACAGCATAAAATAAATAGGTACAGAAGGTCGGCTCGAAACAAAGAACGAAAATGCACATACACACACACGTACGTATGAAATTATCAGTCTATTTCGGTCTAATTACAAAACAATATTTATCTTTTGAATCAGGAGACCAAATTCTCGTTAGTAAAATGTTCAAAATCTAGTCGCAATCTCATCTCGGCGACAATCAATATCAAAAACTTTTCAAAAATTTATGGAAAGTAGTATTTGATGATATTGAGACTGAGATTAAACTGCGAACGGGTTGTACGTTGTTTTATAGCTAATAGTTTTGTAGAATTTTGTTTCACATAAAATGTTTCTCATTTTTTCGTTTCATAGAAAAATCAATACGCAGAATACTTACATTCAAGATTTTTAAAGCATTGATTTCTGTTTCACATAAAGTTTAATGTTAGAATAATCATAACATAGAATAACAAATCAAACATTATTAATCCTTATATTGTTTTTTTATATAAAAATTATAACCAAGAATAAAATTTTATCAAGTGACAGTTTCTAAACGTTTCAATTCATACCGTTGATAAAATGCATACCCTCATATAAAATTACAACACCGCGTTCACAAAAATGACAGCAGCATGCAGCAGGCATGGTTTCTGTCACGGCTCCGGGCTGTGGGGCTCCGGCGGTCCCACGCGACCTTATCGTCGCAGATGGTATTCACGCTCACCACCTGCTCCTGAGGTCGCGGGTCGCCTCGCCCCTCCGCGCCTACATGGATTTAAATTAAGGGCAAATAAGACTACTTGGAGTCCGTTTTGCAGCGATTCGTTTCTGTCACTAAGTTTTGTAGTTTATATATTTTCGTTGAAATAAAATACCATGGAAAAATACAACGAACAAACAATCGTTTTTAACAAATAATACTACTGTTTGATAAGTTTGTTAAACAAAAAAATGTGATTAAAAATCATGGAATTGTGTTTCTGTGAAATATGTTTCAATCAAATATAGTATTTCAAACAATATTATTCGAAATAAAAATACAATGACCTAATATTATATGAAACATTTTCTGGGAAACGAAACTCTATGAAATTTCTGTGTACGAAACAAGGAGACACCCTGTGAACGTTCTTAAAATTACGCAAATGGCCCCACTGTATGAACCCACCGAGCAAGTACTAAATACAATAACTGATTTTATACTCGGATCTAAGTTATCGATATTCTATTAGGAACTTTACGACAGTCGGAATAAAGTTCGAAACACAAAAAATGCCTGAAAGGTTAAAGTTTTGGGCCAAAATTAAAACTCGTATATAATGA
The DNA here is from genome assembly GCA_949987655.1 of Polymixis flavicincta. Taxonomy (NCBI): domain Eukaryota; kingdom Metazoa; phylum Arthropoda; class Insecta; order Lepidoptera; family Noctuidae; genus Polymixis; species Polymixis flavicincta. The sequence goes on along the minus strand of OX465176.1, from coordinate 25,528,630 downwards.
GATGGTTTGACACATCTCATACTAGTTGCGAGTGCGAAGCTTGTACAATGTGCGTGCATTTCCTCTTGTAGGTCGTAGATTCGAACCCAGACTGGAGCTTTACTTTGTGTAAATTATTTAAACACTACTGCTCTCAAAACAGTGAGGGAAAACATCGTGAGGAAACCTGCATGTCTTAGAACCAAAAAATCTGAGACAGGTGACATTTACCAACCCGCACTGGGCCCGTGTGGTGGATTACGGCCTGATCCTGCTTACAGGGAGGAAGCACGTGTCCCAGCAGTTGGAACATTATCGGCTGATTACGTAGGTATGTTATATATGTAAGGAGCTAGCCTTCTGTACCTCTTTACTCTGTGTCGTCGGTCCCAAACACTCTAGGGGCGCAATTAGGAAGTTCGTTCGAAACGACAAGTCAATAAACAAGAGACGAGAAGGGCTAATAAAAGGTGTAATGATTGACAAAAGGTTTTTCTTTCTCTTTTATCTTTAGATCGAAGCTTTCACCCGGAGTGCCGCGGAGTTGAAAATGAATAAATAGCTGCCCCTTTTTGTTGGGTCCTTGCTTAAAATGTTGGTGGACAAAAACTTTTTTGAACGGGTCTGAACTTTTTTCCGTTGAGATTTATTAAAATAAAGGAGTGAAATTAAACATAAGTCAGGAACTAGTGGTTTCAGATACTTAACCTACCTATAGTATTTGTACAGGAGAAGAAATAGACTCGGTAGAAATAAAGCATTAAGTGCTTTATTTCTACCGAGTCTATTTCTTTAATGATAGTAAAAAGAATACATATTTTGTTCCTAAAATAAATGATAAATAATTTTATCCCTGTATAAGTGATATAGTAGATTTTACAACAAGTGCACAAAACAAACTATTTTCATCCGAGACTTTTAGCAGCCCGAGCCGAAGGCGAGGGCTGATAGTAATGTCGAGGATAAAAATGGTTTTGTGGACGAGTTATAAACTCTGCTTTTCACTTCGATTGCGAGGAAATAAAACAGTAGTATAACATAACATTTCTTTAATTAAAATTCAAAGTAAAATTAGAACAGTTTTGAATACCGCCGCTTTATTTTTTTTTAAATCTTACGACATTGATATTAGGCTGCAGACCTATACAGCCTACTATTAAATTAATTTTGTAATAATAATTTTCTTAAATCAACTAACCTACCGTACTTGAATTAAAATTTTAATATCTATTATATCTTAAAAAACACATAAGGCAAATAAATTAAAGTAAATATTATATAATAACAAATTCTATCTATGAACTTCTTATTGCATTTGGCTGTATGGCTCATTTTCTTTGCCTTAATATAATACATTTATGAGTAGATACGTTAATGCCCTTGTGCACAAAATTCGATTTTGTGCAGCCTATACCCTGCACAAAGAAGCACTTTCAGAGCATGAGAAGTGAAAAATAATTTTTCAACACACTTGCTCATAAAATGGCTCTAATTTCACTACAGTTAGGCACATAATGACACCTATTATCAAACTGTGACTTTTTCATTATTATTATTCACTAGTGAGTTATAGAATTGGTTGAGTTGCTTTGTTCTTAGTGAGTTATAGGTTTTTTTTTTGTTTGAGTTGCTTTGTTCTTAAAAACGATGATGATGGATGATGCTGGATGATGATGGATGATGCTGGATGATGATGGATGATGATGATGGATGATGATGGATGATGATGGATGATGATGAATGATGATGATGGATGATGATGGGTGATGATGAGTGATGATGGATGATGATAGATGATGATGGATGATGATGGATGACGATGGATGATGATGGATGACGATGGATGATGATGGATGATGATGGATGATGCTGGATGATGATGGGTGACGATGGATGATGATGGATGACGATGGATGATGATGGATGATGATGGATGATGATGATGGATCATGATGGATGATGATAGATGATAATGGATGATGATGGATGATGATGGATGACGATGGATGATGATTTAGTATTATTTTCTTCGCAAGTGTGTTGAAAAACGTCGTATGATACACGTGTGTATTGATGATTATCGTCCTCGGCTCTCTTAAGACCCTCGCCTCACGGCTCGGGTCTCAATGGCGCCTCAGCGATAATCACCAACGTTACACACTTGTACCATAATGTACTATTATTCCTGGTTTATACAAACACTTTTACACATCAAACATATTTCACAACTAGATGAGGTCAGCGTTTCCTATCCGACTACTCTGTGATGAATAGGTGAAACAAGATCCGAGGTCACAGTCCAGATATAATCTTGGTCGGATCATGTGAGGGCCATGTAGATTAGTGTCTGAATTGGCATTTTGAGGAAAAAGCTACACAAAGATAACATTCTTCTAAAATAATGACAAGATGATGACGTAATTTTCTTCAGCCGGGAGTCAAATCAGTGTCACTACATGACTGGACCGAACCAAACTGTCAAATCTTATTGCTCCATTCCCACAAAACCGTCAGAAGCCAATGTTCTATGTGTGGGGAAGTGAGAACGACTTGTTTCGGTATCTTGAGTGAAATAAAACAAACGATGGAGATTCAAAATGGAAGTGATTTATTGTCAAAATCTTAGCTGCTATATTTACAGGATGGGTTGTCGTCGGAGCTGTGGTTGTGAACCAAACCCAAAATTGATCAACCAATCAGATGTGAGGTTCCTGGTCTGCTGGAGCCCAGAGTGCGCCGACTATAAATTAGTGAGGCGCCCCCGTGCGGTTTATAGTTTGCGATCAGTTTTGATGTGAGGAAGACGTGTGTCGCGCGCGCCGGCTGTCCGCCCGCATTCCGTTGCCTGAGGCGCCGCGCCGTAATTCACTCAGTGTGAGCTGCGCGCTCGACGCGCGCGGTCGCTTGATGCTTGCATGATCCCACATCACTCCCCCCTAAGCGAAGCGGACAACGGGCTTAACAGTTCTTCCAGACCTTGTGATGTATGGCTGGCTCGCTTGATCAGGGGTGCGATGATCCACATCTTCAGACTCATTGAATATGTAGGCTGGTTTGAGCCTATCCATTGACACCACCGACGTGCGTAGCGGCAACTTTATTTTGTAACACTTGTCGTAGCGCTTGATGACTTCATAGGGACCTTCGTACGGCGGTGTTAACGGGGAACGCACAGTGTCATTGCGCACGAAAACATGTGTGCACGTAGCGAGATCGTGATGTACGAATGGCTCTGTTCGATTGTTGCTTGATCGAGGCGCACTTTTCAAGGTTGCCATGGTTTCTGTAAGGCGGCGTACGTAGTCGTTTTCATCAATGTTTGACTTCGTTGGCACGATGAAATCCGATGGTAAGCGAAGCGTAGTGCCATACGTCATCATTGCTGGGCTTAGACTATTGTTGATTCGTAACGCCGTGCGCAATCCTAACAGTACAGTGGGAAGCTCTTCTGTCCACTGTGTAGTGCCTCGCGCCATGAGTGCTGCCTTCAGAGATCTGTGCCACCGCTCGATCATACCATTGGACTGGGGATGATACGCCGTGGTCCGTATTCGTGATATCCCAAATCTTTTCATTAGTGACCGGAACAATGATGATTCAAATTGGCGTCCTTGATCGGTTGATATTCTTCGCGGGCATCCAAATCTGGCAATCCAATTTTCATACAGGGCCTTTGCGACTTCCTCAGCGGTGATCTCTGATACAGGAACGGCTTCTGGCCAACGTGTGCAACGATCGATAATAGTCACACAGTATCTTCGGTCATTAGATAATCGCAGTGGTCCCACTATGTCCACGTGAATATGTTCAAAACGCGCTGAAGGTGGGAACTCACTGAGTGGTGTCACGACATGACGGTGAATCTTCGCTCGCTGACAACCGATGCATGCTCTGGCCCAAGTGCCGATTTCTTTATTCATGCTGGGCCAGAAAAACTTTGAGCACATCTGTTTCCTGGTAGATTTCACGCCGGGATGACTCAAATCGTGTTGAGCTTTGAATGCCTCAAAACGATACGCAGTTGGTAAGTACGGTCGGGGTGTGCCTGTAGATGTCTCGCACGTGATTGGCTGGCTCATCCCAGGCATTGTGACGTCGGTGAACTTTAGATTTTGTTGATTTTTGAGCTGTTTCAATACGGGATCTTTTTCTTGTTCGTTGGCTAAAGTTGCGTAGTCGATGTTGGAAGGGCATCGTATGTCTTCTATGCGTGATAATGCGTCCGCAACTGAGTTATCTTCGCCTTGCACGTACTTGATGCTGGTACAAAATTGGCTGATAAAATGTAATTGCCGTTCTCGACGCGGAGTGTCGCTGCTACTCGGTGGGCGTGTCAGTGCATTCACTAGTGGCTTATGGTCTGTATACACTGTGATGTCACCTCCCTCTATAAGATTCCTGAAGTGCTTGACAGCCGTATAAATCGCTAACAACTCGCGGTCGTATACGCTGTAGCGTTGCTGAGTCATACTCATCGCTTTTGAGTAATAAGCGAGAGGTTCCCATTCCTTGTTTATTCTCTGCTGTAAAACCGCACCAACGCTGTAATCTGAAGCGTCGGTCATCAAGGCGAGAGGGCTTCCGGGCAACGGGTGGATGAGCTGTGTGGCTTTCAAAATGCTTTGGCGGCACTTTTCAAAAGCCAACTCTGCCTGAGGTGTCCACTCGATGGGCGTTTTATCGTTCCGTTTCTGATTGTGTAAATATTTATTTAGCTCGTTCTGTTGTTCGGCTTGACTGGGTAAGCAGCTTCGATAAAAATTTATCATGCCCAGGAATCGTCGTAATTCAGCTATTGTCTTAGGTTTGGGGTAACTTGATATTGCTTTTGTTCTCTCTTCAGTGGGCCTGATCCCGTTGCTTGATACTTCATAGCCGAGAAAATCAATCTTGTCCTTGCCGAATTCACATTTTTCAATATTCAACATTACGCCGTACTTCTTTAGGCGTTCTAGTACTTGTTGTAGCAGCTGTCTGTGATTGTCTTCGTTGTTTGAATACAGTAGTATGTCGTCTACGTAACAGAAGCAGCTGTCTATGCCACGCAGTGCTTCATGCATAAATCTCTGAAACGTCTGACTAGCGTTGCGCAGGCCGAATGTCATGCATTTGAATTTAAACAGCCCAAATGGTGTGATAATTGCTGTTTTCTGGGCGTCATCCTCTGAATTTGGTATCCAATAATAAGCCATTTTGAGGTCAAGCTTCGAGAATATCTTCTTATTGTGCAGCTGGTACGTGAAGTCTTGTATTCGTGGTATAGGATAGCGGTCAGGTTGTGTAACTGAATTTAACCGTCTGTAGTCACCGCATACCCTTAGGCCTCCATCCTTCTTCTTGACTACATGCAGCGGGCTTGCCCACGGGCTCTTCGATGGTCTGCAGATTCCCATTTCTAACAGTCGGTCAAACTCCTCTTTGGCTGCCTTGTACTTGTCCGGAGGCAGCGGGCGGGAGCGAGCGTAGAGTGGGGGGCCGGTGGTTTCAATGTGGTGAACGACGTCATGTTTCGGTGGCTGTTTCAGTGACATTGGACGTAGCACATCTGGATACTGCTTCAAAATATCGTAATATAGTTGATTGTTGCTTATGATATGAACTGATTCTGTGTTTGTGGAAACTTCTAATGCGTCGATAGATAGTTCGGTCACTTTGTCAACTAACTTTTTCTTGTCCAGGTCCACCAGCAGCTTGAAGTGACGGAGAAAATCAGCTCCCAGTATCGAGGTTTTGACGTCTGCAACGATGAATGACCACTCAAAGTTTCTTCGTAAACCAAGATTTAGCCTTATAGTTTTCTGTCCGTAAGTCTTGATTGGTGTATTGTTTGCAGCGTATAAACTGTTATGAGTAGGGAACATCACTAGTTGACAAGATGGCGGGGCCCAGTGCTCTTTGTTGTATTAAACTAATAACAGCCAATAAAACCAAGTGAGTCCAGTATTATCATTTTATTTAAAACACTGACCAAAACATGGTGTCAGAATTGGGTTCGTAATCTATGTGTCGTATCATCATTGCATCTTAGTCATTGTGAAATTCTCGTATGAAAAGTCGGCGTCATGTCTGATGAAAATCAAAAGCCCAAGAAACTTTCTGGAATGTCCAGTCCGCAGCCCATGGTGATGAATGGTAACTTGGCTCAACAATGGAAAAAATGGGTGCAGTCATTTAAATTTTATTTACGTGCTTCTGGCTTGGATGAAGAGAGTGATGGCAGAAAAGTAGCTTTATTTCTACATGTCATTGGTGAAAAGGGCGTGGATGTATTCAATACATTTGGAAAAGACGAAGATAAGATTACATACGACGAGCTTCTAAAGTTATTTCAAAATCACTTTGCTCCAAAAGCTAACCTCACTTATGAATGTCATAATTTTTTCACATACAAACAAGGTGAAAATGAAACCTTAGACGATTTTGCGTGCACATTAAAATTAAGGGCACAAAACTGTGAGCTAGGACAGCTGCAAGAACGCCTAGTCAAAATAATGTTTATATGTAACATGCATCAAAAATACAACTATATCAGAGAAAAATTATTGCTTGAGGATAAGCTGGATCTTGATAAGGCCTTAGAGATGGCAAAGGCCATGCTTGCTTCCAGACATCAAACGGATGAATTGACAGCAGAACAAAGTTCAGTCTTGTATAATACGAGTCAGTCACGTTCAAGATCAAAGTCTAACTCAAGGAACGTCAGTCAAAATAGTCAGCAGTCAAGACAGGAAGTTTGTACTAGGTGTGGTCAGGTGCATCGTAATAAGTGTCCAGCATTAGGTGCAAAGTGCCACAAATGTGAAAAAGTTGGTCATTTTGCAGTCTGTTGTCGGTCATTTCAATCAAAGTCAATAAGATATGTACACTCCGATACTAATAAGCAACAGGTTCAGTCAGAACAAGATGAATTGTTTATAGGTCATATTCAGTCATCCAAGTTGTTGTCGAGTGAATGGACAATTATTCTATATATAAATAACTCACAAATAAATTGTATTATTGATACGGGCAGTGATGTCAATATTATGTCTAAAAGTGTTTATGATTCACTTAATACTAAAAATGTATTGTCCAAAACTGATGTAAAAATCAAGTCATACACTGGTAATAGTCTAGAGGTACTAGGTCAACAAAACTTAGAGTGTCAATTTCAATTTAATGACCTCTATATGACAAAACAAATAAATTTTATAGTTGCAAATGTGAATTCTCCAACAGTATTGGGTAAACTTACTTGCTCAGAAATTGGACTAATTAAAAGAGTTTTCTGTGTAGACACTACAAGCATGCAAAGGTCAGAAAGTGATATTAGTCAGTTGTTTTCTGAAAAAAGTCAAAATGAGTCAAATTCGGGTCGAGTAATATGTCCCAAAGTCACGAAAGGTCAATCACAGTCATTTCCATTACAGTCAAGTCAGTCACAAAATATAAATTTAGATAAACTTGTACAATGTAATAGTTCTATTTTTACTGGTCTTGGTTGTCTTCCTGGTGAGTGTCACATAAGTACAAATCCAGAGGTTCAGCCAAAAGTCGATGCTCCGAGGAAGGTACCATTTGCGTTACATCATAGACTTCAACAAGAACTTGAGAAGATGGAAAAAATGGATGTCATTACCAAGGTCACAGAGCCTACTGAATGGGTGAGTTCTTTAATCTTAATAGAAAAAAAAAATGGTCAATTAAGGGTATGTCTAGACCCCCGTAATTTAAATCAGGCAATTAAGAGGACTCATTATCCTATTCCATCAGTAGACATGGTCCGCGCCAAGGTGGCTGGTGCAAGATTTTACTCCACCTTGGATGCAAGTAGTGGATTTTGGATGTGTAAATTGAGTGAGAAGAGTTCTTACCTCACAACTTTTAATACACCTTTTGGCCGATACCGCTTTAAACGTCTTCCATATGGAGTCAGCTGTGCTCCTGAGTATTTCCACAGAATTATGACTGAAATGTTTGGTGACATACCAGGGGTGGCAGTATACAGCGATGATATTTTAGTAAGCGGTCAAACACTACAAGAGCATAATGAGCGTCTTAATATAGTATTTAAAAGAGCAAAGGAATATAATGTCAAGTTTAATAAAGAAAAATGTTCATTCACCAAGGAGAGTATTAAATATCTGGGTCATATTTTTTCAGCGGATGGAATCACAGCTGATCCGGACAAAGTCAGAGCAGTCAAAGAGATGCCGTCTCCTACCTGTCTAAAGGATTTACAAAGATTTCTAGGCATACTTAATTATTTAAGTCCTTTTATTAAAAATATGGCAGGTGAGACAGAAATTCTACGCCAATTATTAAAAAAATCTACTGATTGGCAATGGAATGCGAATCATGAAACAACATTTTGTCACCTGAAGCAAGTAATATGTCAAGTTCCAGTGTTGTCGCATTTTAATGTTCATGATCCTATTGTCTTACAAAGTGATGCAAGTAAGAGTGCTGTTGGAGCGGTGTTATTACAAAATGAACATCCAGTATATTATGCTTCAAAAACTTTAACAGATACACAACAGAAAATGGCTCAGATAGAGAAAGAACTCTATTCAATAGTTTTTTCATGCATCAAGTTTCATCAATTTATATATGGACAAACTGTAACTGTAGAGACAGACCATGCTCCTTTAATAACATTGTTTAAAAAGCCTTTAGTCGAGGTTCCAACACGTCTCCAAAGAATGATGTTGAAAATACAACCCTATAGTCTAAATGTAGTTTACAAGAAAGGTAGTCACATGTACATTGCTGATACCTTGTCAAGAGCAGCACTATCTGAAACAAGTTCAGACGAATTGGATGATGATGTCATTGTTCATGTAAATTTACTGATTAAGTCTTTGCCAGTCTCATCAGAACGTCTACAGTGGTTAATCAGAGCCACTAATGAAGATGAAAGTCTGCAGATTTTGAAAAAATACTGTAAAGAAGGATGGCCGTCAAGTAAAACTCAAATTTACAAAGATCTGCATGAGTATTGGCAGTATAGATTTGATTTACATACAGAAAATGATTTAATTTTCAGAAGTAACAGTATAATTATACCTAAAAAATTAAGGCCAGAGATTTTGAAAATAATACACAGTGGTCATCTGGGAATTGAAAGGTCAAAAGCTTTTGCTAGAGGGCATGTATTTTGGCCATTTATGTCAACTGATATAAAAAACAGTGTTCAGTCATGTCATATTTGCTTGTCACATAGAAGCTCAAATGCTCCAGAACCACTTCTTCCACATGATGTTACATTACTTCCATGGGAAAAAGTTGGTGTTGATTTTATGGATTATAAATCTAAAAAATACATAGTAGTACAAGATTATTACTCAAATTATATTGAATTAATGACAGTGGCAAGTACTAACGCCAAAACAGTAATTGTTTGTCTTAAAAGTATCTTTAGCAGACATGGTATTCCAGTTGAGTTATTCTCTGACAATGGGCCACCATTTAATTCGGCAGAGTTTAAGAATTTTACTTGGGAATGGGGAATACATCATAATACGTCAAGTCCCTACATACCAAGGTCAAATGGGTTGGTAGAGTCGGCAGTAAAGATATGTAAGCGTTTTCTTACCAAGTCAGAGGAGTCAGGGACAGATCCATATCTGGCTTTGCTTCAACTTAGGAATACTCCTAGAGGAAATCTACCATCTCCAGCACAATTATTAATGTCACGTTCACTTAGAACACAATTACCAACAGTCACAAAAAACTTAATACCAAGAACAGTCAAATTTCAAGAATATGTAAAAACTAAGGAAGAAAATAAAAATAAAATGAAGGAATACTATGACAGAAAGACTAAATCATTACCAGAACTACAAGAAGGAGATGAAGTCTATTTTAAGAAAATGCCGGATACTCCATGGATTACAGGCATAGTAAGGTCCAAATGTGATCAGCCTAGGTCTTACATTGTTGAAGGGTCAGATGGATTTAAAGGAAGGAGAAACAGACAGCATATTTTGAAGACTCCGCAGTCACCTCAAACTGTATCTCAAGAGATATTACGAACAAGTCCAAACATCAAGACATCTCCTAATTCTCATACAGAGACATCTATTGAAGAGCGTACAACTCCAGTTGAAATGCGCACTAAGTGTGGAAGAGTCATAAGACCACCAACACGATTAGATTTATAAGAGTTAATATTTTGTTATCTAAGCTAGCATTTAACAATGACTGTGAAGGACTGATTGACTTAGTTAAGTCTAGAATATATATAGATTGAGAATTAGTTCAACAAACTGTCTTATTTTTAATTACTTATCTTAGCTGTAAAATTATTATAATTAATTCTTTTCTAATAAGGAGGATGTTATGAGTAGGGAACATCACTAGTTGACAAGATGGCGGGGCCCAGTGCTCTTTGTTGTATTAAACTAATAACAGCCAATAAAACCAAGTGAGTCCAGTATTATCATTTTATTTAAAACACTGACCAAAACATAAACTATAGGCGCTTGGAGTTTTTTTGTTCTTGTTATTGGCGGCCAAAACTGAGATGTCTGCGCCTGTGTCCACGAGGAAACGTTCGTGAGTGTTGCGATCGTGTACACAAAGGCGATTACTGGTGTACGGGACACCGACGTCCGCCACAGTCGGTGTCGTCTTTAGTTTTCCGACGGCTTCTTCCTTCGGCAGCATGGCGATTCACAGCGCTTTGCTTTGTCTCCAAAGCGGTAGTGGTACCGACATTCCCAGTTGGCGTCTCCGGGTTTCGGTGCCGATCCACGTTGCGTTGACTGCGAGCGTGAACGGGAACGAGAACGAGGATTGAACGTGCGGCGACGGTACTTGTGGGGAGCCCGTCCTCGACGTAGCTCGGCGATCTCCAGCGTGAGCTTCTCAACCTGCTTGGCCAGCGTTTCTAGCTGTGTCATGGGTACCGCAGATGATGAAGATGATGCTGGTGCTGTGACTGCTGCGATGCTGGGACTCTCTGCGTACTCCACCATTTTGTCTGCCATCGCAGACAAGGTGTCCAACGATGACTCCTTGTTTACGGATAGGACGACTCGAACTTGTGCGGGTAGGTGGTTCAACCATTCGATTTTTAGACCTTCTTCGGTAATCATGCCGCTTGCGAGTTCTCTCATCTTTCTTAACAGCTGGGAAGGCTTTTGGTCTCCCAGCTCCAAGCCGCTAATAAGCTTTTGGAAATTCTTGACATCCGATTTGTCGTAGGCTTCGAGTAGGCGCTGCTTAACTTTTTCATATTTCCCAGTCGTAGGCGGATTATACAGTATGTCGGTTAAGTGTTGCAAGTCGGCTGTTTGTAGCTGTTGCAGTAGGTACCGGAACTTCTGGTCATCTGAGGTCTTCAATGGATCAATCACGGCTTCGAATTGAATGAACCAGGCACGGGGTATTTCTCTCCAAAAAGGTAATAATCTTGACTGCACGGATACTGCATGTACGTCGTAATTCGTCTCGGACTGGATCTTCCTTTGTTGCTCTTCCGACATGGTTACTTGAATGACTTTTTTAACTCGGGGTCACCAATTGTGGGGAAGTGAGAACGACTTGTTTCGGTATCTTGAGTGAAATAAAACAAACGATGGAGATTCAAAATGGAAGTGATTTATTGTCAAAATCTTAGCTGCTATATTTACAGGATGGGTTGTCGTCGGAGCTGTGGTTGTGAACCAAACCCAAAATTGATCAACCAATCAGATGTGAGGTTCCTGGTCTGCTGGAGCCCAGAGTGCGCCGACTATAAATTAGTGAGGCGCCCCCGTGCGGTTTATAGTTTGCGATCAGTTTTGATGTGAGGAAGACGTGTGTCGCGCGCGCCGGCTGTCCGCCCGCATTCCGTTGCCTGAGGCGCCGCGCCGTAATTCACTCAGTGTGAGCTGCGCGCTCGACGCGCGCGGTCGCTTGATGCTTGCATGATCCCACATATGTATGTACCTATTGTTAGTTTAACTACGGTCTACAAACAGTATGTAACATTTACTCGTATCTAAATTACTAGAGCAATTTGCGTTGTTATCGTGTCAGTAACCAAATAGCCGGACTGTGTGAGCTGTGTCAATTACACAACTGTAATTTGTATGGAAACCGACAGTTCATTTGATTTTATCTGGTTTTGTGTATAGCGTGTAATTTTTCATTGTATTTTATGATCTAAAACAATTTTAGTTACGCGCTGTATTTATATTTATATGGCAACTTCAATAAGCCATAAAAAGTAACTTAACACATTATGTTAATAAGGTACATTATCGAAGCTTAGACAAACTTAAATCTACAAAAAAATCATGAATATATCTGTATTTATAAGCAGTGGTGGCCCAGTGTTACGGGCGCGACTCAAGAATCGGTCGTAGGTTCACTCCCAGGCAGGCGCTTCACTTTGTGTAAATTATTTCATCACCAGTACTTTCAAAACGTAAAGGAAACCAAACATTCAAACACATGTGACAATTACCAGCCTACACTGGGCCCGCGTGGTGGATTACGGCCCACTCCCCCTCATAGAGATGAGCACTGTGTCGCAGCAGAGGGAACATTACAGGCTGATAATGCCATGTATACCTACCTCAATTTTTCATGCAAAGAAATTGCGTAGAAGAGAGTGAACTTGCCTGTTCTGCATACCGGGTTTGCACGTGTCACCGCTAAGGCTAACTAACTATCTAGTAGGTACCTGGCTCATAGTTTGTTTTAAAACTTTTAACTTTTCTTCAAAAGTTTGTCAAATCATTGTACAAACGACCGTCAATCCTATGTAGGGACAGTCGCACGTCGGTGGTACACTTTGACCTTGAGGTTGAGGTAGCCTAGCGTGGTACAGAGTTTCAATCGAATAAAAGGCTTAGCCTAAACTAGTTTTTTTACAACTGTGGTGTGACATACTATACCCAACGCGGGTCCAACTGGCGTCACAAGAAACAAAACACCATCTACGTCTTTTCTAACATTTTAAATGCCTTTAAAAATATTCCCTTCAACAAAGAATAGACGACATAGCTTCACAGTTTCATTGTAAAAGCGGCCACGGGTGACGCAACTAAAGTGAAGGCTTTCAACCAATTCATGACAACCTTTTACGATATTGAGATATTACAAAACAGATGAACAGCCTTATACAGTTATTTTTATTGGAAAAATTCATGTTGTCGTAATTTTAATGTCAAAATTCTACTTAAATAGAGTGGGTTTTGACATTCCAAATGATCAATCTGCTCAAGTGTAATTTGGACGATAGAGCGAAAACCGAAACTTAGTACATGAAAATAAGTCTAAGGATTCGTTGGCTTGACTTCAGAGCACACAAAATCGCTTTATAGATAAACGAATATTGTTACAAAAATTCTTTGATTGTTTAAATAAACTGAGTTTATCTTAATACAATACTTACTTGAGGTTTAACCATACACGTCAGGCTCTGAGGTACAAAAACCCGGCTATCGTCAATACGGGAAATGAGCTCCTAAACACACAAATCCTACACCATAGTGCTCATTACTATTCCTGCTAAGCATTCCAACTAAACACTCCACAAACCTATTTAACGTTAGAGCTAGGCGTGGATTAACAAACAGTAGTAAAGCAACTTAAATTTGAACTCAGACTCAATCAATCAAGAGCTTAAACCTACGCCTATTGCCAACACTCAAGGAATAAGACCCTAAATACACAAACAAAAAAGTACCCGTCATTAAATCCAAACGTTTCCATTCCGATATTATATTTCAAAAATAAATTCCGCGTTCCAACTTCGATAATGTTCGTAATTCCGATGATAGCCGAACATGACGTATCGAGGGTTGTAACTTGCCGAAGTTACACGATCGTGCTGTGACGTAATGGCGGCCTTGTAACATTATTTTTTATCTGCAACTTCGGTTGTAAATCAAATAAAAAAAGTATTTCTTTCTTCCTGTGAGCCAATTTCACTTTTTCAGTTTGTTTATATGTATGAGTTTTTACGATAAGAGGTGGTTAAGAGAAGATAGTTTTAGTTCGGATTCAGACTAACTAAATAATCTGGTTTTTTTTTTTGGGTGGGAAATCATCAAATAACTTCTCCCGCTCTGGGTCGAGCAGGAGGGCGTGTCAGACTTCTACTGACTAAAACCCACCCGTGTTCCTTCAGTAGCCCGTAGGGGCTGTGGTATCTCGCGGAGAGCGGGAGAAGTTATTTGATGACTTCCCACCCAAAAAAAAAAAAAAAAAAAAAAAAAACCCTGACAGGCGCACTCCTGACAGGAATAATCTGGGGTTAGGTACCTAATTAATCATGACGATCAATTTGACAAAGCCTAGGTGTGCAGATTTGATTTGACTTTGACCTTTTGATTACGGAAGCGTTCATTTTCGAAGAAACACAGACTAGCTACCACGCAATGCCCGTATTACCAACCCGTGTCATTCGTACAAATCTCTGGTTGAAATGAAGGGATCTGTGCTTGAAGGACGAGATTACCCCATGTCGACATGTCCTTGAGAGTAAGCTGAGTTTGCATTTACTTGCTTGACCGATGTTACTGTGCCCCTCTGTATCACGTACTAGTTATTTTCACTATCGTGGAGAAATTGTAACTGCTATTATTTTAAAAGCATTACAGAAAGGCTGTAGGCAGTGTTGGCCCAGAGGTCACGGCCAAAAATTCGAAGTCATGTGACATCCACCAGCCCGCACTCGGCCTGCGTGGTGGTTAACGGCCCAGTACCTCTCACAAAAAGGAGGCCAATGTCCCAACAGTGGGAACATTAAAGGCTGATTACGAAGATAGGAAGACTAAGCCTTTAGAATTGTAAACAATTCTACAGGCTAGGTTACAGGGCATCATTATCAATATTCTTGTATCACCTCTTCATACAGGTAAACCATTTCGAAATAGAGGACCTCAAGGCAGATGTTACATTAGTTAGTTAAATTGTTTTCAGTTTTCTAATATAATTTTGATCTATCTTTGCTTACCAAATATCGACTCTCTGTACGTCATTATTGTCTGGGTTAAAATGTCTCCCACTGACTCTTGTTAATAATCTACAATCATGAAGTAGATACCTACGTAATATTAAAAAAAAACATTTATTTCAGGCAAAACCCATACTACAAATTAAAATAAAATTTCACAGTACTGCCACAGAAAAGAATAAAATTTCATTACGAGAGAGAAAAATTTAAATAAAATCACAAATTTGTAATAAAATGTCAAATTGAACGACCACAGAGTTATTAATAAACACATGATAAAATTGCACAATAAACAAAAAATAAATCAAGACCAACAAGTCATTATCAATGTGGGTCAGTATCAAAATACAAGTGTCAAAAAAATAAGATAATAAAGGGCTACACATGTCTGTTACAGCAACAACAACCACTTCAAAATTCCAACCCATCGTTCCAAAACTGTCCCAGATTCATCCTAGTTACCACCCAGCGCTGCACTTGTCTCCCGATTCTTTATTAAAACCGGCTTCGAGATGCAAGTCGTTCGACTTTGGCGGGCGTTTCCGTTGGCTTCCATTAGCCGAAGCCGGATATTGGGCGCGATACGTGACCCACCCCCGAGACTCCTCACGAGCGCACCGCCTTCCATAGTAAAAGCTTTCGAAGATATATCTCGAATCGATGCGGTTAATTCATTCTTTGTTTGAATGTTTTTGTTCATTGATTGAAAATACGTCCTTTTTGTTTGTTTATTGTACTGTAGTTTTTTTTTTTTTTATCGTGATGGCTCTGGTAATAAACATTTTGGGTTAAAAATAATCACATAGTATTATTTTGTTTTTGTATTCTACATAACCGCTGAAATAACACTATTAACTTGCCTTGACACCAAAAAAACATGCCTAAATTAAAACTAGTTATATTTTATGCAACTTCTTAACTAAAGACTATAGAGCGATACTATTTCACCAGTAACGAAATTCAAGGAAAAACGAAATTCTGAAAAAAATTGTACAGAATTCATAGAAATACGTAGCTACGAGTACATCCAATAAATGCTCGCTTTGGTAAAATCTCCCGCTTCATTTTAAATTTTGGATTTTATTGCAAAGTTTACAGCTTTCAGGAGCTGATACGCTGTACTCCTACAAATCTAGATTTTATAAGAACCTTAAAATGTCATAGTAGCAATATTGAAGAATTTGGCTTGAAGCATAGCAAATGGGTGATGACAAATAAGTTGAGATTGTACATAGTTGCATTTCATTTATTTATTTCTCCAAAGAATAATAGTGAAATTTCCAAATTCAATTAGATGTTTACCCAGTTAAAATGTTTGAAAAGGATTAAAAAATATTATTAAATAAGGCTTTTTATTCAACTCATGAATACAGGCAAATTTAAAAAATACGGGAAATCGAACAGTTTCATCAGAGTACAACTGCACTGCATCATGTTATTCAAGATCCAAAATTATATTTCCAGCTTCGGTAAAAAATGGAGCTCATTCCCATTTCTTGAACCAAGGTTGTCCGTTCACTGAAAAAGCACATCCATCAAATCAAATAACAAGACATGCATAATTACTAGCCTGCATAGCTTATATGTTCCTCTTCCAATTTTCCACCACCTTCAAAACGGTTCCAAACCAGTGCTCCGACGTGTTCGCCTTTTGATGTCCTGACCCGAAGACACAAAGGCAGTCACAGGAGCACTCCGAGTGATTGTATCTGGAACATGTCTTTGTTAGCGTCCTGGTCCAGAAGGCAGGTGGGAGCAGAAGTTCTTGAAGGTTTAAGAAGGTGCTTGATGATCAGGTGTCCCGTACTCAGTTTAAATAAATAGATAGAGCACTATTTATTATTATTTTTAAGAAACACGCTTTCGACTACATTGATTTCACTTTTGCCAGCATTGCATGTTATAATCATAATTGAATTTATTTTTATGCATATTTTGCAATAACGATTTCTTGATAAGTATTTCTTGAATAAATACATAAATCATCCTTACAAATGTTGCTACTAATAAAATAAAGAATTATCGCTATACTTTTGGCAGGATAAGTTTTTATACGCAAAAACCAGCATTTCCTTTTTTCTGCCACTGTACGTGCAAAGTGCTAAACGCTATAAATCAGTACTATATACCAGCGACATTTTACAATTAATTACATGTTATTTTTTGGTTCATAAATAGAAAAATAACAAAAACTTAGCACCATTTTGCTCCTCGCTAAATCAGTTTAAACATGAACTGTGTGGGACCAATTTGAAAATAATTTTCCTTAACACTGCAGCCGGATTTTATCTATTTTCTTACTCCTGTTCCAAGTTGAGCTTCTGTCCTTTCTTACCCAGTGCAATCACCGTTAGTGTTAGCCTCAGTGCCTTAGTGCCAGCGCCAGCGTGTTTGGTCATACAATTCACTTAGCTATCAAATACAAAACTTCCTTTGGGCCACACTCGATGGAATGCGCTTTTGTTTTCGGTTGCCGTTTATTAGTACATATGGAAAAAAATACACATACAAATGAAGTAGTTGGTAAAAAGCTTTGATAGTAGAATTAGGTGTGGTTGGTATTTTGCCGTCTTATTGAGTGTCGTGATGCCCAAGATGTTATGTATAACGAAGGTGGTTCACCCATTAGGGGCTCCTCGTTATCAGAGTCCGGGTTAGACATGATGTAGGTACAAAATAAGAGTCTTAACACGTGTTACAACTGTCCATTTAATCACTTTCAACATTAAAATAACGAAATCTCAAATGATTAAGCCGGTGGAAATTGATTAAACTAAGGAAACGCGGTAAGTTCGGCACAGGCTGGCAGAACGACCTCTCGCGCTCGTGTCTGATCAAAAAGTGACGTCTCTCTATCAATACGTTCAATTCAATGTCAAGCATGACAACTGACAGCTGTCAACAAGACCTGCCACGCCCTGTACCGACCTTACCCAAGCACTCTGCTTGACGTTTCCGACAACGATAACAGATGGCGCTGTTCTAAATTAACAATAATCAATAGCCACTCTAATAATATGCCTCTGCGTTAATTCTGCGACACGGCCATCTTGACAGTTCACACGTCCTCGTGTGAGGCATCTGAAACAAGAATTTATGGAAAGTGAAACGTTCTTCGCTCGACCTTCCTGACCAAGACGTCAGAGAATAAAGTCACACGATTCAACAACACAATTTTATTTTATTTTGACCCACATTCTCATCAAATCGTATAGAGAAAATCTCAACATTGAAATCGAAACAATTCATGAAACCTTCCGACCAAATCTAGTATGCAATGCTCTATTTTGTACCCAGCTTCGTCACATACAACACATTGCCTCCATCCGGCAAACTAGCGGGACCTCCATCCGGTACCCGACTTCGACACACATAACACATCTCATTGCCTCCATCCGGCAAACTAGCGGGACCTCCATTCGGTACCCGACTTCGACACACATAACACATCTCATTGCCTCCATCCGGCAAACTAGCGGGACCTCCATCCGGTACCCGACTTCGACACACATAACACATCTCATTGCCTCCATCCGGCAAACTAGCGGGACCTCCATTCGGTACCCGACTTCGACACACATAACACACCACATTGCCTCCATCTGGCAACTAGCGGGACCTCCATCCGGTACCCGATTTCAACACATCGCATTGCCTCCATTTGGCAACTATATGGGACCTCCATCCGGTACCCAACCTCAAGACAATACATTGCCTTCATTAAGCACCTTTGGCGATTACCTACATTGCAATGCCGCACGTAAGTCACCAACCTTAAGTAAACACTTAAGTGCGAAACCACGAACAACATTGAAATGTATGCAATCTGAGTCACTTGCATACTACATTTGCGTCTTTTATCCATCCACTTAAGGCCTAACACCTTCATCAACAGCCGGTCTCGTCTGGTCAGTCTTGCTAGAGTCAGAGTCAGTGTCGACGTCAGATTGAGAGCTTTAAGGGTACACTAGAAATAGAGCTAAGTGTGAAAGAAAGCAAAATATTTAGCAGTTCAGTTTCACTTTCAGGGGGGATGTCAGTATCTATCGTGTCGAAATCAAATTTATGGTCAAAAATCACGTCACATGTCTGAACTGTCCGTACTTTCTCAAATCGTATCTTATCTGACGTCACATGAACTACTAAACCATTTCATAACACTTTGCGTCCAATCATGATTTCATGTCACAAAAAATAGTCGAGTAAAACGTGGAAAAGAATTTCAAAAATTATTCCACTGATCTCAACAGTAGTCAAAATTTGTACAGTTGACCTTACAGAAATCTGTCCGATACCAGTCAATGACACATTTCCATAAAGTCGTTTGCCACTAAATTTACAGGATACAGATTCTTTAACAAGCGAACATCCCACACCAGAGTCATAATAAAAATCAAATTGCTCACCAGAATACCGTAAGGTTCCAGTAGTTTCGTCCACATGGCACACATCACCTCGCTTTTCCCTGGCGGAATCAACCGCCTTGCTGCTACTTGCCTCCTTGGCGTTCCTCTTAGGGCAGTTGGATGTGTAGTGTCCTTGTTCACGACAATTGAAGCAAGTGATCCAGTCAGCTTTCCCTGTTGCCTGGTTGCTCTTGCCACTGCTAGACGCCATCGACCTGGATTGCTCTTCCTGTGCCTTCGAGTCTCTTTTCAGGCGACATTGCACCGATCTGTGTCCTGGTTTTCCACAGTTAAAACATTTAGGTCCATCGTAGGGCCAATTGGGGCGGTTCCTCTTCGCGTCAGGACCTTCACGTTCATCACCACCAGACGGGGCGTTCCTCTTCAAAAACGAAACAGCCTTCAGTTCCCGCTGTAGATCGTTGCGGGTTTTGATGTCCGTAGTGAAGGACAATCGCTGGACTCGCGTATCGTTCTTCGCGATATGAGCTAGCACCGTCGCAACGGCAATCTGTTCTGTCGTGAGGCCGTTCCATTTTGACATAATGGTTGTCATGAGGGTAGCTGCATACGCAGCCAAACACTCATTTTCCTTAGGTTTTTTCCCATGCAGATTGATTAGAAAAGAAGCGGTAGTCTCTGGACAATCATACCTGGCTATAAATAGCTCCTTAAAATCGCTCCATTTCATCCCAGGGTAAGATATGGACGACAGCCATGACGAAGCTTCTCCCTTGAGTGCGCGGCTCAAGGCAATCATCAACGATGCACCTTTACTATTCGGATCGATAACACACATGTTTGCTGTTGCCAGCCAAGCACGCGGGTCAACACTCCGTTTTTCAGGGTCAAAATCCGGGATGCGAACATCCATAATCGCAGGTGTTTTCATTGCTTGCACGATAGCCATAAAGTTTTTGTTTTGCTGCTCCAACAGAAAACGCCATTTTTCCGTTTCTGTGTCACCTTCAAACGCGCGCGCATTGTTTTTACACATTTCTTGCCTAGCACTATTACTTGCACCACGTGGAGCGTTTGAGTTGCATCCCACTTCTGATAACGAAGGTGGTTCACCCATTAGGGGCTCCTCGTTATCAGAGTCCGGGTTAGACATGATGTAGGTACAAAATAAGAGTCTTAACACGTGTTACAACTGTCTATTTAATCACTTTCAACATTAAAATAACGAAATCTCAAATGATTAAGCCGGTGGAAATTGATTAAACTAAGGAAACGCGGTAAGTTCGGCACAGGCTGGCAGAACGACCTCTCGCGCTCGTGTCTGATCAAAAAGTGACGTCTCTCTATCAATACGTTCAATTCAATGTCAAGCATGACAACTGACAGCTGTCAACAAGACCTGCCACGCCCTGTACCGACCTTACCCAAGCACTCTGCTTGACGTTTCCGACAACGATAACAGATGGCGCTGTTCTAAATTAACAATAATCAATAGCCACTCTAATAATGTGCCTCTGCGTTGATTCTGCGACATGTATATGTGTTAAGTATGAAAAGAGAATGCCGATTTGAATCCGGCTTGCATAATAAATGATACTATTTTATCTTAGTAATTAGGGGCTTGTAGTTAAGTTGCACACGTAAAAGCCACACTGGTCGATCGATCAGATTAAGCCATGCTTGCCGCGGTTGGTCCGTAGTGTACACACCAAGACCCTTCCGTGCCTCGGAAAGCAAGTTAAGCCGTTGGTCCCGGTTGTTATTCGTGTATCTTTGACAGTCGTTACGGGTCGTCAGAAGCCCGAAACTCTGACAACCAGTCTTACCAAGGGGTACCGTATTACCCAGTTACTGGGTTGTGAAGGTCAGAAAGGTAGTTGCTCCATGTAAAATACCGGTATTTAATTTCGGATAGACTGGAAGCCGACCCCAACATAGTTGCGAAATAGTCTGCCTATTTCGCATTTCTTGATAACGATTTTATCTTTGTAAATTATTTAAAAAAAACATGATTGCTTTAAGATACTAAATGAAATCGGTGTTTCCTATCCAACTACGATAAGAAGAAAGACAAAAACAAATTCACACGTCACAGTCTTATATAAAGTCCAGACATAATCTGGAAAAGGTACAGCATTATGAACTTACCTCGGAAAGTTCAACAAAAAAGAAACAATTTCATACTCAAATGCTACCCGGAATCTCTTAAAGTACGCCTACGAGTATGTGTTTAATATCCTCTTAAACAACGCACATACAGGCTTAATCCTGAACTGAATGTTTCTATCCCGTCACTAAATACTGGCATTAGTGTGCAGTTCCACTGAAATTATTACTAGTGGAGCCGGCTAGAATGAAATGAACGCTAAACGCTATTCAGGCGCATGACTTGATGTCGCTCCAATGGATGGCTGGAATGTTGCTGTTTTGTATTGTTAGGGACGTTATTATTTTCGGCTTTGTTTGATTATTGTTAGGTTAAATAATGATTTTACTGCCGATAGAAACGATCATGCAAATTCGTATTCACTAATAAGAAAATGATTTAGTTGATATAGCAACGGTGGTCCAGTGGTAACGGCCGCGACTTGAGATTTTTTACGCTTTTTACACTTTACTTAGTGTACATTATTTCCTCACCAGTGCTCTCAAAGGGGTGAACGAAAACATCGTGAGGGAACCGGTCCTAGAACCGATAATTCGAATACATGTGACATCTACCAACCCGCATTGGGTGTGCGTGATAGATAACGGCCCACTCCCGTTCACACAAAGGAAGCCTGAGTCCCAGCAGTGGGAACATAATAGGCTGGTTATAATGATTGCAATGAGTTGCATGGAAATACCTACAGGACCGATAGAGCTGCCTTATATAATCAAGGTCTCATACATAAAAAATCACTTAGATAGATATGTATAACTCGAAGTACGTGTATTGTACCCTCATTACGCAAACTTATCAAATAATAATTAAAAGATAAGAATCAAGTGAAGGCGAGAAAATTAACATCCACTTGAACAGCGTAAGTACTGACACTTAATATAAATTATACGCAGAATATCCTGCCCTTACCTGTCGGCTTATTTATTACGTCAAAACATGGGCTTCAATAAGCGTCAGGTTTTAGCAACATAGGTGAAATATATATTGTATTTAACTATTTTCTTGGTCAGCATGGTAAGTAACGCTTTTCTGTGACTTAAATGCGTTGCATGTGTTTAGCATCCTCGCCACGCTCTGGCGCTAATTTCACTCCATTCATAGATATAGATATAGATTTCGATAACGGGGACCCTTTACAGCCATTATTTTCTGGCGTGTGCCCGTATATGACTCGCCAAACCGAATTTTGTTTTAAACACCCGGTCACAACTAATGCAATAGAGTTGGCCTGCAGAGGAATAGATATAGGAGGGCCTAAGTCTTACACACAACTTAAGTTACACGTATCGTAGTGTATCATTTTGAAGGGTTCAACGCCCAGATAATTGGCTGGAGACCAAAAAACAAAATACGCGGACAATGCCAAAACGCTTTAAGTCATCTTAAAAAATAAATATAGGAACAATACACTCTGATCAGTAGGTATATATGCATTCACACATTCAAAAACATCCTTATAAATTGAACAAAAGGCAGCTTAACAGAAACGTGTCTGATAAAAGACATCTTTCGTAAGCTGAGCCCCCAGAGGCGCACAGATATTATCATATTTTGTACAAATATAAACAGAACTGCCCTCCTGGGCTGTATCCTATGAAAAAGTAAATTGGTGTAGAGGACTACGACATTGTTAGGATAAAACTACACTACAGTTTGGAAAACGGTAGGGATGGGATGTGATTATTATCATTGGAAGTCGTAAGAGTCAACTTGAAAATGAGAAATCTGATACAGGATAAGTAAGGTGAGTATAATAAACCGGCTCAGATGGAGATTCACAGATGACAACCTGGAGCATAAATTTAGTGCAGTCCCACAAACAATGGGTCACTTAATATCTTTTCAAGCGTGTCCTGTTGTCTGCACGCTACAGGAGTTGATGGACACTGCAGAAAGTGCCAACCCCGTAGCCTTATTCTGGGTTGACCGTATTTAGATTGCTTAAACAAGCTAAGAAGAAGAAAGGAATAAAGTAGCTCGTTGTCAGTGTACTTAAGTAAAAGCCGTTTTTGCAGGCAAGCTGGGTATACTTGCCTACAATGGAAATATAAGTACCTAACATTGAACAAATTATAGGTATATAAAATAGTGTTACCAGTCCAATACCTTTAGACAGCTCTGGAGGTGTAAGTGAAATGAAAAAAATATTAGCTGACTTACATTAAATAATAATATAATGTGTGTGTAAATGTTTTTAAGAATTAATCTAATGTATAGTTGTTTTACGACGCCTATGTATAATTGAATTAGCTCAAGAACAGATTCCCTGCAGGCGGAGCTTTAGTAGGTTTGTTTTATAAAATGTAAATATTTAAGAATAATAATATCCATTAGTAAAATATATAATTCTCTTTTTAATTTTGGCACAAAAAATTCCGACTAAACAATTCAACCAAAATGAAATACCTGATACTTCAGATTACATCAAAATCAATGGTACTTTTTCAGAAATTGTCGATATCCTTTACATACAAAATTGGAGTATTCCAATAAATAATGAGGAATCCGTATTGAAGTACGTATTACGATAAAATGAGAAATCCGGCATTCAGATGCAGAAGTCAGATTTAAAGCGACCGATTGGATTCATTATTTATTTGTAGAGCCACTGAGCGAAAGGGAGAAGCGAACTGGATTTAATTATATCTTATATGATTAAATGAAACTGTTTCACGTCTCTGGAGTATTATATGCTGACTGATATTGAATTGTAGTCTTTTTGGGGTCATAGATACACGTGGTACAGAAGTAACAATACGAGTATAGTGGGTTTGTAGTTGGTACTCGCACCAGCGTGCGTTTTTGACCAGATGTTTGAACGTAAACGAGGCAAAAGCAGCAACAGCACGGTTGGTGCAGTGGCTAAGCGATTGACTGCTGCGCTGAGTGTCGCGAGTTCGATTCCCGGACGGAACAAATATTTGTAAGAACTACAAGTAGTTGTTCCGGGTCTGGATGTTTGTGTATGTGAGTTTAAATGTTTGTAAACGCACCCACAATACAGGAAAATTTCCTAGTTCGGGGCAACGTTTAAAAAAAAGTATGTAAGGATCGTCGCAGGTAACGTTTCTGCCTACCCCCATGAAAAAGTCATGAGTATATATGACAATATGATATAGACCTATGGTGAGTAGCCTGGTGACAAGCCTTTATATCAAAGTGTAGTTGTGCTCATCGTGTCCAAACGAAAACTGAAATATTATTTTAAAATATTCATTATTTCACAGAAAATTAACAAAAGAGACGAACAACGCCTCTTCAGTCTGTATATCATAAACCAAACATACAAAGCCAAGTCCAAAACACCTTTTATCACAACTGAGGGCTTTAAAGCGCCACAATAGAGTGACAGCTCCCTCCCTCACAAAGACCTTTGTCCTTTTAAAACAGACATTGACTTACACACCGCCTGACGTGCACTGACGTCGGCTGACGTCGCGTGTGACGCCGGTGTGATATCGCCCTTAATCCTGTGTCCCAACGCTATGATCCCTTGGAAAAATAAATGGGAAATAAGTTAAGCGTGACTCGGCTTAAAGTAACATGACGTGAGGAATCTGTGTGGACAGGAGGATTTGGGTCGATTGCCGTTGGAAGCAAAAAGTTTTACTTTTGGGATGGTGAGGTCTCATTTACTTTGAAGAGTGGGTGCCCCTTTTTGTTCGTGTAATCTATGCTGAGATCCGAAGCTTACCTACAGCGAAGTACATATCTTAATGAGCTGACAAAATAATATGAAACCTAACTTTTCTTATATACGATGAAAAACATCAAGGAAATCAATCATTATTTTATTTTAGTAAATTTGTATGTACTTAGATAGACATAGTGAGTAACACTGCCTTGTATAAGTCTGCTAAGGTATTTTTAATGTAATTTAAATTAATAATAATAAATAAATTTAAAAAGTCATACTTAAGATTGTTACGTGAATGCACGAATCAACCGTCAGCCCCTGGCTTAAGGGCTACTGAAGGAACACGGGTGGGTTTTAGTCAGTAAAAGTCTGACACGCCCTCCTGCTCCACCCAGAGCGGGAGAAGTTATTTGATGATTTCCCACCCAAAAAAAAAAAAAAAAAAAAAAAAAACCGTGACACGATAAGCCAAGAAACTACTCGCATAACACACTAACGGTATGAATGGTTTTCAATTTGACGGTTCAACAACTTTTATTGCGTTATTTAAGTTGTTGAGCAGACAAATTCTTCTAACTAATGAAGCAATTGATTAGCAATAACCTTGACCGTGATTCAGACGTTGTTATTGTGTTATGCAATCAGGATGCCGCACGAAATGTTCAGTTGAAATAGAATCTACGACATGAAAACGATGAATACAATTACACAACCAGTGATGGTAACGAAGAACAATCAAACCATTACACAACCAGTGATGGTAACGAAGAACAATTAAACAATTACTAACGACCCAAAAAATTATTCAATTCATCAATCATAATTGCTTCATCACAACCTCACTATTATGGCCGGAACAAAACAATTCATCTAAAAGAAACTCAATCCAATCTCCATCGCAATGACAAACGACATCTCAAACCATCCACATCCATCCTTTAGACATTTATTTCTCAGATTTTCTCAGTTATTTTAGAAGAGTTCCATCCTGTGTATAGTCGCGACCTTATCAAGATAGATAACGCCTCGGAGACCTGGGGTAATCTTGGGCCTGACAGCCGTAGATAATGTCGCGGGTAGTTTATCTAGGTCATGTTAAAAGCTTTAGTGGTAGTGCTGGTAAACGAATACAGTTTTGGACATGACAATGAAGTGTCTTATATGCCAATAATTATCATCCTATAATGTTCCCACTGCTGGGACACAGGCTACTTCTCTGTGAGAAGTGGGCCGAAATCCACCTCGCCAGCCCAGTACGGATTTGTCACGGACATGCCGGTTTCCTCACGATGTATTTCTTAACCATTTTGAGAGTGCCCTGGGTTCGAACCTAAAACTCGTAAGTCGCGGCCGTAACCACTGCGCCTCACTACTTATGGAGGAAAACTTGATCTTATACGGCGCCATCTAGTTTTACAATATTGACCAAAAAATCAACGGCTCGGTGTGGTGCCGGACGTAAACGAATAGTACCATCCCATTTTTTCCCATGGGTATCGTAGAAGGCAGCAGCATTCTCTATGCATTTTACCACCATAATACGATCACTATCCCGCCTGCCAAGCGTGGCGATTATGGCAAATCTCCCTTTTGGGGGAGGCCTGTCCAGCAGGGGACATCTTTCGGCTGAAATGATGATGATGAATGATGACCAAAAAATTACGCAATAAAAGATCCACTTAAGGCTGATTTTTGAATAGTCAGATAACTTTTATATGAATAATAAATCTGACAGTTTAACATATTTTATAAACAAAGCTGTTAAACCGCAATATTTATTTCTCAGTTAAAAATTAATAAACATTCCATTCGGATAAATAGTTGAAAAACGCGAGGGTGGGATTTTTACTACCCATCTAGCTATTACATAGAACCACGATCTCACTTGCTGAGCCCACATAATTTACTCAAATTAATTGAGCCTAAATCGAGTTTAAAACCCGTATTCAATTCAACTGGTCGCATATAAATATTGAGCCGGTTCAAAGTTAAATGCAAAAGCTATGTTTGTCACAGTATAGTCAATAGTAGTTAATAATAAATTAGACTGCGACAAATTAGTTAAACAAACTAGTCAATAATAAATTAGGCTGCGATAATTTCGTTAAAAGTATTGGGTTGAAAGTCCCTTACAAAAGATCTAGATATCCTGTAGCTAATATATTCCACACTCAAGCAGCCAACACAAATATTAGGATTAACTCACCACTGAATCGCGTAGTAGGGAGATGATTTTTTTTTAATAAAATCTGTACTAGATACCCCCGAAACATACCATGATTCTACTGCTACGACTAAAGCATTAAACGAATGCCCGAAGAACGCAGACTGATTTTGAACGGAAATTTTTCGTCAGATAGCAAAAAAGAAATATGCTGTTTAATAGAAAAGTGCGGTCAAAATGTATGGAACAGCTAATATTTTTATAAATAACTGACGAAATTGTCTGAACCCATGGTTACAAGTTGCGAGTCGATTTCCTTGTCACCCTGTACTGTATACAGAAGCTTTTGGTAAAAAAAATACTGGTTAGTTACAAATCGTAATACGTAGATATTTATGTTCGCTTCTCATCACTTGGCAACCATCATCATCTGCCTAGCCTTTTCCCAACTAAGATAGGGTTGGCTTCCGGTCTTCCGGCAGCCGAACACCAGTATTTTACATTACCTGGGTAACACGATACCCCTTGATAAGACTGGTTTATCAGACTCTCGGGCTTCTGACGACCCTTGACGACTGTCAAAGATCCACGGATGACAGCCGAGACCAACAGCTTAACGTGCTTTCCGAGGCATGGAGGGATCTTGGTATGTAAAGATGTTCACCCATCCATAAACCAACCACGGCGAGCGTAGCTTAACCTGATCGATCGACCCATGCGGCTTTAGTCACAAGTCC
This sequence comes from Polymixis flavicincta, assembly GCA_949987655.1. NCBI lineage: Eukaryota > Metazoa > Arthropoda > Insecta > Lepidoptera > Noctuidae > Polymixis > Polymixis flavicincta. The sequence continues at coordinate 25,500,650 of OX465176.1, read as the reverse complement.
ATTACTTGGCAACCAATGAGTAAAAATAAATACAATACCAAATAAGAACTTGTGGTTCTTCTCTCACAATATGTTTTGGAAGTCGTGGAAATACATAGATTGTCTGAAACGCCCAAATAAACGTACAATAAATAATATATCAACGGTGAAATCACTTCTCCAGCACAATGAATAATATTAGGACAGAATATTAGTTCCCTGGCAGTAATATCTGGGCCCGGATCGCGCTAGATAGACGAATTTCCGAACGGAGCCCGAACATAACAGATTATCGTGGTCATACTAAATTCCGATATTTTTCTAACACGTTAACCTACTGATAAAAATTCTTACAAGCGATAAATAAAGTCGACGATAATTTAAAAAAAAATGAAATCATGTTTAATTTAGTATTCACTATCTATTTATTTATAAAAAGGCTTATCAACCAATTACATACATGTAGGATGGAAGAATTAAAAATGGTTAGCAGAAATAAACACCTTTAGATAAAAAAAAACATAATTTTATTCAGCCTTTTAGTTTCGTACACTTGTCATCTTTACACCGTTTTCATCGTCTCTCTTGTTTTTCCCCGCTTCCCCTCGTCTATTCCCGTACCTACTGGTGAAAAACTTTAAAAGAAAATTAGAAAAAAAATATAACATAGATCTAATCGACTAAAAATACTAAATAGCCCACATTACTCCAAAATCTTTGAAGTAATTATAGCTCTCACTTGAATGTATATCTAATACCTTTAAACGAGCAATTCTTGCATATACAGGGTGTTTGGCAGAACGTTGAACATACGAAAATGGTAGATAGGTGGGGTCATCTACTACTTACTCAGCCCTAATTCATTTGGGCCTGGCCCCCTGGATATTTAAATTTTTTTTTGCTTTCTTCTAGTTTCACCACTTTCTTAACTTTAAAGTGTATTTTTTATTAAAAATGTGTAAAACAGGCAATTGTTTTACACATTTTTAATAAAAAATATTAAAAAATACACTTTAAAGTTACCATTTTCGTATGTTCAACGTTCTGCCAAACACCCTGTATATAATCTGAATCTCGGAGACGGCTCCAACGATTTTCATGAAATTTAGTATGCAGGGGGTTTGGGGCGATAAATTGATCTAGCTAGGTTTCATTTTTAGAAAACATCAATCAAAAAATAATAATCGAGCACAGCTCGGTCATTCAGATATTCTAAATTAAAGAAAACATGGCAATATATAAAACAACTTGTACATTATACAAAATATCTATTGTAATTTTAGCAAATTACTTTCTTTACCTATCTTACATTTTTGTAACAAAACGCTGATGAAATGATAACGGAAACTATTTAAAGTTTTAAATAGAGAACGCTGCTGCCCAAAGGAAACTAAATGTTTTTATTAAAAAAACAGTGAATTAAATGTATAAGTTCTCGAGATCATTTGTTTCGTTACCCAATTATACCATACCTATTGTACGTACCACAATTAGAAATGTAACTAAAGTACCTCTGTCTGTCTGTTACCTTTACATACCTTAATGGCTGAACAGATTTCGATGAAATGAGGTTTACAGGTAGACTATGACCGGGGTTTTTTTTTTTTTCGGTGGGAAATCATCAAATAACTTCTCCCGCTCTGGGTGGAGCAGGAGGGCGTGTCAGACTTTTACTGACTAAAACCCACCCTTGTTCCTTCAGTAGCCCGTATGCCAGGGGCTGTGGTGTCTCTTTCGAACAAACCCGCACCCCTGGCAGGCATCGGCCCTTGCGGGCCCCATCATTTTTTGTGCTGACATCTCTTTGAGGCGCGCGTGGAACACAACGCGCCGTCGACTTGGGCTTGGTCCTTACCGGACAGCGAGCTACCCATTACTCGCCGTCCGCAAGCCCATGCCTACGGTGGCCGGAAATCGGCCTGGGATTCCCGACGCCCAGGGCGTCTCCGTATCCTGCGGCGGCTAGGGTCGCGAGGGTGCATATGCTGCCTCTCCCTCACGTGCGCCTCCTCCCTCTTCGCGAGCATTACTGCTTTACTCAAAGAGGTGACGGCTCCCCATGCCCTCTCGCTCCGTACCATGGCCCGGACCAGGGCCGGACGCGAGAGATCACCGCCGCCGATCGCCTCCACGAGGACACGGTGGTGCTCCGCCCAAGCAGGGCAGACCGCCACCGTGTGCTCCACCGTGTCCTCAGGGCGATCTTCCCAGTGGAAACACCCGGGCGTTTCCTCCCGCCCTATCCGAAACAGGAACCTCCCGAAACAGCCGTGTCCGGTGAGGACCTGCGTCAGGCAGAAGGTGAGGACGCCATGCCGCCTCTCAAGCCACTCCTCAAAGAGGGTACTTACCGCCGCAATCGTGGCGTGCCCAACTATGACCAGGGTTAGGTAGGACATAAGATACTTTTTATTCCGTTAATGCTTATACCATTATTTTATATTGAGACCCGAAATAAATTCGAATTGGTACCATTCAGCCATTGACAAATTAAATAATTATACAAAACCGATGTGAAAATAAAAGCAGGTGAATGCCTTCCAACACACGTATAACTACGAGATCCTTACAAAATTTGTTCCACACATAATACTAATGGATTTCCTTCAATTTTTCATTTTATATGTAGGTAATGGAAGCTAATGAAGGCACGCTAAGCCTACAATCCTTACAGTTAAACCATTTTTTACAACTTCAACGTATTTACTACTTTACCACGACTCGTTAAGGTTGAGAATAGCTTAGATGATACTGTGACACAGAACCGCTTTTCATTTTTCCTTCTCAGCACGACTGCTTTGGTATTTTGACACGCAATGTAAGTAACACCATTGTTGTCTGCAGATGATGTTGGAACAAATGTTGGACAAAGGTTTTGGTCCAGTCAGGAAGGAAGTAAATCGCGCTAATGTCAATGTCATATCCAGAGTGTATATCGATGCCTTAGTTCACAATTGCACTAACTACAAATTTTTCAATTTTCACTTTTTTGATGCCAAACATACTAAATTTTGTGCTCTTTCGTTTGCGCATATCGGAATACCGTTATTCCGTCTCTTTCTACCAAAAACGTAGGTAATAGTTGTATTAACTATGTTCCATGAATGTTTTACAATACTAATGACCTTTATTTTTGTAAATCTGATCAAGATATACTTCAAGTGATTTTAAGTTTCTCAACTGGAGAAAATGTCAAAACACAAACATATTAAACACATTTGCAATATCTGCTCATACTTTTTAGCAGTGGTTTAGGAGTGTATTAATGTATTATTCCACCAGAATATAGCTAGTATTGCAAAGATATTCCATCCACTTTTGCTGCTATTGTTAACAATAAATGTGATGACACTGAATCGTCTGATGATGATCAGGATGAAGAGTCCATTGTTGAAGAAATATATGTTTTTATTCATTTTTTCACTAACTAGTTAGTAATTAATAATTGTTACAAACTGAAGACTGAATTTATTAATTTTCTAATTAGCGTACAATTGGGCTTCAGTACTTTTATTTTTTTCATTGTGAGTTCGAAAAATATTTTATTTGATTGCAGTTTAATAAACTGTTTGTTTTATAAAGAAAAATACATCAAGAACTAGCTTTTGCCAACGGCATCGTCCGCTTGGAAGTCGAAAGTTATCCCATGGGAACGTACTACCTGTATAAAAGTATCAAAGTGTTGTTTTTACTATTGTCCACGCATTTTTTTTTTTTTTACTTTCCATTTGCCTAAAGGATCATACGAAATGCCGAATTGGTCGTGCCGTTCTCAAGTTTTGCGCTTAACAACATTTATTTACGAGTATATTTAGATATGGATCACTGTTTTATTATTTTATCTATTTAATGCAATATCCATACATATTAGGTATTATCCTTCTTCTTGGACCTTGAACCAGCCTGGTAATGCTGTTAAATATTTTTGAGCTTTTCACTTAATGCGTGTCAACATAATCAATCTTAGTGCATTATTGTATTAAATTGTGGCTTGTACGTTTATTTAGCGATTTTGAAAAATATATATGTACTAATATTACAATATTGAGATATTATGATGGAGTTAAAGCGCTAGTCTTTGTATAGATGCATATTTGTTTTGTTATTTTACTTTGTTTATGTACTTTTCTTGTCTAAACTTTAAAAAAGTTTAAAGCTCTCTCCTCAAAATTGACAATTTTGTATTTAGTGCAATTGTGAACTAAGGCATCGATATTTTCTGTAAGTTATTCTATACCTATAATAATTTATGGTCCCCTAGGCTAAATAGGCAAGGTTCCAGGCGAGACATGAAAAAAGTTTCCAGACGCCCCGAAAACGCCTGTAAGAGTCAATAAAAAACCTCATGAAAGGAGACTTACCAATTTGCTACAAGTGCAAACCAATGGACATGTTAATTAATGCATACTCCCTAACCTCACATACGGCGCTTAAACTTGGTGTTTTACGGATCAGTAGAGGTTCAAGGGTGATTTTGCCAGACACGTTTGCCGCATGTTGTACATACGAGCCATGGGCCTAATCAAAAACCAGGCGCCCCCCAAAAAACGTTCGGTGACATCGGGGCAGACCCAAGAGAAGATGGTGGGACGAACTTGACGCCTACAGACAGGGCTTATTTTTTTTTTTTTTTTGGCTGTGATATCATTAAATAACTTCTTCCGCTCACCCGTGTTCCCTCAGTTGTCTGTGTGCCAGGGGACACGGTATCTCTTTCGAACAACCCGCACCCCAGGCAGGCATCGGATCTTGCAGGCCCCTCCTGTTGCGGGTCCAACTCCTTGAGGCGCGCGTGGAACACAACGCGCCGTCGACTCGAGCTTGGTCCTTACCGGACAGCGAACTACCAATTACTCGCCATCCGCATGTCCGCGCCTATAAATAAAGAATGAAGTTATTTTCAAAAAATAAATAAAGATGATTAGTAATAATTGTTTTGTGAAGTTATTATCAAAAAATAAATAATAGTAATTGGTTTGTGAAGTAAAAAAATAAATAATGAGCATTAGTAATTAATAGGTTTGTGAAGTTATTATCAAAACATAAATAAAGCGCAATAGTAATAGGTTTATGGAGTTATTATCAAAAAAAAAAAAATGGGTAATAGTAATAGGTTTGTGAAATTTTGTAAAATTCATCACATATATCTAGTTACGAGTATTTTGACCTCATCTTATTTGGTCATCATCATCATCTGCCTAGCCTTTTCCCAACTATGTTGGGGTCGGCTTCCAGTCTAACCGGATGCAGCTGAATACCAGTATTTTACATGGAGCGACTGCCTATCTGACCTCCACAACCCAGTTACTGGGTTATATGATACCCCTTGGTAAGACTGGTTGTCAGACTTTCGGGCTTCTGACGACCTGTAACGACTGTCAAAGATGCACAAATGACAGCCGGGACCAACGGCTTAACGTGCTTTCCGAGGCACGGAGGGGTCTTGGTATGTAAAGATGGTCACCCATTCACGGACCAACCGCGGCAAGCGTAGCTTAACCTGGTCGATCGACCCGTGCAGCTATTGTTATTTAGCCACAAGCCCCTCACCTCATCTTATTTGGTGTGGTGGCCAAATTAATAAATGTGTCAACAGTGTATTGAGTTACTTCCACAAAATACAGCAAAATTACTTCAAAGTTTTCGTAAAATTTTGCTTTTAACTTAATAAAGGTCATCTGACCAAAAACAATAATCAAGTTTACCAATCGAAGTCTCTAAAGAATAAAAAGAAGTATGGTGTGTATTAAAAGACTAGTTGAATACATCAACTATCACGTCGTCTAAAACACTAAGTTCAAGGTTACACGTGGTTCCCAAGTTCTTTGTTTAAACACGGAACCCTAAAAGGGGCCTTTCAGGTCATGTGCCCTTGGCCGTGACTTATCGAGTCTGGCGGCATACGGTGCCGGTTCGACCCCTAACTTATTTGATGACGTTATGGCTTTCCGCTTCGAGTCCTGTAAGCGAATCTGACAGTTTATAGTATTGGTGAAGACTTTTTTTTGCGCAGATTATTTATCTTTCTGATCGTTGTACACATTCTACATTAAAGTTATTATCATAATATACTATAACTAACTTTTGTCGCTAACACTTTTAAAAGCTGCTAGCGACCCACCCCTACTCCCAAATATTTTTGGAACTTGCAGAAAAATTAAGATTACTTTATCATATGCAAGTTTAATATTCCTTTATTATACACATACTAGCAGCAGATACTTGGTAGCCGCTGGATGAGAATTGTCTAGAATTAAGCTGAATTGCGTGCAATTGAAGACGCCTATGTGATAACGATGATAGACATACTTCAGAAATAAAGTGTCTAACTGATGGTGAAAACCGCATCAAAATCTGCTGCGTAGTTTAGAAGAACAACGCGGTCACACAGACAGACACAAAAAGCAACTTTCATTTTTAATAATAGATAGATTTATAGTTTAGTGTCTTCCATGACTTAGGGTATGAAGATTATATAACGTATATGCAAACGGCCAAATACAACAAACAAAACAGTAAAAATCAAGTTCGTTCTCCTTTTCTGAACCGCGCTAATCAATTGGATACAGTTCATCACTGAACGTAACAAAAATAGGTCAGAAAGTTATCTATTAATTGATCTGCTCGCTCAGGTGTCTGCCAGCTTATTGGTAAGAAATTGAAGAGAATTGGTTCCAATCCGTTTCAGTTATTTACGACCTATCTTCACTTGGATACTCCTAATTTTTGTCAATCAACACGGTTGAACATATTTGGCCTTAGAAAGTTGAATCTTAGACATGCCAACTAATTTAGAGCACTGATTCAATGAAAAATAATACAAAATATTTAAATAAAATGTAGATGAAATGGATTTTTATCGCAAAATACTTCGACCAGACGATTGGGACATTTGTGCAAGCTAGGCCGTCGCCTGCATCAAGCTAAGCGGTAGCCCGCATCAAGCTACGCCGTAGCCCGCAGCAAGCTACGCCGTAGCCCGCAGCAACCTACGCCGTAGCCTGTATAGAGATGAGGACGCGATAGCAGCACGGTATTCCATATTTCTTTGGTGAAGTCCACAAACTAAAAAAGGTTTTCAGCTAGTTGCTTTTTACTGAAAATTATGCTTTTCGAGCCTTTTGGCCTCGTGCAGGGCTGTTTTTGTACAACGGTGTGTTTAGTTTATTATGTCCTGTGCTAGTCACAATAAATACTTTTTCTTTCTTTCTTTTAATTATTTTTAAATAACCCAATCAACTTACATAATTATGTCCGAAACGTCTTGATACTGCTGTAAACCTCATATATCACAATTTCTTTTACAAAAACTCCATAGACTAGTCACTCCCGTCCCTTCAATTTGCGCACCTTATCAGTGTTCCTGTACAGATTGCGTAAAAGAACTCATCAGCCAGATGCGTCCAACATTGTGTGTGCTATCAGCGAGTGGCATTAAACGTGTAATGTCTAGAAATTGCTCGTAGTATTCTGAACTGTAAGCAAAGCGATGTCCAACGTTATTTACCCCTGTGTACTTTACATAGTATACAGGATACAGTAGGTTAAGTTGTACAAGTTTGTTTGATGGAGTTGTTGAAGTAAGTTTTACAAACTAACGTTAAGCAAAAGCTGGATAAGTGTACTAAGAGATTATTTATTCTTCCTGAAAAATATTAGCACAATAACTTGTAAACAGACGAAAAGGTTACCAATAGTCAACATAAGCATGCATCCGAGGCAATCATTTGAAAAAGACGTACATTAGCTTCGGATTGTCCTATTATAGGCTAAAGTAATTTATTAATATTATCTTTAAGATTTAATCCTCAAACACTGGTTTTGAGGGGGCCTGGTAATCTGTGACAGGTATTCCTAGTGCAGATACCAGTCTCTCAGAAAGAATTTATTCAGATGTTATAATCTTCATAATGTTTGAAGCACCTTTGTGGAAAGTAGATAAAATGTTATTTTATTATTATTTCATAGTTCAATAACCCGATTTCTGAACATGAAACAACATACATAATACAAGTTTAATTATTTAAAGGTATGAGGAAATACTTATTAACGTCTTCAGCAGATTAGGCATAACATAACTGTACAAATGTAGAAACACCTTCAAATAATACAGGCATAATATTGTTATGATGTTCAAAGACTGTATAGTATACAGATAAATCCCTACAAAGAGAATTTCTTACCATGAATCTCAATACCCAACGGACTTGCCTCGCTGTTCCCCCGCCACTACACCATGTTGGCCCCTCGTGGACCACTTTGTCGGCGTTATCTCGACGCCAGATGAATGCTATCTCGCTCTTTTGTGCGCTGCCGGGAAATTAACACGTTTTGCATTTTAGCAAAACAATTACACACGGCCATTGTGCGATACTGCGGGTAGCAACGTTTGTACAACAAGTACATAGGTAGGTAGATTGGTAGTTAGGTACGGGGTATTGTTAGTGCTGAAAAGAAGTTGTCATTCAAAGGTTGCTATTTTAAGGTACATTCACTTTGACGTGAACGATTGTATTTTGAGGTTTGATGTTTTTAAAAGGTCGTGTGTTCTTTTCGTTGTAGGTAAATGTCAGTTAAAGTATGGTCAGAGGATAACCAGTAATTGCATAGTCTTTACACTTAAAAGATCATCAATAATAAAAGTGGTTGTTAAAAGACCCGAATGTATTATACAGAGTGTAACAGAAACCCTATTGCTATCCTTAAGCACTAAAGATAACAGCTGGTATAGAAATAGTACACATAGTTTCAGCTCAAAATAAAATACTATAACAATTACCAAATTTTCGGTTTCATATTTCTTAAATTCAAATCATAACAAACGTGTCACCGCACTACGTAGGTCAATAACTTTCCACGTTGCTTGCCAATATCACGATATTTCTCTTCCGAGTGATGTTTTTATCTCAATCTGATGATTTGGTTTCTAGTATCAATGTATTAAAAATTCTCATAACTTCCGAACATGAAGACATAGGATTAAAAAACGTTCCAATATCGTTTGATATCATCCAAAGAAGCCGTGCCCTTGGTATGTATATACCCTTTCCGTTACACGTTGTATATAAGGTGTATCTATTCACACACGAAATATTTTATGAGATACATCTATAAGTGCTAAAGAAGCTATACAAAACTAAACATATTTTTTTATCTAGTTATATTATTTAAAAAAAACAAAAATTAAAATTACTCGACACACATAATACCTAAATACTGGGTCCTTCTTATTTTTTATATAACTGTGGGCATGATTGAAGAGCGTACCTACTAACCAATCAATCAATATTATATCAATCTGCCTAACCTTTTCTCAACTGTTTTGGGGTCGGCTTCCAGGCTAACCAGCAGCTGAATATCAGTAGTTTAAATGAAGAATGAAGATGAGTAGTTGAAACGAAGATCTATCTGAGCTCCACAGCCCAGTAACTGGGTAAAACGATACCTCTTGGTAAGATTGATTGTCAGACTTTCGGGCTTCTGACGACCCTTAAGGATTTTACTTCTATTTCACCTTGAAAATCTTCATCCTACTAATATTATAAATGTGAATGTTTGTATGTTAGGATATTTAGATATTTGGATGTTTGTTACTCAATCACGTAAAAACGGCTGAAAATATTAGGATGAAATTTGGCAAACAGATATTTTGTGATCTGGATTAACACACAAAAAACTTTTATCCCGGTTTGTCCCCGTGGGATGATTTTCGACCTCTACGGTGGGCGAAGCCGCTGGCAAAAGATAGTCACAAATAATTATTAGAAAATAGTATAGTCGACTTTTATAATCGCTTTATCACCCTGAAGTTGTGTGACACGCGAAATACTCTGGTGTGCTGGGAAAAAAAATGGTGTGTCTTTGGATGATGCTGGAGTGTCGGCGTAGGATACCTAGCAGTGAAGAACAACATTGGTGGAAACGTCATAAAACGTCAAGGTCTATTTTTGTTTAAGACCAATGACAGTTAAGTACAGAGTTTCAATCTTAATTAAGTTTGAATTTACTGAGAGTTTTGTTAAAAGTAAAATAAAATAAATTTAGGAGGGACCTATTTAAAAGAAGAAAGATTTTACTTAAAAACACCTTCATCTTTTCTCAACTGAGCGTCATTTCACCGCTGCATACATTTCCCTTATCTACGCTCATTTCATATTCTTGTCCTCACCATTCTTTGACTGCGCTTATCAGCGGGCGCGTTGCCAAGGTTACTGCAACCAGATAACTTACATAAACACTTGACTACCGTATCTATGTAGCTTGAGTTCTTGCACGCTTATTGAAAGTCGCAGAAAAGCGTTAAATACAAACGTGTTGATAACATCTGCAAGGAAAGGTAAGCTGTTTGTTCGAGAGAGGTATTACTTGAAGCTCGTCGACTTTTCAACCAGATTTTTCCTTTTTTTCTTCAATTCAAATAAATGTATTTTTGGCAACGTCCTCCTGTAGGTATACTAACTAGTGGTTAAGGAAATTCCTTTTCTGGCGGCACGATCAATTGAGTACGATCACAGTAGGAAAGTGAAAAATAAAATACAGCAGCAAGTAGTAGACCATACAATTGGTCTGATATTGTGAATTTCCCTTTCTGTACAAATGTTCAGATTAAACTTTTAACGCATACTACACTCGTATCAACACACCGTAAAACACATTATCAAGACAAGTACAAACTTATCACCGGATTACACAATAGTGGCAGTCTAAAGTACATTCTAAAAAGTTTTCATCTCACCTTGAAATCCATCCTTTTTACACCTCAAATCTGTTTGCCTGACATTCAAATGACACGCAACCCATAACAAGTAAATCACCAAACCGCCCACGATACGCGTCTAAATAATACGCTGAATGTTCGCTAAACTTAGAGACTGCTTTGTTCGTCATAATGGCAGCATTGTTCCGATGTGTGCCAAAAATTTATGTTGCCAACGTAATGGGACGCGAGTTAGGAAGGTAGGTATGATGCTGACTGAATAGTGAATTGTGGGGTGTGTTTGTGAAGTGGTGACAGATATATTGCCTGTGCCTTGATGTGGTAACGTACGAGTTGTGGAATAATTATTGTCAACCCGTTGCTGTCGCTATGAGCTTCCTTATCGACTGATAGAAAGGACGGTCAAGATGAAATTATAACAAACGTAGCAAATGCAGAAAATGCTCAGCATGCTCAAATAATAGTTTAACAATATCTATCGATAAAATTATCATTGGTTATTATGATTATAACATGTGCAGTGAGAAAGCCACTACTAGCCTTATCTACGCCGAAACCACGTAGGTAGACAATATATGATAACATGCACGACAATGCAAGATCTTTGTCAAAAAAATCGATGAATGTCATATTTTCACGACAAGTGCTGATTAATAAGCACAAAACTATAAAAAAATCTAAGAACATTGTCTGATTGTCGGACTGTCGCCTGCCAGTTTTATTAAATAGACCTGATGACTCCATTATCGTTTTGAGTTCTAATCTATCCAGTTGTCAAATCTATTAAAAAACATTGAATGCAGGTAAGTATAAATAAACCTACGAGTATATTATGCCATCCAAACACATGAAAGCTCGGTCTAATTTAAGATTCCCTATTACGCAAAGTAATATCATTCGTCACGATATGTCGTGAAGGAGGTCATGCAAAAACCCTTCACTCTATGAATTACTTTTGAACCCTTAAAAATTGGAAGGAGTACAGGGATCGCAAACCTTTGGGGCGAGGTGAAAAAATATGTTACGTACAGGATTTATTTAGATTCTGCAAAGTGCCAACATAAAGATGGCATTAGTCTCTAATTTATGAGTTAGAGACTCGATTGTGGCGCAAGAATATCATTTGTCAAGTTTTACTAAATTTACCACTATACACTGAATGAAACGACGCATGCTTATTTTATGGGAAATAACTCCAATTATATAATTATTTTCCGTAACTCTATTTTTACATTATCTAAACCTTCGGGTTTAAATAAACCTGGGTGCTGTATTGTTGGTTCCATAAACCACCCGACCACCACGACACAGTTAAGTCACGTATAATATTCTTCTTCGACACTGTCCAAAGGTTCACAACCCCTGCATTTTAGTTCCATATTGGACGGGTCAGAAGGCAAGCTTTTCACAACTTTCAATACACGTGAAGATGTTATAATGTCAGGAAAGTTGAAAAGGCGACATTTGTAACTCCATTACTGAAATTGCTTGCGATTTCTCCGTAGGAGCTTATATTATGTACTCTTCTACTTCTTGGTTTTTGTAAGACTAGCATTGCTCCGCGGTTTCACTCGCGTAGTTCCCGTTCCCGTGGGAATACGGGGATAAAATATAGTCTATGTCACCCGGGGATAGTGTTGGTTCCCAACAGTGAAATAATTTTTCAAATCGGTTCAGTAGTTTCGGAGCCTATTAAATGCAATCAAACAAACAATCAAATCTTTCCTCTTTATTATTAGTATTTAGACTAGCAGCGCTCCGCAGTTTCACCCACGTAGTTCCCGTTCCCGTGGGAATACGGAGATAAAATATAGCCTATGTCACCCGGGGATAGTGTAGGTTCCCAACAGTGAAATAATTTTTCAAATCGGTTCAGTAGTTTCGGAGCCTATTCAATGCAAACAATCAAATCATTCCTCTTTATTATTAGTATTTAGACTAGCAGCGCTCCGCAGGTTCACCTGCGTAGTTCCCGTTCTCGTGGGAATACGGAGATAAAATATAGCCTATGTCACCCGGAGATAGTGTAGCTTCCCAACAGTGAAAGATTTTTTCAAATCGGTTCAGTAGTTTCGCAGCCTATTCAATGCAAACAAACAAACAATCAAATCTTTCCTCTTTGTAATATTAGTAGATTATATTATGGACAATATTTACGAACTGTGGCACAAAAGTGGATTTTAAATTAAACTGAAATTAGAAATACTAATTTAAATACCCAGTGAGTTAGGTTAGCCTAGTAATGAAAATTACAATAATTAAACGTTAATGTAATAATTAAGTATCAACTTAATGTAGTTCAATATTATAATTTGAGAATTTATAGATTGTCGTTTGGTCACACCGAAACCAGCTAAATGAATGGATTCTACATCAAAATGTTCTTTAATACATTCAATGCCAACTACACGGCGCCGTGGAGATGTATATGGCCGAGTACACGGCGCCGTGGTGGAGTGGGGAGCTAGACACACGGCGCCGTGGTTTGCGATAGTGTTTTTTCTATGCATCAGTACCGCTCCGGCCGATACGACGAATGTAAGAAACGCTCATGGCCACGCGCGTAAAGAAACAATCTTTTAAAATCAAGTGTTGGATTACGGTTCGCACTATTATTTTGTAAATTATAGTCGTTTGAAAAATACACTTTTAATAGTAAAATTTGAACGTTAAGACGCGTCAAAAAAAAGAGGGCAACAAGACAAGAACTATCACAGAAGTTGTAAGAAAAGAATGTAAAGGGTGTAGAGAAAAGAAGAACCGAGTTGCCACTTTGTATGAATGTAAGAGCTGCATTGGAAAGCCAGGCCTATGCATAGAATAGTTTGTATTTTTATCTGCAATTACACTTATAATGATTATTTACTTTGTTTTATTTAATATAAATAATTTAATACAAAAAAAACTCAATTAAAACATCACATAATGTAAAAAAAGACATATACACGGCGCCGTGTGTTTGGCCGTTCATAGCTCCGTAGGCCAAGTACACGGCGACGTGAAATTGTTTTTTTTTTTTTAATAAATAAAGTTCCGCTAAAAATATTATCAAAACTTACATATTATACTTAATTACAAATAATTAAAACACTTAAAATGTATGGCCACAGTAGTACATACATTGCCTAAAACTGTAACACAGAGATGCATCTTACAATTCATTTAGCATTGAATGTGTTAACATCAATCCTGAACATTAACAATCAACACAAGCAATCAACTCAAAGGAAACTATAACACAGTTCTAAGATTATCTTTAGGTACTAAAGACAGTAACGTGTCATTCCACCTAATGATAACACTACCCAAACGTCACACGATTATAAACTTTAACAAGGAGACTATAAGAAAGAAAGCTGCATGAAACTTCTGTCCATTTGAAGCAACATCTGGTCAACAGTGCAGTTGTCTTGAACCTTATTAAGTAATTAGCCGTTGTTGCTAATTGTAGAACCAACTTACTTGGTTATGGGAACCTTGTACTTACTGACTTAGTTATGATTAAAACATGTTAATGGTTTCTCCAAGGTACTTTTTCGCTATGTGGAAAATCGTTAGGTGTTTAGACGTGGACGCTCACGCAGTAGGCTCCGTACAGGGGAGAGTTACACAGAGAGCTACGGAGCATTCCATGCTTGGTATCAGGCTAATAGACCAAGTCCCAAACGTCAAGATAAGACGTACGAAAGTCTTATGGAACTCAAATGGAGTTGGGCAGAATACCTGGCAAAGTACTGTGGTAAGGTTGTGGCAGAGTAGCGTCAAAGGACTGCAATGGAAGACGAGATGTCGATAGTCCGGCAGCGAAATGGTTGGAGGACATTGTTACCATCGCGGGTAAAACCTGGATGAAGCTAGCAAAGGAATATGGGGATTGGTACAAAAAACGAGAGGCGTATGCCCAGCAGTGGGCAAAGTGGGGATGATTGTGATGATGTGGGAAGTCATACTGGAAAAATACAGATTTACCATTCAACTTATAATCTTCGCATATTATGATACCGCTGCTTACTCGACGAAGGTTTTATCGATCCGAAAAATTCGGAGGACACAAATAACGTTCATATTATGCACAAACTCATCAAACTCAAAGTATTTATTTCAATTACATTTACATTTACTTTTTACTTACATTTACATTTTACTTTTGAATTGTGATGGAGTCTATCAGTTAGTAAGGAATTTCAAACCATTCCAATACGTAGAACTCAACTCCAAGCGGTCTTTTTAATAGAAAATCTTGAATAGACCGTGTACTAATATTTTTTTTCGAAACTTCTACTGTTTAAAGATTATACTCACAATAGCGTAGACGTTGACGGGTACAACCACGCGGCTACATTAAAATTAGATTAGTCAAATCCCAACAGGCGCCTCAGCTTAGTGTATTCGCTAAATTGGTTTCAAGTATCATCAATTATGTTAACCAGATCATCTAGATTAAAGTGCGCTAATCTAAATGTACTTATTAAGTTCAACCCGATCCTCATTTAAGTCCTTTATAATTTGTACCGCGTGATGACCCACACCCAAAGTTATGGAGAAATCTGAAATTTGAAACAACCACTGAAAATACAGTTTTACGGTTTCAGATGAGCGAATAACGGTTTTAAAAGTAACAGAGATTTACGCAGGCAGAAATTGTTAATTGAAAATAACGTTCCATCTATATATTTAATTTTATTTTAAAGGAGAAAAAGAAAGAAAGAAAAATTGCCTATTCTGCACGAACAAAACGCACATTACAAAAAAAATACACTAAGATACACACATATTTTAAAGCAAAAAGCCTCGTGTTCAACCTATTAAAGTTTGTTATTAAATATAAGTTTTTATTATGTCGTGTCGCTCCATGTTTAACATAACGCTGATATTTGAATATTGATTTGTGATAAGCGCTATGTCTAGACCTATAAAACAGTTGCAATCTCTAACCCAACCTTAATCTTACATCAAAATCTTCCAAGCAAAACCCGCTGACATTCAAATAGCCAAAAAGCACAATGAATGTCATGAGATTAATCACAGAAATAACAGATGCGGGTCTGTTGGGCGAATGGGCCAGATCTTGGCATTGTCGTATGATCTACGGGCGTGTCCGGCCAACGCGCTGCTGGCTGCACGATATCCGGGCTTTAAAAGTGTCGCATTTGCAGGGTTATGTCCCGGGGTTTTGAGTTTTAAATCTACGGTCGGTTCTAGCATGATTGGGTATTGTTTTGGGATCAAACGGATAAACTAGTTCTCTTATACTTTGGACGTGGCTCAGCCTGTAATGTTTTACATTTTCTGGATGTTTCTTTTTCTGTCTAATGTCTACCAAAGATAGCGTTGTGGCCAAGTAATAACAGCCGATCGATCAGGTTCAGCGACGCTTGCCGCGGTTGGTCTCGGCTGTCATTCGTGAATCTTTAACACTAATTGGGCCGTGGAGGTCAGATAGCCAGTCGCTCGATGTTATCATCATCATAATCATTTCAGCCGAAAGACGTCCACAGCTGGACATAGGCCTCCCCCACGCTCGATATAACATACTGGTATTCAGTTGCATACGGTTAGACTGGAAGCTGACCCCAACATATTTGGGAAAAGGCAGATGATGTTTATCAAAGATTGAAAAAATAACACTGACCTCTCACAATATGATGCAATCATCAATCTGAAAGATCATCCCAAGTTTCACATTCAATTATTCCACCCCTCAATTTCACAATATACAAAAAAATGTAAGTTAAATACCCATTAAATTATGAACAAAGACAACCAAATGCATGAAATAGGTTAAACACGAAAATTGTGGACATACGCCCGCTATCGAGCGACAGAACAATACTGTTTTCAAACAATAATAAATTCATGACGGGGGGGAGTGGAAACAATATCATAACGTATTCAGGGCCCAACTGTACTCCGTACTCCGGATATTTGGTGGTATCTTGGTGTCAACGAATCATAGAACGAGGTGATGAAGTCATTGTGAGTGGTTCTAGGTGGTGGAACGATTGTTGTATACTTCCGTTAAGAGCCGGCGTTGGAGAATGGACTGCCTTGTTTGAAAGCTAAACAGCAAAACTGATTTACTGAGTTACTGACTATTACTGATGTTCGTGAAGTGACTGATTTTATTTTCTATTAAGCTTTGAAGTGCGAACTTTACTATAAGCGCCAACTTTACTATAATTCCCGTTTTATTTTCCTGACCTCTTGTTACGTACGTAGTACGGCCTAAGAAGATTAATGGTATTATTTAATTAGACAGAGGTATGTTGAAACCCGGAAAGGACATATTAAGGTGCTTTATTTTCACAACTTAAGGCTTTCACGTAACAATAACTTTTTTTTATTGCGATTTTTAACCAAAAAGCCTACACCTAAATTAAAATATAAGTAGAACTTAAGTTTTATAGGGATGGGTTTCTGTTTACATGATAAAAAAATCTGTATTATAGGTGTGCCTGTATGCAATCTCACCTAGTTCTTGGAACTTGGTAAAGAGAATTTTGCATCCTTTAATCAGCAACCATAAATCCGAGAAGGCCATGTGGGCCACTGTTTCATGAAGTTTGGTTCCACACCCAAAAATATGGCATAATCCTCTTAGCTGATGAAGAACTCAACATATTTATGTAGCTTTTGTTACAGCTATATTTTAACCCGATAAATTCAATTTCCTTTGAGTGCTCATAAAAAAGTAAAAGCTTCTTTCTCTATGGCTATAAATGATAATGGCACACTATCGTATACGATCACCATAGTCTATATACTGTGTATATGATATAAGTGAGCTATCATCATTTTAGCTATCTACATTAATAATAAATGTTATCAAAGAAATTGTTTATATACGAATGTATTGTGTAATTATGGGCATTTACACAATTTACTTGAATTACCCATGTAAAAATGTAAAAATGTATTATATTTGGTCAATATGAAAGCAATCCAATTTTTTTTTGTTAAAGTATTGAGAAGCAAATACATGTATTTTTGAGATTAGTTAAAAGTGAAAAGCATAAACATCACGCCTTGTTTTCCCGAAGAGTTGGGCAAAAATGTACCTAAAGATACCGACATATCGCATGTTATGTACGTTTAAGTCAAATTTTAATGTATGCCTCATTGATGGCGAGCCTATTGCCATCAATGAGGCACGGATTCAGAGTCCGAGCTGCTATTGAGAAATTGTAGATGGAAAAAGCCAATAACACTTTGCCCGACCAAGAAATATAAACCAGGACCTCAGCAGTAACGAAGAGTGAAAATCAGATATTATGTTCCTGGTTAAGTTTTTTTGGAATACCACAAGGTAAAAGACTTTAAAAAGTTCCCTTCGAATGACTTTTTTAATTATGTTCTCTGTATTTATCAACAACGAAAACAAGCATATTTCAGATACTGCATACGAAGATGAAGTTCACATATTATTTGAACTCGTATATAAGAAAACCGATACCTCCCCTACCATAGTTATAAAAACAGAGAAGGATCTCTCAAAAGTGAAATAGTGATACTAACTATCATAATAAGTAACATCTCATTTGAAGTGATTCTAAAGTTTGAGAACCGCAAGGTAAAATGTTTTAATAATACTCGCGGATTCCGAGAAATGCCTAACTCGTGCACGTGTTCAACGCACCTGCATTTTTTTTTAGAATATTATTTTTATTTTATTATTTGTTTCTGTTTTGCTAAATGCGATTTTATTGTGTTCTTATTAATATTTAATATCTATTGTGCTTTACTACTGCTTGTTACTAAATGGTACTGGTCAACTTTAGGTAAATTTCTTGTTGGTTTTGCAGTTTGTTTTCATATTGCTAGCTGTTTAAAGTTGAATGTTCTATGCGCGTTACTGACACCTGTGACTTACTGTGGCTACTTGTGGCTATTGTTATTTACAATTTTTGCAAGGTTTTGGGCTTAATATTTACTACCAAAACGTACGTGGACTTCGTACAAAAACGAACACCCTATTTCGAAATGTGTGTCTTAAATCTTACGATGTTGTAGTTTTTACAGAAACTTGGTTAGTGGATGATATTTTCAGCAGTGAGTTGTTCGATTCGCGGTATGTGGTATGGAGACGCGACCGCGACTACAGCCGCACCTCGCAAACTCGAGGAGGCGGTGTGTTGATTGCCGTGCGGAAAGATTTGACTGTTGTTGAGAGATGTAACTGGCGTAGTTCCGCGGAAGATATCTGGGTAACTATTACTTTAAAGAAGTCGAGACCTCAGGTTACATATAACATACATATCTGTGCCCTTTATCTTTGTAAAGAACATACGGGTAATTCCTATACTGTTCAGCTCCAGAATTTTGCAAATAATTTAAATAATTTGATTTTGACCAACCCATTAGATAAATTTATTGTCTTAGGTGACTTTAACTTTGGTAACGAAATAGAATGGTGTCATACAAATGACAGTGCTGAGTTAATACCACAAAACTATTCGAACCGCTACCTCATTGACTTCTTCGATACTATAAATATGTGTAGCTTATCCCAGTTTAATAATGTGCGGAATACAAATGACAGACTTTTAGACCTTGCGTTTTCTAATGGGTCCCTGGGTATACACGAATGTCTTGACCCATTAGCAGTACCTATTGATATGCATCACAAACCCTTTACTATTCAAGCTGATTTTGTTCAATTACACTCACTATCAGAAAAAACCAACACTAAATATCAGTTTCATAAAGGAGACTACACTGCTATCATGTCTGCTCTTGATGACGTTAACTGGGACGAGTTGCTAAGTGCGGAGCCACTAGACAATGCCGTTAGTTATTTTTATAACAAGCTTTATGAAATCAGAGATCTGTATATACCAAAACAGACTGTAAAAAGTTCCTCACACCCTTCCTGGTATACCCCTGCGTTAATTAAGATCCTTAAAGAAAAATATAAATATCACCAGAAGTTTAAAACATATGGAAATTTATCTGATTACCAAACCTTTTCTTTATTGCGTCATAGAGCTGCAGAAGTAGAGAAATCTTGTTACCGCACGTACATGGATAAAGTAGAGTCATCGATTATTCAAAATCCAAAATTCTTTTGGTCCTATATTAAAAGCAAGAGAAGTAATAGTAACTTCCCTAATGTGCTGAAGTACCAAGATATAAGCGCAGATACTGGAGAAGAAATCAGTAACTTGTTCGCTACATACTTTCAGTCAACATTTCAAGAACCAGACATAGACCACCAAGATCAAATCACAGCGTCATCTACGAATACAGCGAGCATCTGTTCCATAGAGGTATGCCACGAAAAAGTACTTAAGTTACTTCAAAAGCTCGATCTCTCCAAATCAGGAGGCCCGGATTTAATACCGCCTATATTTATTGTCAACAGTGCGAAAAGCCTAGCCAAACCTATCTGTATAATGTTCAAGCGATCTTTAACAGAAGGCATTGTTCCCAAAATTTGGAAATCTGCATTCGTTACGCCAATCTTTAAAAAAGGTGATAAGTCACTCGTAAATAACTATCGCCCTATTTCGAAGCTATGCTTATTCTCCAAAGTACTCGAGCGCGTTGTTCACTCTGCAGTTTATTCCGCCTTAGAATGTGACTTTGGTGATGAGCAGCATGGTTTTCTTCGTAAGCGATCCACTACTACCAATCTTATTCTTTGCAACGAATTTATCTCTGAAGGTATGGAGCAACGTGCACAGGTTGATGTAATTTACACAGATTACAGTAAATGTTTTGATCACATTGACCACAGAGTACATTTACGTAAACTGTCTTCAGCTGGAATTCACGGCGACCTATATCGATGGTTTTCCTCTTACATTGAAAACAGATCTCAAGCAGTAGTATTACAGGGCTTTACCTCCGGTTGGAATCTTATACCATCGGGAGTTCCTCAGGGATCAATTTTAGGGCCACTTTTGTTCAATTTATTTATATCAGATATAAAGAAATGTTTTATTAACTCGTACATTCTACTTTATGCCGATGACATGAAAATTCTGAAAACGGTACGTAGTTCATCTGACACATCACTACTCCAAGAGGATCTTAATAGGTTTGTAAATTACTGTGCACTAAACAAACTCCAACTAAATGTATCGAAATGCTTTCACATAACTTATACACGGCAAAAGAAGACAATTGGTTCCGGGTACGCATTGAATAACCAAACGATCACCAAGGTGACCAGTATTAGGGACTTGGGCGTTACCCAGGACGAAAAACTCGTATTCGAAATGCAAATTGACGAAATCGTTAAGAAAGATTCCAAGTCCCTGGGTTTCATCATAAGGTCAACTACTTGCTTTAGCTCTCTAAAACCAATAAAAATACTGTACTGTTCATATGTACGCAGCCAGCTAGAATATGCATCTCAAGTATGGAACCCACAGTATGATGTGTATAAGTCCCGAATAAAAAATATACAGAAAAAGTTTTTAAGATATCTAGATTATAAGACGAAGCAATACTCAATGGATTACACTCATCGTTGCAAAAGATACCATTTCCTACCGCTGGAAAACAGACGCCATGTTAATGATATTACTTTCTTATCAAATATCGCCAATAGCTCCATCGATTGTTCCCAACTCCTCTCAAAATTATCACTCCGAACACATCACGTAGGTTTTAGACAGCGGCCACTTCTCCACGTTCCATTCGCGTCAACAAACTACCGACGGAATGCCTACTTCTCACGTACCGCAACTAGTTTCAATAATCTTCCCTCTCACTTAGATGTTGATTTATTTAGAACCAGTCCAAGCACATTTAGACAAGCTATAAATAAGGAATACTTTGGAAAAGACAATAATACCAATACTCCTAGTTAAAGCACATGAAATTGCATTTTGTAAAAAAAAAAAAATAGTTTATAAGTATACATTATGTGAATTTGTGTTTATTTTTTTAATATTTAGAAAGAATAATTTGTTATGTTTATTTGTTGTGAGAAGATTTTATTTTATTTTTGTCTGATCTTTTTTTTCTTATAACTTTAGGTACATAGTTTTTAATTTGTGGAAGCTTGTAAATGGCAACTGTAAGCGCTAAATTTATATTATTTTTTTAAGTAGATATTAGACTGTAAGCTTTCTGAAGAATAAATAAATAAATAAATGTGGGAAATCAAAACACTTTTAATAACTTTAAGCTATTTTATTTAAATAAATAGTCTTTACAATTAATATCTTTACGTCTTTCTCGTCTTACGTCAAAATCACATACTTCACATTCCTCACGTAATACTCCTTCTCTCTCACACATTCTCGCTCTCACTCACTCAATACTGTCATCCCCACATTCGGCCGTCCTGCAATTAGTCTGTCCCTAGACTAATACAAATATGAAATCTTTAAAACACATAACACAGCTTGTAAACGCAAAAATAAAATTGAAAACAATAAAAATCTTACATTGTTACTTAAAATACTTAAATTATAACAACAAATCATTAAAACATAAATAACTACGACATAAACAAAAACAAATCTTAACATTAAAGGGATTAGGGAACATACTGTTTCACCGTCTGAACTGAAGAAATTAAATTGAATCCTAAATCTATGCTCTAACCTCAGTCATTTACAGCATCGCTTTCCTGCACACTAGGCCATAGCTTCATAGAATCCGCCGCACTGCTCGTCTTATTCGGCCCTTCGGTTGCAGAATCCAGCTTAACTACATCGTATCTATCGGCACCCTTCACTTTGGTGACCCGATAAGGACCTAAATACTTTGGTCTAAGCTTCATGCCTACTCCAAACTGCGTGCGTCGAATTGCTACAATATCTCCAACTTTATAGATACGACTTTTCTTCCTAGTTTTATTAAAATCACGTCTATTTTCGTTTTGAACTTTTAAAATCTGCTCTTTCGCCTTCATTCGCAGTTCTTCCCGATGATTCATAAAAATGTTTTTATTCTCCTGTTCAATTAACTCCAAAATCTCAGGATCTGCTTGCCGTCTCATCTTTGCGCCAATGAGTAACTCATAAGGTGCAGCATTGACACTTCTCTGATAAGTGCTGTTCAGCGCTTGTTGTAAACGACTAACATGTTTGTACCAATTACCTGGTTGCTCTATACAGAGTTTTGTTAGTACAGAAACCATTACTCTATGAATCCTCTCCACTTGCCCGTTTGCTCTGGGAATACCCGTCGTAATAGTAATGTGTTCAATTTTCTCGTCTTTGCAGTAACCTGTGAACTCCCCACTGGTAAAAGCAGTTCCTCTGTCACTAATAATACGCCTGGGGTTACCAAAAACTTGCTGGTGAACCTGTAGTTTTGCTATTACCTCTCGGCTTGTTGTGCTTTTTGTGGGAAATATCCAAGTGAACTTTGTGAATGCATCTATCACCGTCAAAATATGATTGTATTGTTTTTTCGTTGCAGTCATAGGTCCAATATGGTCTAAATGCAGTGTATCCAATGGTAATTCGCCTTTTTCAATTGGAGACAACCATCCTTCTTGCTTTCCTGCTTTACGACTTGCCAACAAACAAGGTATACATGTTTGAATGTATTCTTCAACTTTTCTGTCTAAACTCTTAATGTAGTAATTTTTTTTTAGCAATTCTATAGTCTTTTTCTTACCAAAATGTCCATTCTCATGAGCACTACGAATTAACTCCATCTCCATATTCTTTGGTACTACCAAATGTTTCTCAGGACCCTTAAATAAGATTTCATTTTCAAGCCAAAAGTCGTCATAGGGCTTGTCTTTCAAAATTTCAATTATCGCTTTCAAAGTAGTACCTTTAGCTTGGTTATCTTTTAATTTCTCGTAAAAGTCTAATGTGATTTGAGCTACATACGGGTATCTACTCAATGCATCGGCATGTCGCATCTGGCTTCCACTCCTGTGCTCGACGGTAAAGTCGTATTCTTGAAGTAGCATTATCCACCGGGCAACTCTTGGTGAAGAAGCCATATCTTTCTTCTCCAATGTCATCTGAAACGCTTGGCAATCCGTAACTATCTTGAATCTTTTACCAAATAAATATTTCCTAAACTTTTTAATCCCTTCGATTACAGCCAGTGCCTCTAACTCATAACTAGAATACCGACTTTCTGCCTCTGACGTCTTCCTACTCATATAGTAAATCGGATGCAAACTTCCATCATCGTCACTCCGTTGCATCAGAATAGCAGCATACGCAACTGCTGAGGCATCTGTGTGTAGTTCAGTATACGACTTAGCATTATAAATCTTAAGTACTGGATTATTGGACAGTTTTTCCTTCAACGTCTCGAATGCACTCATTTGTTCTTGATTGAACTTAAAAATACTATTCTTCTTCAGTAAATCGGTCAATGGCTTTGCAATCAGTGAAATTTTTTGTATATATTTACGAAAATATGACGTCAGGCCAATGAAACTTTGCAGTTGTTTGGTGTTCTTAGGTTCCGGGAACCTTTTAACAGCATCAGTCTTTTCAGGTGAAGGTTTTACTTGACCATTCTCTATGATATGGCCCAAATACTCTACTCGTCTTACCACAAGACGCGTATTTTCATGTACTGGTAAATGAAAATACGCATTTTTTAAATCAATCGTACAGAAAATCTTAGCTTCTGCAAGTCTATCAATGTGGTCGTCAATAATAGGCAAAGGATATTCATCCTTTAACATCTTCTTGTTGATTAATCTGTAGTCCACACAGATCCGGATAGCTCCATCCTTCTTCCGAACCAAGACTAACGGACTAGCATACTCTGACCAACTCACCCTCACTATTCCTTCTTTTAGCCACTGTTCAACCTGTCTTTCAACCTCTTCTTGTTCACTAATAGCTAAACGGCGTGGCCGCTGTGCTACCGGGATGTCGTCTTTCAAAATAATATGTAACCTTACCGGGGCGTCTTTCGTCTTCATCGGCTGATATCCCTCGACAAGATGCTTTACCTGTTGCTGAATATGTTTGCTAACTTCACCTCCGATAACATACGGAACGTCTGTAAAATAACAAGAAAGTTTACGCAACCAATTCTCATTCGACGGTAAAACCATTATGTTTCCTTCCTTCATAAACAATGTTACATCTTTTAAAAACTCATGTCCTATTATAATCTCATACGGCATAGAGTCATTAGATACCACATGGAAACACACATCTCTATAGCTTTGATCGTCAATAACAACAGGAACTGTAATTTTCCCCATGGAACACACTTTTACATGTCCAAAACCAAATAACGAAAGAAAATCATTTTCACTTTTCGGTGATCCAATCATCGTGTAAAATTCTTCAGAAATCAAGTTAACGTCACTGCCGGTGTCGATCAATGCACACGTCTCCTTATCAAAAATTTTCACGATTTTCCGGGGTTTTCTTATCAAGATATCTTTGTTTACATCATTGTCGTTGTCAAACAAGACGTCATATTCTTTTTTATTCGTGGCTAACAAATCAGTGTTAAAACCTTTTCCGTTCATAGTTGACAACACAGCGTTGCCACCCGCGGACGTAAAATTAACGTTGTCGGCCTCCTTGTTAAACATCGTGCGTTTCGTGTTCGTGTCGCTCAGCGCACTCACACCACCTGGCGGTTTTTCACCAACAACTTGCCGGGTCGGGTGCTGCTGACGTCTTGTAAAAGTCGCACCTGCTTGGTCACTGCCGCTTCGAAATTTGTTCGGTGCCTGTTCGGATGTTTCCGTCTTGTTACACTGTGGCGCAATATGGCCAAAATCATTGCATTTAAAACATTTTAGCCCGAGATGTTTATTTGGGCATTCCTTGGACTGATGACTTTTTCCACCACAACTAAAACACCTGATCACTTTTTTTTCTACCACATCACTATATTTCGACTGACTTCGTCGTATCTTAGATTCTTTCATCTTATCTTTCAGAGTTTCGTAAATTTTGATTTTTTCTTTTAAATCTGGATACGTGGTAACTCCGTATAACATTATTTTATGTGTTTCGTCGTCTTCTATCCCATCAACGATATATTTAATCGCAACATAATCCGGCATTTTTCCCCTCTTCCCCAGCTCGCGCATTACTAATAAGTAGTCCATACAGCTTTCATTGTTTTGTTTTTTCCGGCTACTCATCATTTCATGGGCTGTTTTTTGATCTAAAACATCAGGAAACTCTTTGGCGATCGCAACCTTCAGCTCGTCCCATGACTTAAACGGATGTTCAGACTGGAGCCACAGAGCCGCTGTTCCCACCAGGGATCTTCGAGCTATTATGAGCTGTTGTAAAGGCGTCCACATAAAAGAGTTGTCATCTAATTCCTGGATCCATTTCGATACCGTATAAGTCTTATCCTGGCCACTGAAATTTTTGACCAGATCGTCCGCAAAATAGGGCGCACCGGCTTGCATGATAGGGTTTTGGCTTTTCTCTGCCCTCGCCATTTCGTCTTCTGGATAGCTGTAATTCAAACCCGTTGCGTCTGTTGCCCCAAAAAAAAATGGCCGCCTTGAAAAACTGAAAATTTTCTACGTCGTCGGCACGTCGTTTTTTTTTCCTGTTTTACCTTGTAGGCCCGTTTTTTAATGATTTCCCAGCCTTTCCACTTTTGTGGGCGTGAAATGTGGGAAATCAAAACACTTTTAATAACTTTAAGCTATTTTATTTAAATAAATAGTCTTTACAATTAATATCTTTACGTCTTTCTCGTCTTACGTCAAAATCACATACTTCACATTCCTCACGTAATACTCCTTCTCTCTCACACATTCTCGCTCTCACTCACTCAATACTGTCATCCCCACATAAATAAATATGCACTTCCAGCCATATCCCAGTAACCATTAGGTACCTTGTTCAACAACGCTAGCAGGAGCTCTCATAGTTATTGTTATACCACTAACTTTTCAACCCAGCCTCGCCTAAGTTTTAACTTCGCAAAATATAGTCGAGAGGAACCTATTGTGACTGTCTGTCATATATTAAATAGCAAAACATTATATTTAATTTTAAAATTGTCACACGGTTCCAGACCTCTTAGAAAACACATTAAGTCTCAAGTTTATGATCTGACAGCTCGACACGGGGCCCTAATAAATAACGAAGTATCTTAGTTCTTTAAAATCCTAAAACAATATTGAACTCCTTAGAAACCCATTTCATTTATATTGTATGGGCACTTATGCCAGTTATCGGTCAAAAGCAATATATTACGTCACTTAAAGATGCAATATTCTTACAAATTCCAAGAACAACGGACAAATTAGCCTCATCTGGTTACCGTAACTTGGGCCCAAATGACCCTTGAAAAGAATTTAGAAATTAGACAAAAAACCCAGCGATGAAACGATTCTGAGAAAGTGACGCTCAACCCAGGCGTGGTGGTTTTAGGATGGGGAAAAGATGTTTTAAGTCGAGACAGTGAGTTTGAGAGCACGGTAGGAGACGGTCGATAGAGGCTAGGCTTGGAGTTGGAGACTATGTCTCAGTGAGAGTGTTGTATAAATCGTTAAGTACTTGATAAATGTACAGGTTTAGACTAGGCTTAGTCTAGAATGAGAGTAAGCAGCATGCAAGGAGCGTAAATCCCAAAAAGCGAGTTTGTGAACGAGTTGGTTTTGGACGGCGAAAGATGACGGACGGAGTTGAGAGTCCAGACTAGTTAAGTTAGGCGAGATAAACTCAGCGAGATAAAATAGTGTTGTGAGCTGTGAGGGATGGTGCAGGGAGTAACTGGTAATATACGCAGTATTTGTAAGTGATTTGTATTCTAATTCACTCCAAGGAATTACCTGGTAAGCGCCAACTTCAATCTTTAGTAATAGTGTGCGCATTGTAATAACTGAGACCTGGTTTTATGGTTCTCGCAGGTTGACTGTATATTGTGAATTATACATAACAGATTGGTGATATCGCAGTGGATCTATTAATGATCATTTCTACATAACAGATTGGTGAAATCGCAGTGGAGCTATTAATGAGCATTTATATTAGCCTTCACCTGTGAGGGACGAGAATTATTTGTATGTTTGTTGATATGACTGAGTGAGCCTATTATAATAATATGCAGTTATCTTAGGTTGAGAGTGTTATTAAAGTTATTATAACTAATAAGACAGATACATGTTGCTGGGGAGTTTGTTGCGCCACTTCTTCTCCCCAGCTCAACACTAGGAAGTGGTGACGGGTGGGCTCTTTGGGGCTGTCTATAGACTTTCATGAGAGTTGATCCACAACTCTATCTAAATAATAATTCTTAGGTTGATTCTCTATACTTATCTAATTAGTACTAATTCTTGAATCTAGATTTCCAACTCTATTATTTAGTCATCCGCGACTATTATATCCTTGATCTCAGATCGACTATTCGGTCGGATCGACATGAACACGTGTCTAGCAGATATGCTTGTTGTGCAACGGGAAACCTTCCAGGGGTTTGGGGGGCTACATCTATCACACATTCAGTCCAAGGACTGATAGGGACCATGTCTCCATAAGAGCATGATAACGACGTATGCCGCAAGAACTAGCCGCTCCGTTGCTAGACAAGGACGGTCGCACGGTTGCGGCAGGGACAGCCGCTTCGTCACGTTTATCAGTTCGAAAGAACTGCTAGGGACCATGTCTCGAAAGAGCATGACGACGTGAAGTAGCTGAAAAGCAGCTTGCGTCACCTTATGGAAGTGTTGCCCTGAGTACTCCGAGTGTTGATGTGAGATATCGTGTGAGTAACGATTGACCAAATACCTGTTACGTTAGCGTATGGGTTATTCATCCACTTATACAATAATACAAGTAGGTACTTTGAATCTCTCAGCTACTTTGAGCTTTCTAGAACCACATCCAATGTGTTTCCATATAAATGAATTCTTAAGTATAATTTAAAGCCATTTGGAATTCATTTAAAGTAAATCGGTGGGAGAGCGACCAGTCCGGCGACGAGCTCTACAGGGCCGTACGGGGAGGAGTGCGGCCCTTCCCCCTTAGGGGGAACCGACCCAAGAACTAATATTAACATAATTAGGAAAAACGAAAATTTTATCAGCCTGGGTTCATTTAGGAACAGTCACACTATTCTATTTGAAAGTTTTAGTGTTTTGAGAAATATGGCTTGGATTATAATACTTTTCATATAGAAGAGCTGTTTGTGAAGAAGCTTGTCCAGGGAAATAGGTACTCCTAATACAACCGCAAGGCAGTGTTGTTGTTATAATATGTTCATAGGCTGAAGAGCCAAAAAAAATTTCTAGGGTGCATGGGTCCAGGTAGTCCAGCCTACAGTAAAGTCTCCACAGCAAGATGTAATCTGTGGCGAGAGCTTTATAACCCCCTGACAATTTTATCGAATCATCTGTAAGCTTTCCGCCATTCAGTGGCTGACTTGGAAATCTCAAAATCAAAATATTTTATTTCACATAGACTTGCATGGGCACTAAACGTCAGAAGCTAGGTGCACGGTTCCAATTGGTCGTTTCCTATGGAGAAGAGCCGATAAAAACTCCACGGCCGGAGCAAAGACCAACTCCACAAATGGGGTCCACGAACGTCAGATCTCAAGTGTGTTTGCGGCACCTCCCGACAGACAATGGCCCATTATGCATTCTGCGCCGCATGCTGTCCCTGTGCATTTGATGATCTTATGACTATGTCAGTGAGCGGAGATCGTGCAGCTGAATTTTTGGTCAAAGACGTACAATCATTATGATTTTATGATCACTTCACTTTATTATGGCAAAAGGCTTGAGCTTCTTGCCATCGATACGCTAAGAAGAAGAATGTGTTCCAGTTTAAAGAGTCTGTAAGCTGGGCCCTATTTAACAAAAAGAACGGACAATGCGACATTTCATCAAAAATAACATTATTATACCATTAGCAGAAAATTATGAAAAATCTTTCAAAATTGTCAGAATGATAAGATCGTCGCCTATCACCTGCCTGCCGGGTGGGTTTATTAAATAAGCCCCTATTGTAATTAATTACCCACAAGCACAAAAAACACCTTCGATGCCTGTCTTGACAAAATATGGTTGAGCAACAGGCTTAAAAAACAAATTGAACCATTTAACTGGAAGCCCGTAGCTACGGCCTGCATTATTCATTGCACTGGCTAGTTCTGAAGGTCGGCTCACTAGGCTACACTTCGCGGCATAGCACGGCACAGCATTAGTCAACATTTGCATGCTCTAGTCCACCTCTGACGATTTCAACGAAATATGAGTGCTAATGGTATAATATAAGATTCAAATCATTTACGCCTAAGAAACACCTTTGCCATACCATGAGCACCATGCCACTTGGTGAGCACCAGCCTTCGGGTATACTTCTTCGTCCTCATCTGAATGACAAAGGTAAGTCAAAACAACGGTCTCAGAAAACTTATTTCACAGTTATAGTATTAAATTTCATTTCAGATTAGGTACAATCAATTTCCATAAGTTGATTTTCTGGTGACTTTGAAGAGCTATCTTTGTGGCAAAAAAGGTCAAAGATACTCAAATTCAAATTCAAATATTTATTGGAACTAGAAAGAGGTTTACAAATTTTTAGAGTTCGTTAACAGCTACGATAGTTTAAAAAACTGTGTTGCAGCCATTAGAACCCACCTCCGAGAGAGGAGACGTCGGTGTTCCAACATTGATAATAAAATTAAAGCAATTAAATTAAATTAAAAAGTTATAAAATAATCTAAAGTAAAAGTAAGTAAATACATTAACTATTTAACTAAAATATTAATAACTACATTTAATTCCTATTATTTTGAATTATGAAATTAAATTAAATAATGATATTGTGATTAATTATTGAATTATGAATAATTAATAATGAATAAATTAGGATAAGATCTTCCAGTTCTCAGAAAGTGACATGTGTGTATGTGTGAATGTATGTATGTGTGAATGTATGTACCTATGTGTGTATGTGTATAGGGTGTATCTTTAGTTGTCTAAGTTTGATTGAATACTAAGGTAAATCATCATGAAAGGAACATTAATGCTAGGACATGTTTAACTCAAAGGTAAGTGTGTGTCACCAGTTTTTCTAACTCCTCATACGTCAGGCTTTGGAGCCATTTATCCGTGAGCGCTCTACAATCCCGTAAGGTAAGTGGATAAATATTTAAAATCTTGTTTACTCTGTTGTACAAAACAGGTCCAAAGTAGTGATACTGACGTTTGACCAAAACAACATTGGCGGGCTCAGTCGGGCACACTCTATCCGCCCTTCGTTTTTTTGAACAACTCGTAGAAGAATTACATTTCAGATACATCAACTATTATAATATTGATATTCAAACAGCTATTTGAATATATGTAAATAAATGTCGATATCCTTCAATTGTATTCAGCGGGTAATTAGACATAGCCGAACACGATAACCGTAAGATGTACCGTGTGGTGCCGGACGTCAAGAATAGCATCATCCCATCTCTTCCCGTAGGTGTCGTAGGAGGCGACTAAGGGACTTACTAGAGAATGGGCAGCAGCATTCTCTATGCATTTTACCACCATACTGCGATCGCCAACCCGCCTGCCAAGCGTGGGGATTATGACAAAACCCCCCTTTTGGGGGAGGCTTATGTCCAGCAGTGGACGTCTTTCGGCTGAAATGTTGATGATGAACACGATAAAGACCAGAATACTGGATATCATTTCGATGTACTTTTATTTAGCAAACTATTTTACAACTGATAAAATGTGTATACTTAGTTGTAACTGTATAGTTACCTAACCCATTAGGCGTAGGCCCCATGTGTCGTTAATGATAATTGTATTGATCTAGAAAATACATAATTTAATGTTTCCAAAGAATATCAAGGGATTCAAAAGTGCCAGATTAAAATAACGAGATACCTCTCAAAGGTTTTAATAATAATAATAGCTTTACACCTGTTCACTCTCTAGGGATCACAGCCTAAAAGCAATAAATCTTATTTTAATCTAGAAACATTTTAGTATTATTGTTAAACTGTGTAGGTTTTAGCACCAATCATTATTATTGTTCATGAAAAAATATTCATGAATAATTTTGACACTTTCTTACAAATGAAAATAACAGTTGAACAACGAATTACAGAATTTCAATACACTGCAATACATGTCAAACTATGCGTTTAATCGAGCAGATTCTACGTACCTTTGTGAATACATAAACGAACCTTCGTAAATACATAATTATGTAAAGCTTACATCTACCTTTGTACCTACACTAAGACCCTTCGTGTATTCTGATTAAATACTTAATTCCATACAATATTAATATAGCGAAAGCTCAAAATTTTCAACACAAAAAAGAACCATTATATTTAAATCCAAGACTTTTTGATTACTTAATGAAAAGAATTCTCAGTCTTATTCATCTAAATCTCCAATTCAATTACGAATAAAGATTTCTTTCGCTTTTTCACTTTTTGATAACATTTTCGAAGGTTTTCTTGTAAACTAGGTCTTCGCTATGTGTCTCAGGGGGGAGGGGAAGACAAAGGCTGTGATAAAATCTGTAAACGCCATAAAACGTGACGCTTTTGTTTATATTCCCCAAAAGACCCGCTCCGGCAATATTGATTGCCTGAAAGAATACTTACGATAACGGTAAACCACTGAGCTAGAATTTAGGTTAAACTAAGTACCGTTAAACCCCAGTATGGATATACCAAAATGGGAAGGGAGAGCAGCTCTTATTAATATCAGTAATTTTTCTTTTTTGGTAATATTTTCGTGAGTTCGTCTGGATCTGTTGTAGGCAGAAAGATAGCATATTTATAGAACGTTTTCTCCCGGAAAATAGAAAATTGTACACGCGTAAAGTATTTTTATTTCACGAAAGTAGCGCGCGCTTTACTAGTGGTTACCGAGTGTTCAAACATGAAAGCTGTGTAAGCCAAGGAGCTCTCGATATAATACGAGTCGAGAGTGTGTGTTTGTGTGCGTGTGTGTGGTATGTTCAGACGGTACTCGTCTTCACGCACATATTGACAGCGTGTTTGTACACTTGAATACCACAAGTAAAGTGCGCGTCACTTTGTGAAATAAAAATACTATACGAAAAAATAAGATTCGTCTTTCCTGCTATGACTAACTAGTCTTGCTTGGCTCAACTTATTTATTAGTTTTTTTAGAACTTTGAAAAAAATAATTCAAATCACTATAATTACTTCCTAATGAGCGAAATATTTAACACATATGGTTATATTGTAACTCAAACATGTCTATGATGGGGTGCTTGGACAGGAAACCTCCCCGTGTGCCCGTGGGCTGGAGTTTCCCTTGGATACGTCTGGGGGAAAGGCCAGTCTCCGGGACGGTGCACCCTGGGATGCGGGCAATATCCCCCATTGGGTACTGTGTGCCTAATGGGTGTCGTTGCCCGTATGCCAATATCCTGTCGGCGGGACGCTCCAACGCGTGTATCTCTGCGCTCATGCAGAGACGCACAGCGGCGGAGTAAGAGCGGGCTCGGTGTGCACTCACCCTGCCACCGGGCAGGCAAGAAGGAGTGCTCTCCTTCTGCCACCGTTAATCTCGTAGCCCCGAAGATTGTCACGGTCATGTCTCTGACTTTTGACGGGGGTCGAGGGCCTTGGCTTAACCGCCCGGGCCGCGAGGAAGAAATCCTCTATAAAAAATTACCCCAAACCTCCAAGCGGCGGCGCACCGTGAGGGAGGTTGGTAGCTTGACTAATGGGTAGCTAAATTAGTCTCGAGTGCGAACCACTATATTTGAGCAAGTACACAAAGTTTACACTCGTGGGAACTAAAATGGAAAAAACATTAAAAACAAAAACAAAAAACCAAGTAGAGGAGGAGAGTGATGCGGGGTCGGAGTCCGACTCTGCATCGAGCGCTAAGGGCTCTGAAAAGGGCCCGGAGCATGTGGCGGTGGGCGCTTCGAGGAGGACAGAGTTCCTCAAGAAGCGCCCCAACCCAAAGGACGGCCAGGGGTCGTCCTCGGATGGCGGGACGGCCTCGGCTTTAAAGCTCGGCAAGATTTGTCGGCAGGGTGGGGTTCGGTTAGGCCGAAGCCTAACCCCGAAAGAACCCGCCGAGCCGAGCGCCGGGGCGGCCCAGGCGGCTGAGGCTCCGGAAACCGAGGGGCGACTTTCTGGAGGGACCAGCAGCAGGGCCCTCTCAGAGTCGTCTGGCGGTGAGCCAGACAACGCCGGCGGCTCCTACTCGGAGCGAACGGCCAGGCTCGCGGAGGTTGTGGCTACTGCGGTCAAGGGGGTGGCCTTGAAGAGGCTTCAGGCCTCTAAAGGCAAGGCCATAACCGCAGCCATAGCCTCCATTATGGCGGCAGCGGAGGACCTGCACACCGGACCTCCGTCGGACAACATGTCCGAAATGCGGGCGGAGGTCGCCCGCTTGGCAGCCGCCATGGAGCTTCTCCACAAGGAGAACGCGGAGCTCCGAGCGGACCTGGCCGTGCTCCGAGGAGCTGGCCCCAAGGATGTGCCTCAGAAGGGGGCGCGGCATGGTCCCGGGGGTGGACCCGTGCCTGAGGAGGACCGGGTGCTGACTCTGGTGCGGCAGGAGCTGGCTGCCTTCCAGAGTCGGTTTTCCGCCCTGGAGGCCATAGTCCTTCGCCCCCCACTAGCGGCGAGCCGGCCGGCGTCGGGCCAGCAGAAGAAGGGGGACACGTATGCCACCGCCACGTCAGCCGCGGCCAAGTCGGCACCGCAGTCGGGACGAACTCCGGCGAAATCGGTGCCGACCAAGCCCAAGAAGGGCGGGGTGGCTACGCAGGTGGCGACGGCCTCAGCTGTGGTGCCAGGACGGACGGCCCCAGCCGTCATACGAGGACAAACGGCCCTACCCTCTGAATCTCCTCCGGCCGACGCCGAATGGCAGGTGGCCGGGGAGAAGAAGAAGGCGGGCAAGGCCGCAAGGGCGGCCAAACGAAAGGAGAGGCGGCAGCGGCGCAAAAAGCGATCCGCCGCGGCTAGGCTACGCGCCCCGAAGTCCGCCGCTGTAGTGATTACACTACAGCCGGAAGCGGAGAAGAAGGGCGTGTCCTACCGGGACTTGCTATCCAAGGCAAGGGCGGCGGTGAACCTGGCGGACATAGGTGTCACCAACGGCATCCGGGTGAGGGTCACTGCGACCGGAGCCCGGATGCTGGAGCTCCCCGGTGCGGCCAGTGGCCCGACCGCTGACGCTCTAGCCGAAAAGCTCAGGGCGTCCTTAGATGCGGACGAGGCCCGGGTGTCCAGGCCCACCAAGTGCGCTGACATGCGCATTTTGGGCCTGGACGACTCCGTGACGGAGGGCGAGGTGGTGGCCGCCGTCGTCAGGACTGGGGGGTGCTCTGCCGAGCAGGTGAGGGCAGGCACCATTCGTCCTGACAACACGGGAATGCACACATTTACGGTGAGCTGCCCCGTGTCGGCGGCCCGGAAGATCACCGAGGAGGGTCGTAGGCTTCTGGTGGGCTGGGTATCCGCGCAGGTCAAACTGCTGGAACCCAGACCCCTGAGGTGCTTCCGCTGCCACGTGGGCCACCACGTGGGAGTGCGGTGCACCTCGGAGGTGGACCGCAGCAGTCACTGCTTCCGCTGCGGTCAGCCCGGTCACAAGGCCGGCTCTTGCATTGCCACGCCGCACTGCTATTTATGTGCGGCAGCTGGCAAGCCGGCCGAACACCGGGCTGGGAGCAAGGCCTGCGCTCCACCCACCGAAGCCAGGGCCCAGCGCAGGGGCAAGCCCTCTGCCACCGCCGTCACCGCCGCAGCCGCCGCCACTGCCGCCGCCGCTGTCGCCTCTAACGTCGTCGTCGCTGCCGTTGGCATCACGGCAGGGCCTTCACAAGGGGCCCCGGAGGAGGCTGATATGGAGTGTCAGTGACGGCTCCATTACGCCTCCTCCAGGCGAATATCAACCACTGCGCCGCCGCTCAGGATCTGTTGATCCAGAGCATGGCGCAGTGGTCGATTAACATCGCCGTGGTCGCTGAGCCGTACTTTGTCCCGCCCAGGGATGACTGGGTGGAGGACCTGAGCGGCTCAGTGACCCTCATTTCGTCGGCCGCCGCCGGTACCCCGACCCTCGAGGGTGTCAAGAGGGGAAGGGGTTGCGTGGCAGCACGGTTCGGGGAGATTGTCGTGGTAGGGGTGTACTTCTCCCCGAGCCGAACTCTCGCCGAGTTCCACAACTCCCTTGCGGAGTTGAGAGACGTCGTCGTCGGGTTTCGTTCCCTCCCCGTGCTCGTCCTCGGGGACTTCAATGCCAAGAGCTTGGCTTGGGGTTCCCGGCTGACGAACGTGCGGGGCAGGATGGTGGAGGACTGGGCTCTGGAAGCAGACCTGGTCGTCCTAAACCGGGGTTCTGTCGCCACGTGTGTGCGGATGCGGGGTGAGTCGGTGGTGGACATTTCGTTCGCCAGCCCCGCTCTGTCGCCGCGTGTCATCGACTGGCGCGTCATGGAGGGGGTGGAGACGTATTCCGACCACCGGTACATCCGGTTTGACGTCTCCGCCCAGACCTCGAGCGCGCCGGTCCGACAGGCCCCTTGTGGTCCGCGTTGGGCGTTGAAGCAGCTGGACCGGGAGCTTCTCCTGGAAGCCTCGATCGTGCAGGCCTGGGTGTCATCACCGGACAGGCCTGCCGACATAAACGACGAGGCCGAGTGGTTCCGGGAGACCATGTCCGAGGTATGTGACGTGGCAATGCCCCGGGTCCAGCCAGGTCGTGCTTCACGCCAGGTGTACTGGTGGTCGCCGCAGTTGACAGCACTGCGCGAGGCGTGTGTTGCTGCGCGACACCTTTACTCCAGGCACCGCAGGCTCCGTATCCGCCCTCCGGATACGGTAGCCATTGAGGCGGAGCTGTACGAGGGGTACAGAGTGGCGAAGACCGCCCTGCGAGACGAGATCCTGCGGGCCAGAGTAGTGGCCCGCGAGGAGTCGCTGGAGACTCTGAACAGAGACCCGTGGGGACGCCCCTACAAAACGGTGCGGGACAAGATCCGCCCGTGGGCTCCCCCGCTGACGCAGAGTCTCCGGCCTCAGCTCGTGCAGGGCGTGGTGAGCGCTCTGTTCCCCTCGCGAGGGGAGCACGCTCCCCCGCCTATGGCTCCGCCTCCTGCGGTGCCCGATGCGGACCACACCGACGACGACGACGACTCTCCAGAGGTGACCGAGGTAGACCTGAGAGTGGCGGTACGTAGGCTGAATGCCAAAAATACCGCCCCAGGACCCGACGGCTTGCCCGGCAAAGCCTGGGTCCTGGCCTTGCAGGCTCTCGGGCCTCGACTAAGAGGGCTCCTAAGCGCATGCTTGGAGGAGGGCCAGTTTCCGCTTCGCTGGAAGACGGGGAAACTGGTCCTCATTAAGAAGCCGGGGCGCCCAGCGGACTCTCCGTCCGCTTACCGGCCCATTGTGCTGCTCGACGAGGTGGGCAAGCTCTTTGAGAGAGTAATTGCAGACCGCCTCGTCGGGCGGCTGGTGCGGGTGGGGCCGGATTTGGCGGAGAGCCAGTATGGTTTCCGCAGGGGGCGCTCCACGGTGGATGCCATCATGCGCGTGCGAGCCCTCACGACGGGGGATGCTGTGGCCCGGGGTGGGGTCGTCTTGGCGGTGTCATTAGACATCGCCAATGCCTTCAACACCCTGCCCTGGAGTTGCATAAGGGAGGCACTCCGGTATCACCGGATGCCGACCTACCTCTGTCGTGTGGTCGAGGCCTATTTGACGGACAGGGCCGTCATCTACCCCGGTCACCTCGGAGAGTGGAACCGGCGAGAGATGTCGTGCGGTGTCCCACAGGGATCGGTCCTGGGGCCGCATCTGTGGGACATCGGGTACGACTGGGTGCTGCGCGCCGACCTCCCTGATGGCGTCAGTGTAGTCTGCTACGCTGACGACACGCTGGTCCTGGCGCAAGGGAGGTCGTACCAGGCGGCGGCCGACTTAGGGACACAAGGGGTTGCGACAATCGTCGATAGGATCCGGCAACTGGGACTCGAGGTGGCATTGCACAAATCCGAGGCCATGTGGTTTCATGGTCCTCGGAATGCGCCACCGACGGGTTCCCAGATAACGGTGGGAGGGGTTCACATCGGCGTCGAGTCGACCATGAAGTACCTGGGACTCGTCCTCGACAGCCGATGGAACTTCGCGGAGCATTTCCGCCGTTTGGCTCCCAGACTGGAGCGGGCCGGGGCTGCGTTGAAGCGGCTCTTGCCCAATCTAGGGGGGCCAAACGCCTCCTGCCGGAGGCTCTACGCGGGGATCGTGCGGTCCATGGCCCTATACGGGGCGCCGGTGTGGGCGCCTACATTGAGGCGCCAACCAGCTCGCAAGCTGAGGGCGTCCCATAGGGTCATGGCGATCAGGATGATCCGAGGATATCGCACGATCTCCGGCGAGGCGGCGGGCCTCCTTGCCGGATTACCGCCATGGGATCTGGAGGCAAAGGTCCTCGCGCAAATGTGGGAGTGGCGCGAGGAGGCCAAACGCCGGGGCGTAACTCCGCTGCCGCGGGAAATCGCGGCACAGCGGACAGAGCTCCGGCGGGATCTC
Source organism: Polymixis flavicincta (assembly GCA_949987655.1). Taxonomy (NCBI): domain Eukaryota; kingdom Metazoa; phylum Arthropoda; class Insecta; order Lepidoptera; family Noctuidae; genus Polymixis; species Polymixis flavicincta. The sequence goes on along the minus strand of OX465176.1, from coordinate 25,462,525 downwards.
ATGGTGACATGGAGAGTGCGATTGTCGCAACCCAGTGCTGGGCACGCCCTGATTGCGGCGGTAAGTCCCCTCTTTGAGGAGTGGCTTGAGAGGCGGCATGGCGTCCTCACCTTCCGCCTGACGCAGGTCCTCACCGGACACGGTTGTTTCGGGAGGTTCCTGTTTCGGATAGGGCGGGAGGAAACGCCCGGGTGTTTCCACTGCGAAGATCGCCCTGAGGACACGGTGGAGCACACGGTGGCGGTCTGCCCGGCTTGGGCGGAGCACCGCCGTGTCCTCGTGGAGGCGATCGGCGGCGGCGATCTCTCGCGTCCGGCCCTGGTCCAGGCCATGGTACGGAGCGAGAGGGCATGGGGAGCCGTCACCTCCTTCAGCGAAGCAGTGATGCTCGCGAAGAGGGAGGCGGCGCACGTAAGGGAGAGGCAGCATATGTGCCCTCGCGACCCCAGCCGTCACAGGATACGGAGACGCCCTGGGCGTCGGGAATCCCAGGCCGATTTCCGGCCACCGTAGGCATGGGCTTGCGGACGGCGAGTAATGGGTAGCTCGCTGTCCGGTAAGGACCAAGCCCAAGTCGACGGCGCGTTGTGTTCCACGCGCGCCTCAAAGAGATGTCAGCACAAAAAGTGATGGGACCCGCAAGGGTCGATGCCTGCCAGGGGTGCGGGTTTGTTCGAAAGAGACACCACAGCCCCTGGCTTAAGGGCTACTGAAGGAACACGGGTGGGTTTTAGTCAGTAAAAGTCTGACACGCCCTCCTGCTCCACCCAGAGCGGGAGAAGTTATTTGATGATTTCCCACCCAAAAAAAAAAAAAAAAAAAAAAAAACATGTCTATGATGAGCTATGCTAATTAGAACGTAACAGCTTGTAGTACATCGTTCTGTGACTGATCTGAATATAAACAAACATAAGGTACCTATTTGGTAATTTTCATATTAACTGTGGTACATAGATAGAGGTGTCTCGTTCTTTAGAAAACTGAGCTAAAATAATCGTATTTGCTTAGAAAAAGTACGCAGACAGCAAATTCAACGCTTTTGTTTCAATTCAAACAGCATTATTTCAATTAAACCTTTTACAGCTACAGTATTTTTATATCAAGAAGCGACGCGCGCTTCACTTGTAGTAAGAAAGTGTACACACACTCACTCACTTCTAAACATAGTATCAGACGATACCGAGAGCTCCTACACTTACACAAATATTTACAGCGTGTTTTTTTTACAACAAGTAAAGCGCGAGTCGCGCGTCGCTTCGTGTGATATAAATACTATTCCATTTTTGAACTGTCAAGGAGTCAAAGTCGGTCAGTAAGATTGATGAAGCTAGTTGCCCATTGCGAAGCCTAGTAGCCTAGTAGGTTGTTATGGAGAAGAACAGTCAAGAAATTCCAAGAACAATATTTTTATTGCAGCACAAAGCCTAGTTGTCGTGGTGATTCTTTGGGGAGATGTATGAAAATAAAACAGAATAAGTACCTAATATCAAAGACTTTTTTCTTTGATATTAGGTACTTATTCTATTTAATTTTTCTGATGACGGACAAAAAACCTTATTTTTTTTATACGAACAAACCTAGCCACATCCGTAAGCTATTTTCAATTTAGGCACCTGTCCCATCGCTGGCAAGAAAGCGATTATCTATCAACAATTTTCTCGCTCAAGAAACGTGCAAAAGATTGTTGTAGGTCTCTTGTAAGTAAAAGAGAAACGGTGAAAATGTATCAATAGTTTATCGCTAACTGTTCACACTGCCGACAAGTACTCATTTGTCGTAGCGACATGTCAGAGCTATCAAAGGGTGTACTCGCACCGCGACACTCGCCTGGCAGGTAGAACACTCGCTGCTCGATCTCGCCAACTTGTTATTAATGACTAGCTCTACTCGCTTTGTGACAGTTCCATAATGTCATCATACCGATTTTAAAAGCCTCAGCAATTATCTTGTTTATCATGTCGCATGGACTACATTAGATGTTTTTAACCGACTTCCAAAAAAGGAGGAGGTTATATGTTCCACCGAAAGTCTTTTTTATTTTTGTTCCTCGATTTCTCCACCATTTGTACACCGATTCTCAAAATTATTTTTTTATTTGAAAGAGTATAACTCCTGGGGTGGTCCCATTGGCACCAAGTCAGGATCTGATGATGGAATTCCAGGGAAATCGAGGGCAACCCTCAAATCTTAAAGGTATTAACAATGTTTTTCCTATTTTTCTCAAACTCAAACTCAAACTCAAAGCATTTATTTCAAATAAACCAATTACAGGCACTTTTGAATTGTCAAGGTCGGTGAGTTAGAAAGATGAAGCTAGTTGCCCATTCCAAAGCGTAGGTACCTATGGAGAAGAACGGGCAAGAAACTCCATGGACACTCTTTTAAAATCAAGATTTTGTTACAAAAAGTTGGTTACATCATTATGTTGAAATTATCAATGTGAGAACGATGTAAAAAGTGCACATTAAAAGCGTCCGTAATTAAAATAAAATAACAATTAAAATAACAATTAAATTTCTAATGCTATTGAGACATTTGCGTATGGTCATCATCATCTCATGACGCTGAACTGATGATGGAAAGTACAACTCTTTAACTTAGGAGCTAGGTGCAGATTCGGGCATAACTCCGTCCTATACTGATTTGCAAAATTCTTTTTTTAGAAAGGGTTTTATTCCGAAATGGTCCCATTTAAATTTCATATAGATCTTATGATACATTTCGGAGACAGACAACGGAACTCTTCAAAAAATTACAGCAAATCAACCGCGATTGCTGCTATCGCATATTAATATTCATTGTTTTGAACCCAAGGATGATGAATTGGTGTGGAGTGGGTACTATAACTAAAAAGTGAAAAATAAAAACTTTTTCCAAAAAAAAAACAACCGACTTCCAAAAAACACTAGAAAGTGAAAAATAACTTTAATTTCGGAAGGTGGTGACAAGAAATTAAAGAAATTAATTAAATACATGTCCAAAGTCACCGACTTCCGAAATTAAAATTATTTTTCACTTTCTAGTGTTTTTTGGAAGTCGGTTGTTTTTTTTTTGGTTTTTTTTTTTATCTTCGGCCGATAATTATGAAGAATCAATCATAATAATAATGTGACCGTGTGTTCCTATCAAATCAAATCAAATCAAAATATTTTATTTCATATAAACCTGCATGGGCACTTATGAAACGTCAGAAGCTAGGTGCACCGTTCCAAATTGTTGTTTCCTATGGAGAAAAGCCGGCAAGAAACTCCACGGTTACTCTTTTAAAAATCATTGGCTTTAACAATGTTTTCAAATTACAGAGATCAAATGTATGGGAGGACAGCGCAGGCCTGTCAATAAATACCAGGTAGATACTTAGACGAATACAGAATAGAAAATCATCTACAATCTGTACGGCCAATACAACGTTTTCTCATTCATAATATGTAAAATAATCTACATAAATGAAATGAATCTATTTAAACATAGTGACATGATTTCCATGACAATCACTAAAAGTAGTCGATATTAAAGTTTATGTATAATGTTAAATAATGACGAGAATATGTCAGCATTGTAAAAATAAAAAGAACATTGTATTTGAGAGCAGTTAATAGACTTTCACATAGTTATGCTGTTAATGAGGTACCAGGGAAGCCACATGTGCAGAAGGAATTAATGCCAAACTTCCCTGTCTTCAACGTAGTCTTTTATCCTTTAATATGCTTTTTTGATAAGGACACGTTTGATGTGCGTTTTAAACTTTCCATCGCTAAGTTCTGTAACTGACTTTGGCAACTTGTTATAGAAGCGGAAACTGTTTATTAGAAATGACTTGCTAGTTTTAGTCAGTCTAAATTTTGGAATCACAATTTCATCTTTACTACGTGTATTCAGATTATGGAAATCGCATCGCTTTTTGAAAAGGTCTAAGTTTTGCGAACATACAAGATATTTTCTAGCATATAAAGAGAAGGCAGAGTTAGTATATCAATTTCGCTGAATTTGTTTCTAAGAGACTCGCGAGGCCCCACTTTATCATTCTTATTATGAGTCTATGTGACTAAGAATAGAATCATTTCAATTTCGAATTACAGATTACCAAAGGCTAGAGTATTATCTGTCCAATCTCTATCAATATCTAGAAATCTAATATCGGAATTCATAAGCTCTAAAACTAGGTTAAGTGAGCTCGACGGGGCTTAAGGCGGGGTTCAATAACTATTTGAACTCTAAGTGTACTTGATTTACCATACTGCTGATCTTCCAGAAACTGGAAAGGATTTAAGTCTAGATTATGTTTAGTGTTATTAATTAGTAGACAATGATCTCACTGTAATGCAACTTAATTCAGAGAACGAATAAAGACTATTTTACGTCACAATACTCAAAAACGTTTTTTTATTTTATTCAATTCCTTATAATTCGTTAACCTGCAATGCCATTTAGATATTAAACATCATAGGTATCGCACTCACAATCATAACTTTATTCACTAATATTTAATTTACAACTGGCGGACCTGACAGACCTGTCCTGCCCGAACAGCGCCACTTACCAGATCGAATTGTGTCTAAACCATCCAGGGGCGCACTCAAACACATACAAAACGTTTCATCGAAATCTGTCCAGCCGTTCAGGCTAATGGGCTACTTCGCTTATTTACATAATCTTATTCTTATCTATATAAATAAAAAGAAAAGTCCTGACTGACTGATCAGTCTCACTCCACAACTACACACACACACGCACACACAAACGCACACGCACACATAATCACTCCTCATTTTTTTTTAAGCCCATTCAACAAATATGTACGAGTATGTGATCATCAGTTTTGTTATGCAATTATGTAACATTTTGTAAAAAATAATAAATCCTTTCTAAACTACGAGTACACTGTCCTTCAAGATACAGGATTCTCCTAGTTTGAAGGGCAGGGGCCTTACTCATCTGTATTAGCCATACCTATCTCTTAGATACTAAACAATCTCTGATGTAACCTAGGCTAAGTCTTTTGTCAAATAAACGATTACTTACTTACTTTCTGACTGACTCATCAACGCCCAGCCCAAACCCTTGGACCTAGAAAGTTTGCACAGAGGCGCCCTTATAATGTAGACTAGGAATAAGGAAGGATTTTTCGAAATTCAACCCCTAAGGGAGTCAAATAGGGGATGAAAGTTCCGCGCGGGCGATGCCGCTGGCAAAAGCTAGTTACATAAAGATAATGTAAATACTCCCTATGGTGTGTAATCCAATCGTATTACTTATATGAATCCGTTGTTGTCTATAAGGTACCTACATGTAATAAAAAACGAACAAAAATAAAATAAGAAGTGGTATGTATGCCACATACCACTTCTTATTTTATTTATGTTCGTTTTTTCTCTGCTGTTGGTGAACCATTAATAAGACAGTGACTGCTGACTGAGTCTGCGATTTTATTAAACAATCTAAACTGTAACGTTTCGTCCCAATATTTTTCTCCACCGGAAAACAAAAGTGTCAGTACTTATAGAACAAAGTACCTATATGAGACTGAAAAATAAACGTCATTACAATAATTTTGACACATTTCTGAAGTGAGATTTTCGTGAATTGTTACGGAAATATCACAGTCGTCAATGAAAGTACCTACTTCCTGTCTCATAAATATTTCTGCCACCATGTTGTGTTGTTTCAGTTTAAAACGTGCCAATAAAGGAATAGAAATTAGATAGAATAATATTAATTATGGACACTACAAAAATTAGAGATACTTACAAATTTAAAAATGTATGTAGAGTGACACAATAAGCGGTCGCTAAAAAATGATGAATGATCTTAAAGACAACCTTTGGATGGATTAAAGGAGAAAAAGAGAAAATACTGCAGATAGTCTTTGGTGTACCATTTACTTATCGTCTATAGATTTGATTGTTTGAAGATTTGATTGTTTGTACGTTGTTTGCATTGAATAGGCTCCGAAACTACTGAACCGATTTCAAAAATTATTTCACTGTTGAGAAGCTACACTATCCCGGGTGACATAGGCTATATTTTATCCCGTATTCCCACGGAAACAGGAACTACGCGGGTGAAACCGCGGAGCACTGCTAGTACTACATAAAAAAAAACCTTCTTCTGTGCGTTGTACACATGGCTGCACATCAAGCTATACATTTCCAGTATAAACTGATCTCGCATTGTATAGGATTTCCGTACAGTGCGCGATTTGATGTTATGTATATGTTTGCTTTTGTGCTGTCACCTGTCACTCTGAACGGATTTGTATGAAATTTGGCACATAGGTAAGCCATGACATGAATTGAGACACTGACTGGGCTTACTCTTGCTGTGAAGGTAGACTGATATGTGGAAGAGAACACAGGCGGATATTGGCTACCTGTCCTGTCATTATATACATTACGGATTTCCCTTCTACCCTAAATAATAATCTTAACTTCCTAATTCACAGACCTAACTACAAAGCTTCGAAAACCACCCCTGGTTATGATAATTAATATCCCAACACGGCAGCCCTAGCGAGCAATAATTCGCGCAAATAGAGCGAGATACCGCGGCGTCGGTCGTTCAATTTTAATTATACTTGCAACGTTGTCGCGCAATAATCGTTAGGAACAGCCGAACATCGGCCATAGCGTTAATCCGTTTTATGGTAACAAGGGACTGGGAATCGGTACCGACGGGGTATGTAAACTTGGCGTAGTAAAGGTACGTTTTATGGGGATTTGACTAATTAAATTTGGAGAAGAAGTGTGGATGTAGATATGGATTCGAGAACGTCACAAACATTTGATTTTGCTAGAACTTACACCAACTTTTTAATTATTTTACTGATTCCATTCTGCTCCTTCAGAGTAATGGTAGCCTAGTGGTAACTGCCATGACTTATGACTTACTAGCGTCCGCTCACGGCCTCGCCCGCGTGTAAGTCGGAAATTATCCCACGGGAACGCGCTACCGAGATAAAAGTATCCTATGTATTAATCTAGGTTATAATCTATCTATGTGCTAAATTTCATCCAAATCCATTCAGCAGTTTATGCGTGAAAGAGTGACAAACATCCGTACATACAAACTTTCGCGTTTATAATATTATTCAAGATAGGCCATAGGTTTGAACCCACACGGGCACTTTACTTTGTGTAAATTATTTCATCACCATTCCTCAAAACGGTCAAAATAACGTCGAGAGGAATCCGGCATGTCATAGAACAAAAAAATAACTCAATCAAAACCAAAGCAACCCACACTGGGCCCGTGTGGTGCATTACGGAACACTCCCTCGCACTTTGAGGTGGCCTGTGTCCCAGCAGTGGGAACATTATAGGTTGATTATGCTGCTCATCTCCTCTTAAAGGTGTTGGGACAGCCTGGATGACGAACGCGGAGGTTAAGTTGTTATAGCGCAGCCTGGGAGAAGCCTATCTTCTTTTGTATCCACATTTAAAATTGTTAATAGCTCATAAACCCACATTAATAGAAGAATTATCAAAAGCGTTATTCAAATCGTCTAGTACATACGACACTAAGCGATTAGTTAGGTATGTCATGTGCCAAATATGGGTACTTATTACCTTGTATGATATATTATAGTCGTGTGGTACCAATATGTACACAATGTATATTTATCACTTTAAACATGGTAAAATTCAAATGTCAGGAGTTCAGTATACAGTGTTAAACCTAACACTGAATTATAATTCAATAATTCAGCTACTTCGTGCTATACTGTTATTGTTACCAGTAGTCTAAATTTGCGAGCGTATTTCATCTTTTTATTGTTTTTACTTTAGCAAAAAATGGCAATAAAAATGCCTTTGTAGTCCTGAATGGAATAAATATTATAATATTATGAAACACAGAAAGAACACAATTATTGCAAAAGTTTTATCATAAATGTACGTAATATTAGTATCCGTCTCTTAGAGTTGAGACGGAGTACAGTGAAACAAAGAAGTGAAATGAAAATTCATTGTTTTGGTGGGATTCCACAAGTTTCCCTTTCAAATGAATTGTTGATTTGGTAAAAAAGCGCGAGTCTGCATCTGCATCACACATAGTCACACATTCAAGTACGTAGTTAAATCAGGTCATTATGGGTTTATTGTTATTAACTTACACACATGAATAAAGGTTTCTTTTGTACACGTAGTTACAGTACAAGACTGACTCCTAGGTCACAGGTTTCACAGGGTTTTTCACTATTTGTGCAGCCTTTTCCCAAAATCCAATGTGAAATGTATTGTTATTGTACACAAAGGAATTTTGTGACAGTAAACTTATTTTAATATTTATTATTATTTATTAGCTTTATAAAAATAGCACCGATGGTTTTTTGAAAAAAAAATTGACTACGGAGTCCGTTGTTAGGTACGTGAAGGCTCTTTAAAATAACTACTCTAAAAACTAAAAAAAACTGTAACAATATTTCGCCATTATATATTTTCAAAGCCGCAAAAAATCATAGTTGCATACTCAAATTACTACACAAAATACACAATGTACTCGTTAATGTTTTTTTTTTTTTACATAAAGGCTACATTGTAAAATAATTGAATTAATCAGTCAGTATCGCTATCGGTGCTTAACACATGATACTCATTAATAATTTACATCCATCAGTTTTGATGACGTATTATTTTATGCTTTTTTGAACGCTCACTGTTTTAAGTTCATTAAGTTCACGACCTAAAGTTCAATGATCATGTCAGGATGAAAATAATTGCTGCTGAAGTGCGCCTTTTAATTTAAATGAACAATAGACATACAGTTTGCAAGCATCAAACTGTTGGTGAAGGGTGCTGATAATGTCAATTTTGATTAAATATCACGTCTTGGCTACACCAAAGAATTCACATATTATTTTATTTACGGCAATACAAAGATTGTATAGCAATTGCCAATTATTGCACAATTTGAACTGTCCATATAAAAAAAGAGGCCTTTGCTCGGCAATAAAACAACATATACTAAAAATAATGTAGGCTGCGCACTAATTGTAAATTTTTATTCTTGTTGATACATCCTTACATAGCATAAAACAAAGTCACTTTTCGAGTTTGTACGCGTAGATCTTTTAAACTACGCAACGGATTTTAACGCGGTTTTCTTCAAAGAGCGATTCAAGGGGAAGGTTTATATGTACAATACACCGACCTCCACGCGGGCGACGCCACTGGTAAAAGCTAGTTTAAGATAAAATAAAATAAAACATTCTTAAGCACTTGTGTTCTTCACAGTACACACTTATTTATAACTTTGTCTGAGCTCATTACTAAAGTTATGCGCATTACACAAAATACATTAAATATTCCTCTCCGATTACAAACGTGTGCTAGTATTAAATGTGCCTGTTCATTATTTTATACGTTGATTGAAGTATTAATGTAAGTTCTATTATACGAACTTAGCTTTGGAAATTTTAAGATTAACTAAATAAATTAAATAAATCAAACTGCCTAACCTTTTCCCAACTGTAATTGGGGTCAGCTACCAGTCTACCCGGTTTCAGGTCAATACTATTTCAAATGGAGCGAAAACCCAGTAACTGGGTTCTTGAGGTCAGATATGACCTCCACAAACCATAATATCTCCTCTACATTTGAAAATCTACAAGTTTATGAAAATGATTTATATTTTTCCAAAAGATATTCAGAAAACAATACACACGAGCCGCAGACAAAGGGCTCAATATCGTGTCGAATGTTCTAACACACTTCTATAAATTACTTTTCTTTTTGATAAATAATACCGAGCTTTGTAGCCGTTTCTTTCATTGTCAGCCGTTTCATGCCCTTTGTTCTAACCTATATTTCATAATTCTGCTTTATTTTTGGTCTTATTCTTAGAATAGTATTCGTATTAAAAAAACCTCTCTGTTTTGTAAGATGATATAATTCTTCTGTCAGTATATTTTTCAATTCTGTAACATTAATATGTTTTTTACATAGTTTTTGACATCAAAATTTTAACACTTTTTCGCCAGATAAGCAAGTCACATTACAAACCTATGTAAACCTACCGTATAAAAAAAAAACATTGCTATAAGAGCACATTATATAAAATTAAAATGGAAGCTTTATCAAAATGCTTGTATGTTCTCCGAGCAAGGTTTTGCAATTTGCAACTTGTGTGTTAGAACTTTGTTTAATATCACAGTTTCCCCCGTGCCCCGTTTAGTGCGTACTGACAAGTTTCTTAGTAATTGTACCTACCCGTGCATGGCTGCAAGTGCAGGTTATTTTGTATATGTTATGGTCAAACATCAAGGCTCCGCAGCTCCTAGGTTTGGCTAGTCAAACCTCAGCAGGCTTAGCATAACGCTTTCTATTTCTACAAAGAATAGACACAGCTCTTTCTATACATAGTGGCATTTCGTTTCTCCATTTTTGTCAACGCACCGTACAAAACCTTGGGCACGCCACGATTGCGGCGGTAAGTCCCCTCTTTGAGGAGTGGTTTGAGAGGCGGCATGGCGTCCTCACCTTCCGCCTGACGCAGGTCCTCACCGGACACGGTTGTTTCGGGAGGTTCCTGTTTCGGATAGGGCGGGAGGAAACGCCCGGGTGTTTCCACTGCGAAGATCGCCCTGAGGACACGGTGGAGCACACGGTGGCGGTCTGCCCTGCTTGGGCGGAGCACCGCCGTGTCCTCGTGGAGGCGATCGGCGGCGGCGATCTCTCGCGTCCGGCCCTGGTCCAGGCCATGGTACGGAGCGAGAGGGAATGGGGAGCCGTCACCTCCTTCAGCGAAGCAGTTATGCTCGCGAAAAGGGAGGCGGCGCACGTGAGGGAGAGGCAGCATATGCGCCCTCGCGACCCCAGCCGCCGCAGGATACGGAGACGCCCTGGGCGTCGGGAATCCCAGGCCGATTTCCGGCCACCGTAGGCATGGGCTTGCGGACGGCGAGTAATGGGTAGCTCGCTGTCCGGTAAGGACCAAGCCCAAGTCGACGGCGCGTTGTGTTCCACGCGCGCCTCAAAGAGATGTCAGCACAAAAAGTGATGGGACCCGCAAGGGTCGATGCCTGCCAGGGGTGCGGGTTTGTTCGAAAGAGACACCACAGCCCCTGGCTTAAGGGCTACTGAAGGAACACGGGTGGGTTTTAGTCAGTAAAAGTCTGACACGCCCTCCTGCTCCACCCAGAGCGGGAGAAGTTATTTGATGACTTCCCACCCAAAAAAAAAAAAAAAAAAAAAAAACCGTACAAAACCTTCTACAATCTGTCATGTTGTATTTCGTTTTTAACGATTTATATCTAGGTTCTTTTATATGTTATTTTAATGACAATAATATCCTCATACAATCAATATGTAGGAATATGAAATACAAAATGAATTAATTGGACTACCGCAAACAGTTTGTACGTAATTACTTATTATTAATTATAACCTTTAACTCAACTAAACGCTATATTAACTAGATTTGATGCGCGTGGACAGATCTTGGGGACGAGTCGATCGAAGAACGGAAGAAGCCACAAAATGGTGGATCCGGAAATTTCCTTCAACAACTTGGCGTTACTTGCTATCCCTTTTTCTCTCGTTCCGTCGTACGTAATTCGCTCTCTGTTCCACTGCGTGCAATGATCGCGTTCCAGGAGAACTATGAGTAATATTTGTTGAATATTGCGATGCGTGCCGTCTCACTCCTTCTTGCGGAATACCTTTATGTGTGCTGCTGCTGTGCTCTTCACATCTGCAGAGGTGACTCCGGTGATGACGATGAAAATGATCGTTAGGATGAGAACCTGATGACTGCTTCTCTGATCTCTAGATTGCTGCTGGAGTTGTCGAATCGATAATTGCGATTGTGTTGCGACAATCAAGCTATGAGCTGAGATTGATGCAGTCTGCCCGCTTCCTTTGCCAACCAAAATGGCTGCGACACGGTCGATGAAAATATTTGCCAAACCTTTAACTCGCTTCTTCCGCAGCACCGCTGTTCTCGTCGAAGGACCAATGTGCAGCGGTGTAATAGGTGGTGGTTGCTGATAGGTGCTGGTAGCTTTGTTGGTGCCGAGGAAAATAAATAAAAAGGCGGACTATTTTAACTTCGTGTGTATTGGGCCGGTGTCACAGTTGGAAAGGGAAGTGTTGCCACAGATCACATATAAACTTACATGTTAATTTTGGTGTTGCAGTATTAATTAATAAAATACCCAACAATTAGAAAACCTTAATTAAATTCCAGGAATAATGAAATACTACGTAATCATTTAAAGTAACAATATCCAAGTTATTTTCAAAAGTTACAAATTAGGTACTTCTAAATTTTTTCAAGGCTTTGTTAATGTGACAGATGACATTATCCACCACACAATATTACAATAACAAAATAAATAATCTAACACCTGCAATTAAAATTTTGTAAAAAATGATTGTATATTGAAAAACACATGATAATAACTTTAGGACAAAATAATATAAGAGAAATAAAAACCCTTGCCTGCCTTTATCTCAATTTATTTTGGTTCGCGTTATATCCTTTCTTCAATACCTACTTCTCCGTTGTTAAAGAAATGAGACAAAAAGAAAAACAAATCCAAGTTATGGTAGAAAAAGAAACCATTTCGGTAAAATGTGTTTATTTTTTACAAGCCACCGCAATGTTTACACTATGTTCAGTGCCTTATTTTTCAGTATTGTTTCACCTCTCTATTTCGAATAATAGATAAGCAAACTAAAACTCAATTTTATTTCCATAATTTCACTATAAAACACGAACCCCAAAAACAATACTACCAGGATAAGACCAGAAAACCCAGTTTTATCTGTACGTAAACACACCACTATCCTCTGCATACTAACCTATAAACCTACATAGGTAGACGTAAACCATTTGTTGGAGTCCGCCAGACTCCATAACATCCGGAGCGTGGACCTATAAAATGAGCACTCACTGCTGGCTAGTTTACGGCCCTAAGTAATGCTACCCTCCATTTGCTATTATGAAGCTCTGAACTCAGGTCTTGGACCTCACATAAGTGGAGCTCTATAAATCATGACGTTTGTTTTGTGTGTCAAGACTTTTGTAGGGCATAACTTATTTGGTACCTCTACATTACGTAGCTACATGTACACATGTCGCTCAATCTTCTTAGATAGAATAAAGTCTTGAGTGGTAGAAGTCCATCATACTTAACAATTTATTTATTTTTCAAATTCCTTTCCTGTATGGTTTCATTGTTGGTTTTGTACGTATCGGATTTTCTCATATTCTATTTACCTAAATTAAATTAAATGTTGCTCGGTGAAAAGCGCATTACATAAGAACGGCTGCACTGATTTATTCGTTTGTGATTTTAAAATGAAGGCAAATAATACGCCAAAAAAATTGCCAGAAATTTTCAAAGTAGTTCTGACCCCATATTTTCATGAGATATTTGTATGAAAGAGCAGTCTATCGGGTCAACTAGTAGTAAATAGCTCTTAGTTCCAGATTTCACGTCTTCCCACGTAGTCCCACACGATACTTCTAACTGTTTAAAATAAATTCAATTACCCTATAAAATTCAAATACAAACAAGCTGCATCTTACTGGCATCGAGAGCCAGCAAGTGGTCTCATCAAAGCAATAGTTTATAAGAGTTCTTCACCTTCTCCGAATTAATACGAACTCAACTCGACTCGACAAACTCTGCCAATTCCGAGCGATGTCGGTTCCTGATCTGAGTAATTTAATTACGTTGAGTTGGCCGCCATTTTCTTGGTTTTGTTTAGGATTGCTTCGTAATTAGTTGTGTTGATAGTTTCTAGGTGTTCTTTTAGATGTTTTCTATACGTCTTTCGAAATAGGGAGACTAGTTCAACACACATTAGTCATCAGGCAAAATTGCGCTATAATCTGCAAAGTTGGCAGCAGTTTTACTGATTCTATTTACAACGTTTACAATTCACTGCTAATAATGTACCTAATTAACAATTTCGGTTTTTTCCCCCTAATTCACAACTAAAAAACGGTTTAACTTAAAGATTATGGACAAGTAATGAGCAGCATATTCCAATTCTGTGACTTTTTATTTTTATATTATGGAACTGACATTTTACTCTATTCTGATGCAGCATTGTCAATTTAGTTTTTTTGTAATGTGGTTTTTTCCTGAATTAAATGAATTTTATTCAATTTTATATCACTTTTCCCCCTAAGGCTCTATCTTAGATCAATCAACCGTGTCTATTTCCCCAAACCTAACATGGGTAAAGTTTAACCATCGATATCCAATCAACATAGGACACGTCAAAACCAAATCCATCTAACACGAAACATATATTATGTATCCAAGACAACCTTTTCAGCCATCGAACAGTCTTAATTGATTGATGGCAGACATTCTACCAGCTGCATAAGTACAAACACTGCTGCCAATTACTGGCAATTAAATCGAGCCAGTCGACAGCACACGAATGCGATTCCATTGAATAGAGGTGAAGAATTTGCTTCAAAAGAATAATTCCGTCGCTGTTGCTAGGAGAACTGTGCTTGCCTTGATTATAGGTCTTTTTGAAGTTACGCTGCTCGTTTGCTTTTGAAATTTTGTCGTGTTGTGCTTTTGCATTTGCAGCTATTTGTAAAGGAATTGTGCTTTGTTGCGGCATGAAATTGTTTGTTGTATTAAGTTATTAACTGGGGCTATTGTATTATGTTGTCAGTAACATAATAACCCCACCCGGTGCAAACCCGCATGGGCACGCGTGGTGGATTACGGCCCACTCTCTTTCACAGAATGGTAGGAACATTACAGGCTCATTATGTGTATGTGGGACATAATGCTATTAATGAAGGAGGACGAAAAAAAAGTAGGTATGAGAATTGTTTTATTTATGAAACATAGGAAGTAATTACATACAAAGATATTAAAAATAAAGTAGTGCGCTATGTTGAAAGGTAACTTAATATTGCTTTTTTGTTGTTTTAACGGTAATTCAGCTAGTTTGCTACTTATATTTTTTGGGTGCAGTAAATGACCACTGTAATTGCAGCCTGAGTGGCGAGACACATTAATTCGTCCCTCAATATTATGCCCGAAGCTGTTACGGAAAGGCGGTGACAAAGACTAAATCCTTGTTGTGTAAATGTCGCATAGACTTCATTACTCTAATCTATAGCCGTGTCAAAGCACGCTTTCAGCCTGTTATACTAAAAAGTAATTTTGTATACCAGGAAACATTTCCATTAAAAATAACTTCGTTTACCTAGTAAACACAAACTGCAGTATAAAACGATGGCACAACTTTGCCCATACATTCATCTAATCATTAAATTTTTAGAACGTAATTACGCCCACAATTTCCGTAATTCGCTCAAAGTTGAGTGGTTGTCTGACATCGCTTTTTACTGCGGTATCATTACGCTGAGAGGCGCGCGCCCGGTTTATATCGCGACACCCTTGACAACGACGCCGACGTTGCAAAGTCACGTCGATTGGTTTGGTGGAGTTAATTTGTCGATGTGTAAGTGAAAAGTACAAACGCACAACTTTGCTTTTGCAACTTTTGCGCTGATTACGACAAGAGCCTAGCCTACATACAAACTTTAATGTTTTTTTTTTTAAAACTAAACTGTTACAACAGCACAGAATTCCAGGTGAAATTGAGAATTAACTATTTGGAATTTCTTTAAAAGAAAGGATTACGTAAGGGTAAGTACATGTATACTGTATTATTAAAGAAAGGCATAACTGTAGATAAAGGTCACCTACATTTCAAAAATAAACAACAAAAGACTAAAAATTGACAGATTGAAATAACATCCAAGGCATATCCAAGGTGCCTTTTTATGTCACAGCGACAGAAAATGAGATACGAAATCATATTTGCCTTCACAGAACATGTTGTTTTGGGAATAACTGTCTGTATGTGACAGTGATCGATATAGATACGAATGAATGTTTTAGACAAGTTGGAACGCAAAAAATACGCAAGATGTTGTTGGCAACTTGAACAGTTTGGTAAAAGTTTTGAACTTTAATTTCCGTTTAGAATATTAAGAAGTTATTGCTTGTAAGAAGTGTTTGGCACAGTTTTTTTGGCGGAAATGTTTAATAGATTGCTTGTGTTCCAAGAATGGTGGTCTCATATTATAATACGCATAGACATGAACCCTTATAAAATAAACCAAGTTAATAAAGTTGTCCAATCTAGGACCTAAACCGAATAAGAGCTTGTGTGAAAATAAAAATCGCGAGAATTAATTGACCTGTGTTTGCCGCTATTATGTGATGGATGGGTAATCTAAACTGCTACCTAAACGAGATTTCTCTATGTCTCGGAAAATACGTAGGTATGAGACCCTGAGGCTCTGGTGTACCGGGTTCGGTCACTAAAACACGCCACTGTATAAATTTGATAAGTATTTGTATAAAAGCACTCTATGAGAACAAGTTAATTTCTTCTTTCGGCTTGTCAGCCCGATCTCACGTCTCCTTTCTTCCTGCTATTCTTTTACTAAATTAGATTGACTGTTCTATGTCATTAAAGTTATTCATTACAGCCTTCACAACGTAAGGTCGTGTTACCGGTTGATGTCATCACATGTATAGGTATTGCTACTTAATCTGGTAGCCACACATACTCGTAAGTGTCAATAATGATACCCAGCCGCATCTGCTCAGGAAGCCAACTCCAACATATCCTGGCCAGCTAAATGCTCTAATCTCAAAACAACAAAAACCCAGCTCTATTTAACCTATGTTTTTGTCTAGTATGTCATTCTGGATTATGAAGCTTCACAAGGGTTGAGCGCGACCTCTGCCCGCGTCACTCGGCCGACAAATGAGGCGCATTTACGGGGATACGCGGCAGTTGACCTTGACTTACGCGATGAGGCGGTTAGTTATGGTTAAGGGCTAAATTCGAGTACATAAAATAAGTTGACACATACTTTATAATGCGTTCCGGGTGTTGATGGAACTGTTACGCTTTTTTAGTGCATCAGGGATGTTTTCTGAAGCTTGTGTCGATTGTCTCTACGCTACGATGCGAAAAGGATGCGCTTTTCTAGTGCGCCGGGTGCGGGCCGGCCTAACATTATACTGCGGTGTATCACGAACAAAGTGGACTGCTTGTGTGTGAATCGCTGCTGCAAACTCTTCACATCGGTGTTGAGCTTGTAGCAGGGATTTAACTATATGGTTAAGTTTACTATCATTTAACTAAATATTTCATTTAACCTTTTTAAACAATATACAAACAAACACTAAAATAAATATGTTATGTACATGTATATTAAGTAAAAAAGGGAGGGCTCACTGCGCATCAAAGAATTCGATCGCATCGCTATCAGTGGGAAAAGTGTCCGAAAGGCTGGCAGCGTTGCCACGTTGTACGGCAATGCTGATTCTTTGACCTAAGAATAGGCCAGCCCTCTGGTCACATGAAGAGTCGACCAACTGCTTGGCGATGTCCCGAAATACTCGATAAGCGCTCGGACCCCACGGCCCTAGTGTTTCAACCCCAAATGGCTCAAACATATAGGTCCCAATAAGGTTGTTATATTTGCGCCGTTTAAGGTTTTCTGCACTTGCAGCAGCCGCACCAGCATAGCCCGCCTTGCTCAGAATATGGGATGGCGCGAGGGTGTTGACACAGGTAGTATCCCACACCAAAGGCCTGCCCAACTTCCAAGGCATTATAGTCATTCCGTCTGGCCTCTTCCCATCGTCGCGTTCCCAGCCATTGGGTTCTAAGACACCTGGCACCCCGGCGTTGAAAAGAGCCCAACGGATGATGTCAGTAATGCCGGCGTGCCGTGCCAGCCGACCAGCGCTCTTGCTGCAAGCAAGGCCATGGTGTCTGAGGCGATCAACTGCTTCACCGCACTGACAGCGATGTGGAGTCACTTAATGACACAGCACAGAAGGAGCCCAGACGCAGACTTGTAGCGAGCCGGAAGGTAGAGTCACCTAGCATTGTACCTATGTTAGGTGACGGTAGCGCCTGAAGCCATAAGCTCGACTCCCATTCGCCCACAGCCAGCAGGCGGGTGCGCTCAGCAGTATTGGTGGACGTTTTAATGAGATTATTCCGTACCAACCTGCAGAGCGGCTCATCCCACTGTCACTGGGAATAAGCCACCTTCTAGGCATTCATGGCATTGGTCAAACACGGCACTTCAGAGTCAACTTGAGAAGGGACTAAGATTTTTGTGTTCAACTTTTCGGTGCTGGGACCGAGGACAGGAACGCATTTAGAATGATAAACAATACGATATTTTCACTTTCTACTGTTTTAGAGTCAATTCTGTGTGTTAAGTGTTTCACTTCTTAACTTTAGCGTCAAAGCCAGCAAGATTTTTATTCCCATATCAAAACAAATATTTGTATTGACTACTGCTCCGTATGCAAAATACGCATTTTGACCTGAAGTTGCGGAGACCAGCCCGTATCACGTATTATCTATAGTCTACTGGTACTTTTATCAGTCTAGATATTTTTCATAGAATATTTGCATCTGTTAATATTATATATACCTACACAGAGGCGTATTTCTAGTTCGGATAGTAAACACTGACCACATCTCGTTATTTTTTTTTTTAATATTGTTGACGCGTAAAACAGTATTGTCTTTCCCAAAATAATATTGTCCTCGGCATCATCAGCCTAATGAAAGTTTAATAATTCTTGGAATACCGTCTTAACTTTGACCTTGACCGTCAAAAGACCCTGGAAACTAACCCTCGAACAACCACCCATAGCCTCAAGTTTCAGAGGTCGTTGACCGCGTAGGATAAATCATGCATGCGTTTTGCAGGCGTCGATACAATGGCTTGGGCGTAAATAAATCTGTAATATTAGGGTGTTGGTCCTGTACATGACCCGCGTATGGTGGGATACTATAGAAGCCATACTGACACTTATTCAGAGCCCATTTTTTGCTATCCACTTGTCAAGTTTGTCGAGAGCAGCAGTGGCCCGGTAGTAACGGCCATGACTTACGAGTTGTGGGTCGTAGGTTCAAGCCCAGACTGGCACTTTATTTAAAATACGGCCTACTATCTCACCTATAGGAGGCCTGTGTCATCTGTTGCCAAATTTCATCCAAATCCGTAACAAATATCCAAACATCTAAATATCCAAACATCTAAACCTACAAACTTTCACATTTATAATATTGTAGTTGGATGGATGTTATCAAGTTGTCCATTGTACTTCGATAGTTTAGGCGCCAGTACCTACTTGTAAATAAGTTTTGGTTAAAACGTAATGCTTTTGAACATGTTTAGGTATTCTGGATAACACAACAGATATTAAATGTATCATTTGATAGTTTTACAAATTATATTTTATCACTATTGAGTGAAATTATGAAATAATTTGGAAAAAAACAAGCTTTAATCTTAGTTATATCCCCAATTCAGCACTTCCACTCTACTAGGGTAAACGCATAGTTACAGATCGGTCGTAGGGTAAACCGGGCGATAGTGGTCGTCCGTTCCGGCTAATATCGTCCGGCGATAAAACCGTTATTCTGTTTACGCGCCGCGGTATTACCCACTCATATTTTTACGCGAGATAGAACGTCATTACAATAAAACTGTCTGAAACGGCGTGCGTGCGGCGATTCCCTTATTTTTATGTTTATTTTATTATATCAGGTTATGTTTGATTCCGGGTTTTTTGTGTGGTTGCTTTATTATTTGGACGTTATTGTCTACGTACTTACGTGTGAACGATACTATTAAATTGACCTTATCTTCAGTCTTATAACCGTAATTAAAAATCATTTCCTTCAATTAAGTCGTAAAAGGAGACTGAAATAGACCAAATTCTTTAAAAAAGTTATATTTTAAATTTAAAAACCCCCTATCCACGGGACGGTCAATAAAAACGCCAAACAGAGGAGGCCTAGCATTTCCATTAGCCGTCTCCCGACTTGACAATGCCTTGATCAAAATATTACCTACAACTTAAAAGACCAATAAATATTTTTTTTTACTTTACAGAGTTTTTGTTTGGGTCGGTGTTTTTTTTTTTTTTCATTTAACTATTATATCCTGCTTTTAAACTTAATTTCTCGCTTAAATCTGTGGAGTTGCGTATGTTTCCCATAGTGACATTTGTTACTAATTTATCCTCATTCCTCGTCCTAACCACAATTTATCTATAACTTATTCATTGAGACCTTTTCAATGTGCCTAAACACGATACTTCTGCTGTTTGTTGGTGAGTAACTTGAGTGTCCTGGAAATTCCAGGTGTTGCTCCAGCATCAATTCAAGGTTACTTTGTTCGTCTCTAATATCACTGAAGCAATAGAATACCAAACGACTTGATCAGACCCGTGGAAGATGCTCAAATCCCTTCATCAACCAGAAAAGAGCTGATAATCTTCAAACGGCTAAACCGATTTTGATGAAACATGTCCAATAACACTCCTGACTAATTCACATTTCAAACAAAAAAATCAAAATCGGTTTATCCTTTCGGGAGCTACGATGCCACAGACAGACACACACACACAGACCCGTCAAAGTTATAACACCCCGTCGTTTTTGCGTCGGGGGTTAAAAAATGAGGCGCCACAGACGCTCTATTACTACAGGTATGCCATCTGGTTACTTTTAAACAGACAATTCAAGCTGTTTATTTTTAACCGAAATGAATGACGTCGTAAGCCAAACGATAATAAACAAAACAAATCAACACCATCATCTACAACTCAACTACTTGAACATTCGAGCTAAAAGCCAGGATAAGTGAAGAAAGCTAAATAACTTATGAAGTTAATCTGTCAAAGGCAGGACGTATTCTCTGTCTGAACGATGTGTGAACTCAGTTGGTCTGGGGGTGAACGATCTATACCCAGACTAAGCCTGGTGTAACTAGATGGATAGATTGCTCAGAACTCTGGATTGTTTGTCGTCTGGGTAAATATAGCGCTCAAATCTGTGAATAAATGGTATGTAATATAAACAACTCATAAATGCTGCAGCATTCAAGGGATAAGACTTAATTAGACAAAACGAGTGTAATTTGACATCGTCATAAATTGCGGGCGGCTGGTGTAAATAACACAGTAATGTTATATTAAAATTATCGGAAAACATACAGCAAGGCATGCAATTCAAGGCAAACATCTCTAAATATCCAAACATCTAAACCTACAAACTTTCACATTTATAATATTATAGTTGGATGGATGTTATCAAGTTGTCCATTGTACTTCGATAGTTTGGGTGCCAGTACCTACCTATAAATAAGTTTTGGTTAGAATGTAATGCTTTTGAACATGTTTAGGTATTCTGGATAAAACAACAGATATCAAATGTATCATTTGATAGTTTTACAAATTTTATTTTATCACTATTGAGTAGTAAATTATGAAAAAAGTTGGAAAAAAACAAGCTTCAATCTTAGTTACATCCCCAATTCAGCATAAATACTGCAGCATTAAAGGAATAGGACTTAATTAGACGAAACGAGTGTAATTTGACACCGTCATAAATTGCGGGCGTGTGGTGTAAATAACACAGTAATGTTATATTAAAATTATCGGAAAACATACAGCAAGGCATGCAGTTCATATTAATAACACAAGTATGGTCTATTACAAGTTTTCACAATAGTTAAGTAAACAGTTTTAGTTAAAAAGGTTACTTAGGCAATGTATTTAATTCACGAAAATACACTTTTAGACTATTTTATCCCATTTCCGTTACCATCATAATATGCGTGACCTTACCCTAATTTATTTGTAGTTGGCACAGCATGTCTTCCATACATCTCTACATCTCAATAGTCACCACTTTCAAGTCATATCATCTTTCACACAATTTATCCATCATTTATATTCCTCGGCCTTCTCCTAGTCCTGTTACCATCCACATTCACAATTTATTTATTTTCAGGACGACATCTTCATTTCCTAAACCAGACCATCATCATCAGCCTATAATGTTCCCACTGCTGGGACACAGGCCTCCTCTCGGTGAGAGGGATTGGGCCATAATCCACCACGCGGGTCCAGTGCGGGTTGGTAGGTGTCACATGTCTTCGAATTTTTGGTTCTAGGACATGCCGGTTTCCTCACGATGTTTTCCTTCACCGTTTTGAGAGCAGACCAAACCAAACCAGACCAAACTTTATCAAATCCTGTTTTATAGGACCATTGAAGCAATCAATTTCATAAACAAAGGGTACTCACATTCTAAAGCAGTCAGGTTCGCGTATTCATTCAATGTTTCACCCTGACTGTAAGCCGGGTAGCCGGTCAACTTAGCTTACATCCTATATCCAAGCTGTAATTTCTCACTGAACAAAGTTTTCAGTCGACTTACTTCTGAAATATTTATAAGGACCTTACTCGTAAACTGATGTCGAGTTACAAGCTTTTATGTGGACTGGAGTATAATTAGTAGGTACCTAAATTGACATAGTCACATGAGTATAAGATGGCTTTAGCAATAATAAATCATTTCATTCAGGCAACAAAGACGAATAACATATTTATACCTTATAGACTAACATACATAATTAAACTTGTCTTAATAAATATTAAGACTAGGTTAGTAGCACTTCACTTTGTACTTGCTTTACTTTGAGCTGTCCTGTGGAACTTGTCCGCGGAAGCTACGGAACACCACGTCCTGCAGCCAAAAGTCTTCTTCCATGACGACGGGCATATGAAAATTCGGCACCACGAACGCCTTAAAAATTGACGTTGCGGCGTGACTCTATTAACTGCAATCTCGGCGTGTATTTTGTTTTCTGGCACACGTACTCAACGATATCCTCCGCTTAGTGGTGTAGTGCAGGCTCACTTCAGGCCCTTCTTCCTCTGCACCCGTCACGAAACCTCTTCATTATCAGTCCTAACTGGCGCCTTTTCTGGCATAGGCTTTAAATTAGCACTGCAAGATCTTAATGGTTATGCTTATCTACAAATCGAATCACATAGTCTGCGGAATGATCCAAAAACTATTTTCAGAAGGCTGGCTTACCATTAAGAGTAAAACTACAATTAACAAGCAACAGTAAGCAGTGGTGGCCTAAATGTAACGGCCACAACTTACGAGTTGTAAGGTCGTACGTTCGAACCCAGTCACGCGTTTTACTTTATGTAAATCATGTTCATCAGCGCTGCTCTCAAAATGGCGAAGGAAAACATCGTGAGGAAACCGGCATGTCCCAGAACCAAAAAATCGAAGACATGTGACATCTACCATCCCGCGCTGGACTTGTGTGGTGTATTATGGTCCATATCTCACAGAGATGATCAGCCTGTACTGCTCTTACTCTTCGTAAGAGCAGTACAGGCTGATCATCTCTATAAATATTTAACAACATTACTATATACAGTAAACTAAACATTAAAAACAAACATTTGCTTCACAACTGGTAATAAACTTGCAAAAAGCACATAAAGCGCCATACACTTATTATACACATTTAAACCGTCCAAAATAGACCATAGCCAGTAACCGCTGAACATCAAACATTTTAATAAAGCTGCTGAATTTACAACTACTCGTCCAAGGCGGGGTTGCTAATAAAATGTTTTATTCTTAACATAATTTGTAACGACAGTCTTGAGGCGGCCTTTGTGTCGGTAGTGAAAGATGGCGCTAAACGCCGCCTTTACCATGAAATGTTTAAAGTTGTGATTTAATGCAGGTAATATTTAAGTTACAACTGTTTTATGTTGTTACAAACTTTGAACACTTCAGAGCTTTGCTTTGATTTGCTCGTAGGTCTCTTCATAGCCTATCGCTGGCACTGTGTCAACCCAAGTCTGAGGCATGAAAATAGAGCGTTATGAGTAGTGTCCATACGTTGGTAACAGGGAAGGCACACTGAACATGCTGTTCAGAGCGTACTGAAATTCTGAAGCTAATTAGCTCTGACTAGAACGGGTGGTTTGCGCGCTAATTTAGGTATTTCCTTCACATTATTAAGGCTAGCTGTTCAAATCAAAAACAGGGCCGTTTTGAAATGCGGCGGTTTAACGATTAGCTGGATTGTCATTGCGATACGTTCTTTAAAAAGGCGGCCCACGTTTATCTTCTTAGTAGTCCGAGTCATGGGCAGAAGTCTGTTGGGTTATGGTTTTTTTTTAAACCCTTAGAAGTCCGACTCATGGACAGTACGTATGGCGCGGAATACATTCCGGCCGGTTTTTGTTCAGCCGCATTCAATCCGGCTAATCGTTGAACCGCCGCATTTCAAAACAGCCCTGTTTTTGATAACAGTTAGCCGTAATGTAATACAGTGGATTATACAATCCGACTGCGACATAATATACAAGAATTGCTCGTTTAAAGGTATTAGATGACAATGCAGAAATGATGAAACGAACGCAATTATTTCACAATTACGTATCGTCTCTTGATACTCTTTAGCGTGTCCCTTCGTTGGCACCTTTACATGGCATCTGTAATATTTTAAATCAGCACTCCGGAATAGTTGGTTATAGTCTGTGAAAGTTTATCTGATCACGATCTTCTTATCTCTTAAATCCTTTGAAAAAATTGCAGATCAGCCAATGACATTAATATTCAGGGTCTTCAGTTGGTTTCAATGGCACGATTAGGCTAAATAAGAAAGCACTACCCCGCCACAGTCAGTGATGATATAAACCCGTCCACATCGCTACGGGGCAACGTTGGTTAGTAAAATAAACGTCCATTGCTACACTGGCTTTTAAACTTAACTCTTTGTTAAGTAACATTACATTTAAGTTCGTTTACTTAGTAAATTAAGATTCAGAGGAAAACTTAAAACATTTATTTCAATTAAATCATTTACACGTGGAAGCTTTGTAGGTACTGTCAAGAAGTTAGTCATTAATTTACCAGCCCTTTTCAAGGCGTAGAACAACAGGCACGTTCTCTCGTTTTAACATACATTCAACAATGTACCTACAGGATGGGATACAGGAAAAAGCCCTTGTTTGGTATAAGGGGTCATGGAGTAGAGTGGAGTAATCGGTCGATTAATGTCCCATGACCAAAGTACTGGTCCGTGCCATTGAGTTTGAGAGCCCCTCTTAGTATTGCCTTTTTAATTTATTGTTATGGCGTTCAAAGGAAGAATGTGATTTGTTTTATTTCTAGTATGCTCAAAAACTTCCACCAGAAAATGGCGCAGGCATCTTAAAATTCTGGTACTTCTAACCATCATGATTCCGGTCACCGTTGAAATGCAAAGCTAAAATTTAAATGCTCACTTAAAAATTCTTAAAATGCTTCGAATTAATATTGTAAAATAAATTAGGTTAGATTTTTCGTGAGCATTATCCTTCTTGGTATTAAATAGATAACATTACTGGAAAGTATATAGATAGCACTTTATATCTTTAATGAGAACCTTATTCCACAATTAGGAAAATGAGTCCTTATTTCGGTTCTACTCAACCTACAAATTAATTGTAAACACAAAGACACGACCTACCTTTGTCACAAAACTCAGTTCGCGCCTAATTACGTCAGAAACACTAACTACAATAATTAATTATTAAGTACGGTAATTAAGTAAATTAGTTTTCTTCTCCATGTTCCGAATAATATAATTTGTAAACATTTACTACAGGTACTGAAAGATTCAACGATTTGTTTGATCGAATTATTTAATTTTATAATTACATTGGGCCTGAAAAAAAACAGTGGAGTGTCTCCATCAATTAGGATTATGTAACGAAAGTGGACAGCATCGTCGTGTTCATGATAGTCACTATAACCTATCATTGAATGGCTAGCTCATTACAGTAACGATAAAGGCGTAATACCTACCAGTGACAAATCCGACAAAAGAAGGGAGCAAAAGTTACAGCAACATATTTAATCTTTCCCTCTTCCTTCAGTCTCGGCTCGTAACAAACCCTAACAGACACCAATCACGATCTAGCCTTGAAGAATAAACACTAAACAGTACTAAACTAGCTGAAACAAGTTACTGTTTGACTTAGTTTGTTAGCTAGTAAAATATAAATACACCAACTCGGCCGGGATCTCGGGAGCCATAAATTTTGCCAAATTATAATTTACGCGCGAAACTTATGTAGGTACTGTTGGCCCTACAGTTCATAACTTGGTTATTTAAAAAGGAGAGATCTGGGGTAATCTGAGATCTGAAATTGAGTTCAAGGTTAAGTAAGGTAGACAATTTTGAGTTGGGGAACAATGTTATGCAACTGACAAGCGGGTAATCGGTTCTGGCTGCTGTTAGTGACGGTACATCTTAATAAACTATCGATCGATTAATGTCGGCCCGTAATTATTTCATTATAATATGAACTATGATATGGGCAACCTATATAAGAAGAGTAAAACTTTGAGTTTATTTGAGCGTAAGGTAAATAGTAGGTATCAAGCGCACAGATCGCGTTAGAAACCACAGCCTTCGTGCCATAGCTCAAGCAGCTCAGGATTTTGGTAAAAAAACAGCCAGGCTACAGTGGAAGTCGGCTGGTCACGTCACACCAATGCACCCGAAGAGATGGGCAAAGATCGTCACTCACTGGACGCCTGTGTGAGGACATCACCGTCGAGGTAGACCGCGACGAAGGTGGTGTGACGATCTTATCATTTTAGTGGTACCAACATGGGCAGCTGTCGCACAAAGTACAGAGGTATGGAAGGAAAAAGGGAGGCATTTGCTCAGCACCATCATGTCAATTTCATAATTGTAGCGAGAGCAAGTCGAGCTATTTTTTGCATAAAAATTTTGTCATTGTTTATCATGATGATTTTTTTCATAAGCAGTGTTTTATTTCGTTACTGTACTTAAAATTTATTTATTATGTCGATTTTATTAGTCAGTACCGTACCAATGAAGGGGCTGCAACAAAACAATATCTAAAAAATATCAAAATATTCTATCGTCTACTGACAAAGGTACATTTTTGACTTTGAAAATGACAATATTAAAAAAAAACTTTTTCACCGCTCTTGCTGTGTAGAACAAAATAAATTATTTTTATCCTTTGTTCACCTCCCTTTGAGTAAATCTTTAAGAAAGTATATAAGATTTTTTTATCGCATTCCCTCAGGGAGCCAGCTAAGAGGAACTTTCTGAAATATATGCAGTACTTATGATTTTAGTACCGAGACCCCGCGAAGATGAAAGAGCACTAATTCTGATGTACGATGGACCAGGGAAACATAAAACAACAAAGTCGTTTTAATGTTCTTATTTACTAATTCAAGAGTATTTTTTGGGTGACAAAATTTTTGTGTTGCCATCCCAAAAATATTGGCGGAGAATACCCTAGGCGCCGAGATTATTAAGACTGCCGTTGAAATTGTGAATTAGATATGGTACATTATGTTTGATACCATATTTTTGTCATAATTGTTCTTCTTTTGTAAGCACAATTATCGGTACTTTTGACCACTTTATTTACCCTATGAAATCGACGATTTTATCTTTAGGAATTAATTTATGCAGTGGTAATTTTAAGAATACCGGGCGGCCAGGACTTCTCTGCAAAACCAATTACCATGAATTCAGTACATATTGATTCTGATACCCCCTGCGTTGGTTTTTCGTCAGTTATCAAAAAAAAACTTGTTAAACATGGAGGTATCCCACTTTTCTTCATCGCATTTATTTTCTATTATTATTATCTTAGCTACAATCCTGCGCTGAATTCATCCTTACAGTTTGCATGTCGATGTCCCTGACACTGTATACGCAGAAGCATCTACAAATAAAAATATAATAAGATCACAAGTCTGCAAAGCCCAGAACCGTAAATAGCTGTCCCATATTTAGGAGAAAATACAAATGCTTTAATAAAAGCTAAATTACTTACAATCTTTTACTATCCAGCCACAAATAATCTCATTTAAACACCCAAAATGAAATAAACTAGTATTATGAACGTCCCTGATAAATATGATTGACGTAATAAAGTTTCAGCAGTATGGCTATCAACGAACGTAAACGCAACCATATTAAAATGAGTTTCAGTTTATAAATCCGAAATTGAACACGGCAAACAAACGTGATTGAATTAAAATTGGAATAATTATAGTATTTTAATGAAGTTGTTATAATTATCTGCGAGTATTTCGATTGCGAGCATTCAACCGCGCAGTATCAAAAATCTGAAAAACTGCATAGAAATGGTCCCTAACAATCGACGCCAATGCACATTTTACAACACAAAAACATCCTGTTTAGTTCACCTGCGGGTTGCCTTAAAAACATCGTAAAAACTTTTTCCAGAGCCCCATAAAGGGCGTTATTCGGCTCATTCCACACGAAAATATTTAAGAAGCGTTTTTATTTAGACGATTTGCGTTGAAGCGAGCCTTAAGCGCAACCCGAGCAAAACGAAGTCAAATCGTAAAAAAACTTTCGGTTGCCACTCACACTCCGATGGTCAATATTCGGGACATCCACCTTATTTATAGTTTAGTACCTTGCTGTTTAACGTACATTACGGCATCAGTTCTATTTTCGAATGCATTCGTCTACTATAACCAGCAATGAACGTCAAATTAGCCGATGTAGCCGCAACGTTATAGGGTGAAAGTCCCACTTAGACTCAGCAAAAGACGGGTGTTAAATTATTCATAGACACATGTATCTCGCTTAACGCATCATTTTTCCTTCAGGTCGTTACTATAGGTAGAGAGAAAACGAGTTTTACGCGAGGCACGTAATCTTAAGCTCGGGTGTACGATAATGTATGAGTGTCAGCTACGCACATCGTACATGCTGCCTCCGGAGTTATCTGATGTTTTATTTAAATACCTTTACTTAGAGGGAATTATGGTACCTACGAGGTAGGAATGTTCGCGGATGGTATTATTATTTTCAATTAGCAGTAGCTTGGTGAGGCGCTTTGTTTGATGACGTGCGCGGAATAGGTACAGACATTAGGGCTGGCGTACATTGTCGCATATGTGGCGACGTTTTACTAATTGTGACATAAATTTGTCTTTAGCTTTCAGTAACTGGTGCTAAATTACTTTTATTCTGTTTACTATGATTTTTTAACTGGCCAGCATCATCACAAGAATGATAAACATTATCATTGATTGAGCCCTTTAGTCGCAAGCAAGTTGAAGAACTAAATGTAAACAATGGTAGGACAGAATTAGGTAGCAGAGAGCCTTTGTTAAAAATCTTAATTATACAACCATCAAAGGGATTCGTTTGCATTATTCATATTTTACAAACTGAGTAAGTCAATGTTAGTCAGAGTATTTACGAAATGAACAGAATTTTCTTCAGCAAGAGCCCATAGTATACCACTGTTTGGCAAAAGTTTGCCTATAAAATTGCCCATAGCATGTTTGGTGCAGGGGAATAAACGAATGACTCCAGAAATATTAACATATTTCACTGTAGCAAATAACAGGGTTCTAAAACGTCGATAGATACTAATGAAATAGGACGTTGTCATACTAATTCCGATGCGGCGTTGTATTACCGTACCTACTGAACTGTGTTAGGAGCAGTTTCTAATTTCATTTGTTTTGTTAGCCGCCGCCATGGCTAAATTACTTCAATTTACATTCATTTTGGCATTTTTATTTTTGCTTTTTTCGTTGGAATTGTTGAGGTGCCAAAGTAATCCGATTCGTGGTTATGCCAAGCTGGTATAGTAGTGGTATGGTTCACCTACTTTTCGAAATGTAACTTCGTGATTTCAGTTCGATTCGATTTCGGTTGGAGTTTATTTGTTAACTACGGTATTGCTCAGATTTCTCAGTAACAGATTTGATTGCTGTGTCTACATCACTTTTTCCCGGCGTTGAGCTTTTTCGTTTGAACACCACTGATATAATCATTTTTCGGAGAAGAAAAGCAAGGTAAATAGAAACGTACCTAATCTATTAAAATCTTTTCCCATAGCTATAACGTTAAAGCCTCCAACTCTTTCCACTCTATTTACCATTCAGTTTGATTTCCATTACACACAGGTACTTTCAATCAAGTAACCTTAGTTCCCAAAATTTGTCACACCTATTTCATCGGCTTCTCATCTATTCAGGCCGTTCAATGGGCACTATTACTGAGAGTGGACGGAATATTGAGTGGGGTCTGTGAGGATCGATCACCGTCACACTTCTTCGCATATCCAATGACCAGCAGACATTGATTGATGGCGTGTATGGGTATCGAATTAGTGGGAGCAGTGATATTTGATGTTTGCCTGAGGTGAGCAGAAGACGTGATTGAAGCTGTGAAAGTAACTAGCACTGTGGTGACACTTCCAATGAGCGTTCTGCTGGAACTCCTTCGCAAAGTATGTATAACCTAAACGTTTTAAAGTCTATAGAGAATAGGTTTTTCTTTTTTGTTTGAGCTTGGGAAATCATTAAATAACTTCTCCCGCTCGGTGCCGCAGAAGGGCGTGTCAGACTTTTACTGACTAAAACCCACCCGTGTTCCTTCAGTAGCCTGTGTGCCAGGGGCGGCGGTATCTCTTTCGAACAACCCTCACCCCTGGCAGGCATCAGCCCTTGCGGGCCCCATCAGTTTGTGCTGACATCTCTTTGAGGCGCACGTGGAACACAACGCGCCGTCGACCTGGGCTTGATCCTTACCGGACAGCGAGCTACCCATTACTCGCCGTCCGTAAACCTACGCCTACGGTGGCCGGGAATCAGAATGGGATTCCCGACGCCCAGGGCGTCTCCTACTAACTACTACGGCGACTAAGGCCTTGAGGGCGCATATACTGCCTCTCCTTGACGCGCTCCACCTCCCTCTTCGCGAGCATCACTCCTTCGCAGAAGGAGGTGACGGCTACCCATGCACTCCCGCTCCGTACCATGGCCTGGGCCCGACGCGAGTGATCGCCGCCGCCGATTGCCTCCACAAGGACACAGCGGTGCTCGCCCAAGCCGGGCAGAACTCCACCGTATGCTCCACCGTGTCCTAACGGCGATCTTCGCAGTGGAAACACCCGGGCGTTTCCTCCCGCCCCATGCGAAACAGGAACCTCCCGAAACAGCCGTGTCTGGTGAGGACCTGCGTCAGGCGGAAGGTGAGGAATGGAAAATAGGTTAAGTCCTTCTAGAGTGCACCATTGTCGAATTATCGCATATCAGCAGTTGTTCCACTTTTGTGTATAAAGCTGGTTGCCACGTAAGTCGTGACTGATATCGTGTGCAGTATAGTTTCAGATGGCATCGCGTTAACTGGCTGCCGTGTGAGCAGTCAAGCTAATGGTTAGCTGGATAGAATAATATTTACCTATACACATCAAACAGCATCCATAATGAGCTTTTACTGTTTTCACTGCTGGGACACAGGCCTTCTCTTTGTAAGATGGAGTGGGCCGTTATCTACCACGCGGACCCAGTGCGGGTTGGTAGACGCCGCATGCCTTCGGGTTGGTTCTAAAACATGTCGGTTTTCTCACGCTATTTTCCTTGATCGTTTTGAGAGCAGTAGTGATGAAATAATTTAAACAAATTAAAGCGCCTGTCTGGGTTCGAAACTACAATCTATAACTCGTGAGTCGCGGCCGCTACCACTGTGCCACCACTACTCCATCAAACAGCATAAAACCCTGAAAACATGAAGACACTATCCTCCTTACAGGACTTATTTATTCTTCCTTCCTTAAATGGTGAATGGATGAATTCCGGAACGCAGGGCGTGAAATTGTGTTTAAACGCTTGTATGATAAAATGCACTCACGCCAAAGGGTCTGGGTGTTTATAGGTAGATAAAAGGAAAATCTGATTCTTTGTGCTTCTAAAATATAGATTTTAAAACACCAGGAATTGACGCTGACAAAGTTGCCGTTATAAGATCCTACTTAATATTATAAATGTGAAAGTTTATTTATTTATTTAACCATTTATGCACACGCAAATAAACAGACAAGAATAAAGGAACAGAAAAATACATACAAAGGTAATGCTTATTTCTACAGAAATCTCTTCCAGCACACCTGCTATAGGAGAGAAGATAACAGAGATGTAGACAACGCGTGTAATAATAATAGAAGGGAAAACATAATAGCACAAATTATAATCTAATTTATAAATACACATATCATATAAGAATATACATACATACAAACATACATACATACTACTAAAATAAACATCAACAAAATATATATAATTATAATGTAATTTAAATAATAAATACAAATGCAACTTATGACAAAGCGTAGAGATAGTATTCTTTCACTCTTCTTTTGAATACTGCTACAGTTTGGCAGTTCCTAATGTCAGGCGGAAGTGAATTCCACAACCGAACCGCTTGCACAGTGAAGGAGTAGAAGTCGGTTGAGTGGGGAAGGGACTTGAGGAGATTTCTAAGATGCGACCTGCAAGGTGCATCAAAAGGACGGGCGTAGGAGAAGCGTTCCCGCAGATAGGATGGGGTCTTAGGGTTGTGAAGAATGTTGAATAGCGAACACAATATCCGAGAGTTTCTGCGAAGTCGAATGGGGAGCCACTTGAGGATCTTGCGAAAGTTAGAAACGTGGTCGTATTTTTAAGGTTAAAAATAAAACAAATGCAAATATTTTGCAAACGCTCAAGTTTATTTAAAAGCTCCTCGGTGGCATCCAAATAACAGGCATCAGTGTAATCGGTGATGGGCTGTATGAGAGTTTGGGCAAGGGTGATCTTGGTGTTCAAGCTCTGGAGGTATTTTAACGAATGGAACGTATAGTGTACTTTGCGACTGACTTGAGCAACATGTGCAGTCCACGATAAGTAAGAGTCCATAGTCACACCCAGATTTTTAACCGTTTTTCCGTATTCTATCTGAACTCCATTCAAACAGAGTGGAGACAGCGACGCAACATCGAGTCTAGTTTGTGTTATGAATGTTTAGATGTTCGGAATTTTATGTTTAGATGTTCGGAATTTTATGTTTAGATGTTCGTTACTCAAAAACGCATTTGGACCAAATTTGACATAAACATGGATTTGACAAAGAATACTTTTATCGATTAGAATAGTTTGTTTCCGCCGGATCATTTTCGACATCAACGCGAGCGATGATTTTCCATTACAAAAGGTTATTGAATAAATGAAGCGAAGAGAGTTCGGTATTGTTCATTTTAATTACTTTTTGTGTTTGTAATGGCTAGATGAACGACCTTCTCATTCTCCAAATATTTGTTGTATTTATATTGTTCTTATCACAACACTGGAGGTTGTTGACCCTCAATTAGTGCCTTTTACACCAAAGCTTAAATAAATGACCAACTTACTCTTTGTCTGCGAGCTCCTCCTATTGCCAATAAGAGAAGACAGGTTTATTACGATGAAGTCCAAGCAGATAAGTAATTTCACCTGCTTCATCCAGCCTGGATGAAGCTGGTACAGGAGCCTGGGGATGGCACAAGAACAGAGTGGCCTAAATCCACTAGTGGGTGAAGTCGAGCTGTGAATGATTATGAAGTATAACGTGAATAAGGGTCAGTTTACGATGTTTGAAGAGGCCAAGTGGTTCGCGCTGCGAAGCGCTGCGCCTAGCGGCATCGCGCTACGTCACGCGGCTTCGCGAGCCGCAGCACCGGCTTTGCGGTTTCTTGGACGCCGTATCTACCGGTGAGCCACCGCTGGTTCGCGCGCGCTACGTCTCGAGGATCAGCGCGGCGCTGCGGGCATATTCGAATTCTCCCTTACCTCTAAATTATAAAAGTGCATTGCGTCGTGTCACGTTTTGGTGTGGGCTGACCCTAAAATTTGTTTGGTCTGTGTACTTACAGGATTATTATATCGTCCATTGGATACGGAAATATTCCGGTCAGATCCTCCAACCTGATCCGCCATTAATAAAATAATAATTAAAGATTTATATCAAGGCGGATTATTTTGGGACGTTACCGGAATATATTGTATCTGTACTTTATTTATGGAACACAATATTAATAGTCATAAAATGTATGTTTGCTTTAAATATTCACACATTTTCTGATTAATAAACTATAGCGACCCTGCTTCGATTTTTACGACTTTTGTGTCGCCTTTTCACGGTCTAACAGCCGAACGGATTTCGGTAGCCCATGACCTAGATTAGGACTAAGCCCACGGTCACTTGGACGTAATCATATCGCGGTGGATTTTTTCGCGCACTCGATCTTCATCGGACTGCTTATCGCCGAGAGTTGGAAATCGAACAGTGTGATTTCGAAACACTGAGTCTCACTCGCGCTGCACTCTGTTGGATTCTCAACTCTCGGTTCAACGTAGAGAGTTGAAAATCCAGAGCGCTAAAAAATCCCCCGCGATTTTATCACTGTGAATGTAGAAAAAGCACATTTTTTTATCTCGTTGGTACGTTCTCGGAGGATTATATTCGCGGTCGAAACCACGGGCAACAGCTAGTATCTTATAGATAGACAAATACTTGTTACACATCATCATCATCATCATCATCATCATATCAGCCGAAAGACGTCCACTGCTGGACATAGGCCTCCCCCAGGCTTCTCCACTTCGACCGGTCTTGTGCTTCCCACATCCAGCGGATACCCGCGGCTTGTTACACATATAATAAGCAAAATATATCTATTACAATATAAGCCCCATTGCTACCCGTAATGTTCGCCATAATACATGGTTGACATTTATGGATTGCGCTGATTGGAAGCCGCGGAGCATGTGCCATTGCTTCAGGACAAAGCCATATTAACTTGTGATGCATCGGTATTGCGTACATGTATATATCTATGTATTGGAAGAATGGTAATAAAGAGGGGCTTTGTTGTGGCGAATATAGTTTTAGATGTCAAGATGCTTTAAGCAAAATCTTATTACCTTACTCAGCAGATTATTTAACCCCCTACATTAATTCATCAAGTATAGAGGCCAGCACATCAAGCTACCCCAATTTGTAAAATTTATTTGATAGATTTTAAACTTTATTACTAAAGCATCTTAATCATGTCAGTTGGGAATTTTTTACAGTTTGGGATATCTTGATGTGCTGGCGTCTATACATTCCATAATCAGCCTATATTATAATTTTCCCACTGCTGGGACACTTTGGAGAAGCTGTAATATCTTCGAATACAAATACATATACTACAAATAAATGAAAAATGCTATTGTCTGTTTGTTATGTCAAAATTACAGGTTTTTACTAAATGCATATGAAATTATATACGGCACTTATGACAACAACAAACATTTTTTTTTTTTATGTCTGCCTGTCTGTTTTTTCCAGCGAATCTCTGAAATGGCTGGTCTGATTTTGACTTTCACTGGCTGTTGGAATTGGATATGGAGTAACGCTTCATAGCAGTTAGAGTTTATGCCCCGGTAGCACGATCCCATGGAATAATCTCCGACACACGTGCGGACGAAGCCCCATGCACAGCTAGTAGAAACAAATTTTATAAAGAGGTACATTTTTTGTGTACAAAACGGTAGCCTCTGGCATCTGATTAATAGAAAGCCGTAGTTTTACATGATGTGTTAACAAAAGCTCGTTGCTAATTAGTTTATTAAAGAGAAGCCCAATTAAATCATGTCTGTGCTACATGCACTATTCTGAGCAGACATTGGCTCATCTTAGGGAGAGCCAATGTCCACTTGAATGTGCGTATCAACCATAAGAGCATTAGACACAACTCCTTTTCCAAAGAATATGCCTGCTTTTCTCTACTTTTGTCTATATCTAGGCGTTTTCGTCTTCGTCTTTCTAACACAACAATTTAGAGCATCAAACAGTTTAAGATAGTAAACGTACTGTTCTCAGCAAAGAATCAGGTGTTATGCTATATCTTAGGGAGAGCCAATGTCCAATTGAACCAAAAAAGCATTAGGCCCAAAACTTCTTTTTTTCAAAGATTCTCGCGTTTCTCTCCGGTCGGCTACGGCCCAAAAACTTGAGACTTACCAAACAATTTAGAGCATCTAACAGTTCTAGTTAGCATTTCCTAATATCACACCGATACACTCACCGCCAACTATGTGTCGCGTGGCTTGTACAACCTTCAGAGTGATCTTAGCAAGTCATTGTGAAGTTCTGTGGCCAAACTTGTGGGTTCGCGCTCAACTTCGATTATTATCCAATCTTAAGTTTTAATTAAAACGTTTCCTTGCCGAATATGAGGTTTTTAGTGATGCTGACGAAACTTGGTAGTTGGTTATAGTGCGATGTTTCTGTCAGTTTGTTGCACCGTTTTGTTATTGGTACTTTTTGACATACCTACAAAGGCGCTGCCCAAACGGACACTTAAGTTTTTTTTTTTGTCGGATAGCTAAACGTATCGGAGCATGAGCAAAAAAAAATATTAGTATAGGTATAGTCAAATGTATAAAAACACTGCTCAAAAATATTTCACAAAATTAAATTAGTTCTCAAAGCTTTGGGTGTAGACTCATATTTTATGTAATTATAATAAAGGGAATTGTTCCAGAGAGCCGTGCATTTATTTTTAATTTACTTAAAACTGCAAGATTAATTATATTTTGGTGGTTATTCGAAACAACTAACATAACATCACGCCTTGTTTCCCAGGATGGGACAAAGTGTTCGCAACCCATTTCGCCAGCTATTTTTAAGTCCCATGTAATAGGGGGAGCCTATTGCCATCAACCGGGCACAAATCCAGACCCCGGGCTGCTACAGAGACATTCCAGATCGAAAAACCCGATGACACTTTGCCCGACCTGGGAATCGAACCCAGAACCTCTTGGTTAGCAGTAGCGACCGCTAGACCAATAAGGCAGCAGTCTTATTATGTAAATGCTTTGCCAATAATAAGATAGTAACTATTGAAACGGCTGGCAGAATGTCTTTTTCAAAGCCTTGCTTCAGGCTAGTCTCATGTTTCTTAGCTTCATGAGCCCACCACCACAATTAAGAATTCCCCCAAATATAATCTGGTCAGCTGTTATGCACGTTATTAGTTCCTAGCCTCCATGACGTCACGGCGACGTAATGAATGAAGTAATCTATCTCCGAACCAACTCACCCGTACATCAGACCGACCGTCACACCGACGCGTAATAAAAGCGCGCGGAAAATTGCCGCGAATTAATCTTGTCGCCGTCAATGGACTGCGGAAGTGAATGCGCTGTAATAGTGGGTTTTGGTCGGGTGAATAGATCACTGCGTTGCTACTCGAAGGTGTGAGAGGTGATTAGGGAACTTTGTGATCGAATTCGATTTATTAGGTTCAGTGGGTTTTTGGATCTATTGTGTGGAGGATGGATATGTTACGAGTAAATTGGGTGTGATGGTTATTTATGCGAAAGCAACAAGGACCTTTGTTGCTGATGTTCCATTTTGAGTTACTTTATCACTCATCAATTTTAAATACCTCGCACAAGGCAGTCGATTAAACAGCACGTGACGTAGTTACATCAGCCACATTTCATAAAGTGTATTTACTGATAACATGAAACATAATTTATTATTTTACACAGATTCATAAATAATAAAACGTCAAGAGTTCAGAGAGTCACTTCCTCCACCTCTGTTTATATTAATTAAGTCTTTTATTAAAGTACATTGTTATTATTACGCTTATGAATAAAGATGGGCACATATAAATACACAAAGGGCATCTAAATAAACACGTTTAAATAATATGTTAGATAAACCATGTTAATAATTATGTAACTTGAAGGTACCTATATTTTATTTTTTAATCTGAGAGAAAATCTCACCATCGTGTTTGTCAACGTTATAATTTTTTCCATGTTAATTAATATAATTGGTGTTGTACCGTATTAATTAACTCAAAGTAAACTTTCATAGATAAAAAAGGTTTTAGGATACATTTTTGGTACATACCTATACCAACAACGAACTATCAACCATCCAAGTTTCTCCACAGATCAGCATAGTGATTACTGAAAAACCGTCGTTGTACCTTAATTGTTATTGTAGCGAGCATAGACTGGTTAATATTAAAAGAGTTGCATTTACTGTCTAATATTTCTAATGGTTTGGTTAAAAAACTATCTACATAAATTCATTTTCTACCGAAAAAAACAATAATAAAATCGATTCACAACGTTCTAATGTAAATATCCTAGATATAGTTTTAACCGTGTCGAAAAATACAGAAAATTAACAGTAAATCAACATCATCAATACACAAGGCAATCCACAACAGACGACGGTGTGACCGTCAGCCAGCCACCATGCCAAGGGGATAGGTGTATGCATTTAAAATTAGCTCAATCTGGCCGTGGTCCGCTGATTAATGCCGGTGTTACACCAGCTAAGTATCGTAGGCCACTACCTGATACAAGCTTAGAGCTAGCACCGATTTATAAGACAACTCGAGTAAAACAAACCTAGCTTGCATGGAAACGAGACACTGCAACTTTAAATAAAGGACTTTTGAAAGTCACGCGTGTTTGCCTCACCGTTTGAAATCGTGAATATCATGAGGGCTTTGTGGATAAAAGATTCTTCTTAGAATCATGTCTTGAACGCTTTTTGAATTCTATTTTTTTTCTGTTAAGTGATTGAGTTTGGAATTTATCAATAAAAAGCTGCTCGAGCATTTTGTCTGCATCAGCACTGACCCTTGAGCACTAGATTAAGAGTTCATAACTAGCCATGTATCATTGTGACATTGAGTTTTAAATGTAAACCCACTTTTTTAGAGAGCAGTGGTGGCCTAGTGGTATCGACACCGACGGCAAAATCGAGATATATTTGCATTGTATAAATTCAAACTTTTAGTATTGTATAATTGCATAGCATATAAGTGAGCACTATGTTCTTACTATAAAGCTAACATTTACAGGGTACGTCTTTCATTGACTTGAATGTGCCCTGGCAGCTGAGAGTATGTCATGCTCACTCAAATATCTCGCTGGTGGTGGCGTGTGTGTTGGATCATTAAGTTCCCTTCAAAATGTTTGAGCTGAATGGTGCTGATCCATACGTCATGTCCGTTAACAGGCCGCGCCAGTAGAGACAGGTCATCTTTTAGCTCCCATGGATTATTTTAATTTCTGAATTGTTATTTTATTTATGTTTTAATTAGGACGCTTTTAATGTGCACATCTTTTTACATCGTTCTCACATTGATAATTGCAACATAATGATGTAACCAACTTTTTGTAACAAAATCATGATTTTTAAAAGAGTGTCCATGGAGTTTCTTTCCCGTTCTTCTCCATAGGTACCTACGCTTTGAAATGGGCAACTAGCTTCATCTTTCTAACTCACCGACCTTGACAATTCAAAAGTGCCTGTAATTGGTATATTTGAATAAATGCTTTGAGTTTGAGTTTGACTTACAAGTTGTATGTCGTGAATTCGAACCCAGGCAGGTACTTTCCTTTGTGAATTTAATTTCATCATCAATGCTCTCAAAACGGTGCAAGAAAACATCTTGAGGAAACCGGCGTGTGTTTGAAGCCATGTGACATCTACCAACACGCACTGGGCCCGCGTGGTGGATTATGGCCCACTCCCTCTCGCATAGAGGAGGCCTGTATCCCAGCAGTGGGAACATTATAGGCTGATTATGCATGCAATTTCTTATGGTAGTTAAAGACACCACTGATGAATAGTAAAAATAATGTGATCGTAACAGGTTCTGTCTGTGAAGTAGACACGATAAAACAATCACCAATTTCCATTATACATTTATAAGGGTCACGCAGGACTTTGACCGGGTTCATCCAAAAGTGCCATCAAGCAAACTTTTGCCAATGTTCATACCTTCTGTAAATGAAAGGAGGTACTCACCCTACAGTGAGACAAAGAAAAGCTAAAATATATCTAGCATTTCAGGCTTGCCCTAATTTGGAGTGAGGCAAATAATTCCCTTCTATGATATCAGGCTCCCAAACCAAATTGATTATCGTCAGAATAATATTTCGGGTTATTTGTAGTGCCCCGAGAAATTGGGAGCCGTTTATTTTATTAGTATATTTCTATTTGCATTGAGATGAATAGAAATGGAGAAAGCCTGATGATTGCAATATTGCCTACAGTGATACACGAGGCAAATGATATTGAATTTGGTCTGGTCTGAAATTCAATGAAATGTGTTGTGAAAATACTTACGATAGTGTTTCATCATCAGCCTACAGCAGACCACTGCTGGACATAAGCCTCTCCAATTGAACGCCATTCAACTCGATTCTTGGCAACTCTCAGCCAGTTGCTACCAGTAACCCTGCGAAGATCGTCACTCCAGCCTGAGGGCGTCCTACCTTACGTTTCCCAATTCGCGACCTCCACTCAAGAACACGTCTACCCCAACGGTCATCGGTTCTACAGCT
Source organism: Polymixis flavicincta (assembly GCA_949987655.1). Taxonomy (NCBI): domain Eukaryota; kingdom Metazoa; phylum Arthropoda; class Insecta; order Lepidoptera; family Noctuidae; genus Polymixis; species Polymixis flavicincta. Next base: position 25,422,398 of record OX465176.1, on the reverse strand, counting down.
AATGTGGCCGACCCATTGCCAATTCAGCTTGCTAATTCTGTGAGCTATGCAACTTTGGTTCTCTGCCGGATCACCTCATTCCGGATTGCTCGTTCCATACATAGTTCATTGAGTGTTGAGTGACTTTGAATTGATGGACCAGCCGTACCGTAAGTGTCCACGTTTCGGCTCCGTAGGTCATAACAGGTAGGACACACTGGTTGAAGACTTTAGTCTTCAGGCTCTGTGGAATACGCGACGAGAAGACTCGACGAAGCTTCCCAAATGCTGCCCAACTCAGCTGAATTCTTCTGTTAGCACTTTCTCAATAATGTTTATTCAGCAACTATCTTATTAGCTACCTACTGTCAAATAATACTCATATAACATGACAAACATGATAATTTTTACTTTTATTTAAATTACATTGTTTTAATTAGATTGGATCCTTATTTCTGCTTCCATTTGGATTTCCATAATTATATTCAGAACTGAATTTACGAAATCTTTACTCAAAAGAAGTCTTAGGCTATTGAACTACTCCTATAACTACTAAATATAAGTGCTAACGTAGAATATTACATAATATTATAATAATGATGAGAGACTTTCCATCTCTGTTCCGTGTAAACATTTTCATTGCAAAACGAAGACACAATAACATAGAGAAGTAATCCTTTAGAGTCCATAATGACTAATAAATAATCACGCAGGTAAAGCCACATGATACATCTAGTCAAAACAGAATCCTAATCAAATACTGTTTTCATTATATTCTGTCAACAGTTGAATGTTACGTCAGGTGTAGTTGATCGTGTAAAATAATCGTAAACATTGGTATGTATGTACGTATGTACCTACTCGCTTAGCAACAGATACAACACTATCCCGACTACAGTTTGTCAATAAGCGCTCACTAGCAGCTAGAGGTAGGTACTACATACTAGTGCTAAGCGATGGATATACTTTGTTTTAAAAATGTGTCAAAAGTGAGTTTTACACTCTAAGCTAGCTATTAGATATTATCAACACAATAATTAGGCATAATCTAATAGTGGTCAATTCTCATACTATACGGGTACTTCTTCTAATCGTGTCGATAGCAATCAATAGGCCAGAATTTGGTTACTAGCTTGGCACTTTCAGTAGCGTCCATCAACTCCTGTAGCGTGCAGACAATAGAACACACTGGACACGATATTAAGCTAATTTTAAAATTTGTAATAAGGGTACAAAGTCAATTACGCAAAAACGGCTCAACAGATTTGTATGACATTTTGGCACATGGATAGTTGGTAACTTGGAATAACAATAGGATTCTTTTAATCCCGATAGTACGATCCCGTGGGATGGTATTTGACCTCCACGCAAGCGAAACCGCTGCCAAAAGCTAGTGTTATTATAAACATAGGTCACAGAATTGATTCTCTCAATAATCCGAAATAAACATTACAGTTACGTTTCTGTTTCTAAAACGGAAATTTAATTTGGTAAAGATTGAAATTCCAATTACATTGAATTATTTTCTCGAACGTGAGTTAATCTTTTGAGCGTATATTAATTTGAGTTATAGTCGAAGAGGAAATTAATTATCATTAATGTACTCATATTCGTGAATATTCTCGAGAGCGTTGAAGAAAATCAACAATCTGGCGGCCTATATTTTACATTACATTGACAATTACGAAACCGGTACGATACCATTTCTTGTTACTAGAATATTACAAGGTAAAGCCTTTATACCCAAACCTATCCAACTAATATTATAAAGAGGTACAATTTTAAGGTGACACTTGTTCACATTTTTTCCATACAAACTTCGGGAGGGTTTTACTCCACTGTTTGACTATGTACATCAAAAATTAAAGATGGTATGGTTTTGTCTCGTTATTATTATTGTCTGTACGAAAACAGAATACTAAAATAAAAAGCTATTAAAAAGTTATGAGCCAACAAAGATTCGTTTTTCTTGCTAATTTAACCTAACTTTGAGCGTGTTTAAGTCATAAAAGGAGTGTAAAATCTCGAAAACCAAGACAGTACCGACAAAGTTCAACTAACAGTAAGTTCAATAAACTTTATTGGTCATTGATTTAGGCAGTGGTTTTTTCATAAAACCCGATCTTCTGAAGGACATTTCTTAATTTTTTTGCCAAAAATGCTCCTGCATCTTACTCAATAACGTTGTACGTGTAGATTAGAGTCTAACTGCTCACCACTGATACTATCTCTGTCGGGTACGAAGCCTGGTGAGACAGCGTGATTTTTAGCCAGGCCCACCAGTGAGTTCGAGCCCGCGCAAAGTGTGCCCTTAAGAAAGTTTATCAAAATTTTGTATGTTCCCACCTCCTGGTAATGTCTTGAGCTATATGTCGGATATAAAAAAGCTTTTTGCGTTTGGTTAAAATAGAATAGAATTTTATTTAACATCACGCTACGCTATGACTGCCTCATTAGTCTAATGGTAACAAGTATGACTGCTAAACAAGGTCCTGTGTCGGGCAAGGTTCTATTTGGCTTTTCCATTAGAGTTCTCAGTAACAGCATGTTATGGTCGATTAATGGAAATACTATATCGACCCCTATTTTTCTAACTTATAATTTAAACTTTAAAGCAACAAGTGGGTTATAAACACCTCTGACTTACCCTTGGAGAGATTCAAGCGTGTTATTTTGTCATATTGGTCGAAAACACATTTTTTTTTTGTCAAAATGTCGGCCAGAACTCCTTGATCGAAACACGCTGCATTTTTTTTTTTTTTTTTTTTGTAATAATGGCGTTTGGCTTTAATTATCAGTCTTATTAATTAATAAATAAATGTTATTACTCCATTAGTGAATTTCTAAATGATAAAACTTTATAAATAGTTACCTAATTAATCCTGACATTTTCTTTGACTTATTTATTTATTATTTATTTAACGCTTTAAGCACACAAATGTACAGAGGCGGACTTAATGCCATAGGCATTTTCTACCAGTCGACCTTTGGGTGATGCAGAGACAAACAGTGGTAGGTGCAATAAATTTGAGGAATATTTAACTTAAACGCATAAACAATATTTTAACGTTTTATTAGGCCTTGATATGAGACATGGTAATCCACGGTGGTTCGATTTAAGAGTACAGGACTGTAGATACCTGTTTCAAATCAGTAACATTCTGTATCTCCTACAGTGTACTACCAGGCTAAGCAAAGGCAGGCGCGAATTGATTGGAGTGCGCCAAAATGTAATCTGTTAGAGCGAAAGCTGCAGCAATCATACGTTCATTATTAAGTGAACCGCGATGTACTAGATACTCATCATGCGACAAACGATTATTAAACAGTAACTATATGACGTGACGTATTTATAGTATAAGACCTTTGTTAAAAAGCTATAAAGCGACGCAATTTATATTACCTATATGTCGTATATATAAACCAGTGTCCCTAAAATTAAAACAAATACTGTTTAAAAAGTCCTTTGAAGATCACTAAAACCTGTTCAGTGTTTTCTTAATTCTCTCCGAGTGCTTACTTATTCTTACTTTCGCTTGCCTGTCTGCTGTTTCTTGTGCTACCCTTATATTGTCAGGGAAATCTTTTAATTGGCCTTCTTTCACTAACCTCTAAATCCTGGCTGTAAGTTTTCTTAAGAAATGAAATAATAAAAGTTGAGCCATACTAGTCTCTCAATTGATTATTGTAGTACCAAGGTGACGGTTAACGCCGTGATGCGTTTGGTAGAGGGGGTGACACGTCGCACGGCAGAGTCGTGTGAGAGGGAAGTAACTCCAAGGCAACTTAAGGCAAGTCAGTATTGTGAGGACATCGAAAGAATTCAGACCTCTAACCTCTACTATGCGAAACTATCGGCTGGCCCGCCAGAATTGATAAAATATTGCGTGAACGTTATCAGTATTATACTGTGTTAATTATTCTGAAAGTGAAATACAAACTGATTTGCTGTACCATCATGTTTTATTGTTAACCTAGACTATGGATTCCGTACCACTATATCGAGATGATGACGGCGCTATCACTCAGTAATCACTAACGTCGTCATATTAAACTAAATTATTGTGTCATAGCCTAAAGTGTCATCACTATACTTATGTCAAACTATTTTCTTTTTTTCTTAGTGTATTGGCACCTTGTTCTTTTAATGTAATTAGTTTAATCTCATCGTGCTTTGTTTGTTGTGTTGATAAACGATTTATCCATGTATCTATAGATTTAAAACAATCAATTTTAAAAAGAAAGAACATTAAAAAAAACGAAAAAAATTAAAAAGGCGTGGAATATCAATGTGCGTAATAGTTGTATCTATACTCAGTCTATTCGCAGTCCACTTCTGATCAAGGGTCCCCAAATGATGTTGCAACACCTTAGTTTTCCGCCTTCTCTAGTACAAAAAAAACATAAACCTACATAACAGGTGACATTCAGTATTCAGCACATAACGCTAATAGATTGTTTCTGAACGTAATTTGAAACAATTATCCATGAACACCAAATAGCAGGTAACGGTAAATGTATGTTAAAAGCTTAATGAGCCACCATTTCACGGTGTAAACACGCGAAATGTCAATAACAACGAACAAACAAACATTGTATAAATTAAACATTAATTGGGCAAATAATTCGAGCTACTAACTTCTAATGCAAAGTTTTTTAGTGCTAAAAGTGAATCGATTTAGCCTTGTGTTAGTGGGGCTTCCTAGAAGGTCTCGTAGCTAATCACCTCTACGTGGATCGTTTCTAACATAGCATTTTGCCTGTATTCTGCGAATCGAGGTTTACCGTACGCCCATACTTTGCCTGTTATGGTCACGTCCCAAGTAACAGGAAGCGAGTCTTTGCCATGAGAGTTTAACTAACTGTTTAATATAGACACCATCCAATAACACAAAACGGGATGGGTACTCACGTACGGTAAGTGGTACCAGTCATTGATACAAGCATGTACATACTCTATTGCTATCTCTGGAGGCTTTTAGATGGCTTGTCATATATTACCTCACTACTACTTTTGAATTGTTAGCTGTAAGCCACTCAAACACAATATAATCAGCCTATAATGTTCCCACTGCTGGGACACAGGCCTCCTCTCGGTGAGACGGAATGGGCCGTAATCCACCACGCGCGCCCAGTGCGGGTAGGTAGATGTCACATGTCTTTGGGGTTAATTTTTGGTTCCATATTACATGCCGGTTTCCTCACGATGTTTTCCCTCACCGTTTTGAAAGCAGTGGTGAAGAAATTATTTACACAATTAACTGGTGCCTTATACCGTTTGATTTGGGTAGAAAACAATCACAGAAACATTGCTCTGACGTATGCTCTAAAATATATTTATTTGGTGACCACGAAGACACACACATATCCTACATTACTTTGAACAACCGGCTTTAGAACTAGTAATGTACCTACTGGCCCATCTCGTTAAAAACCAAGGCTTACCTACATTAACGGAGAGCTTAAGACAATTCTTTCTTCTAAACATTCCCTCTTTACCCGCTACATAAAACCAGGACCAAAATAATCAGAAAGTACGAGTATTTGCCTCAAACAATTAACATAATTAGAACGGAACGGAAAAAAACGAAGCAGACACGAAGCAACTACGGACTCGTCTCATCAGAATTTCATTGCAAACGTTTACAATTTCCATTTGGACCCCCTCCCCCCAGCGCGTCCAAATAGGATTTGTAAGCGTAGTAAACTCATTAGGGCCAAGCTTTGTCTACAATCCGCGTAGGAAATTAATATCGAACTGCACTCAGGAAGCTAGCAAACACTTCTAGCATTGGCGTTTAGTGATTCAGACACTTTTTGGAAGACAGCGGGTGAACGCAAGACTCCAGAATACTGCTCAATCATTTTTCCTTCATAAACCTTAAAAAAGGAGGAGGTTCTCACTTCGGTTGTACAGTTGCCAGCAAGTCAAGCTATCCCAAACTGTCAAAATTCCCAATTGAACATAGACCTTATTTCCTTTGTAATAAAGTAGAAAAACTATCAAAGAAATTTGACAGATTGGGGTAGCTTGATGTGCTGGCCTCTGTACTTTCTTTTTCTTATGTTTGTTATCTCAGATCTCTGCCATTGATAAACCGATTTAAATGATTTATGCTTTCCAAAAATTTTAATTTGGTAAAGTATGATTAGTGTTTTTTTGAGTTAGTATAATACGTATTTGTTCCACTTCGTTTATGTTGACCATGATATAATAATTTCCTGTGACTGTTATTTACTAAACAAGTATAGGTATTGAATAAAATACCTATTGAAAAGTGAAAAATAAGGTTTAGTTAAAACAAAAAGAACCGACTTCCAACTAAAACACGACAAAGTGAAAAATATCTTCAAATTCAGAAGTTTTTTTCCACCAACTTTTTTTTTCTTTCTTACTATACGGGCCTGCTCTTGACCTCGATCACGCCTGATGGGAAGCGGTGGATGAGGTCTATGGTGGATCGAGCGTACCCAAAGATGTCTATTCACTCTTGTTTCAAAGGTAGACGGGTTAAATGGACACAGACGCAGGCAGAGAGTTCCACACTTTGGCTGTGCGGTCTGGATTTCAACCAACTGCGGATGGTAACCTGCAGTACGTCTGGTATTCCGTTAGTAAAAGGGCGATGGTGGGATCAGTTCGTGGAGCTCCTGCGCACACTCTCCGAAGTAGTCTGACTCTGTAGAAGATCGACAGGCAAGTAAACTTACGCCAATGAGTTAGGCTGTGAAGCTTAGCCACCAACGTGTCGCCCATGAGCCTTTTTGCTCTGCGTTCCACCGACTCAAGGACAGCAAGCTGGTATTTTGCTGAGCCATCCCATAGGTGACTACAATACTCCATGCAAGAACGGACTTGAGCTTTTTACAGGCTCAAAAGCTGTCCAGGCGTGAAGTATCGCCTCACCTTATTAAGGATGCCCAGCTTCCTAGCTGCAGTCTGAGCTTTTGACTCAATGGTTGAGCCGAAGTTGAGATCGGACGTCAACTCCATGCCCTAAAGCGTTGGTCGATCGGTAACGGGTATAGATGTACCAAGGAGAATTTGGGGATACCTGGAACTGACTCCTTTTGGCTGTGACATCTGTGTTTTCTGAGCATTGAATTTGACCAGATCGTCGTCACCCCACTGGGAAACATGATATTTTAAGGTGACTTCCGAAACGGTTTTTTTTAAATCGCCGATTCTTTAAGTAAGGTGGCTGCTATCGCCCTGAGATATTTAACTAGGTAGGTAGTCCAATACTTTAATATCGGCAGAATGTGGACAAAAACGTGATTAGCATCCTTATTAACGAGGGGAGCCGTGGTTCCGAGTTTGGCACTTTTTAATTTACTTTTTTGACGAATTTCGGGTGTAAGTTGGATCCTCTTTGTCGGTGTTATGATAATTGCTGGAATTTTGAGGGATTGGTTTCATGATAAACGGCGGTATTAAGGTTTTTATTTAGAGCTGTAACAATGGGGCAGCTGAATTTATGATACCTATTATTGGTAGCAACATCAATATTTAAAGTGACATCAGACAAGCAAATTTGACTTTGGTATAGTGATAGTTTTAAATAGTTAGGCAAGAGCGAACATGCACAATCAAATTTTCAGACCCTCAATCTTACTTCTGCATTAAAACACGAGAACATAATATTATACAATAAGATATAGTCGTATCTGCTTCCCTCTTAAAATAAAAACTGATTGCCTGTTGAAAGCATGCATTTCCACAGCAGACTAAAACTTAGTACTAAAATAGTTCACAGATGATACGCAGCATATTGTAAAGTTAGCTTAATTAGGAGCTGTATTGTGAAACATTGATAAGAGTATATTGGCTGTAAAATTAATTGTACCGCACAGCAGCATTGGGAAGCAAACATTGCATAAACAGAACCGAATGGAAATTTCCATCTGATACCGGCCTCGCTAATTGCTAAACACAACCGCCGAGGTGTGGCGATGGTAAATTGAGGTGTAAAGCTCTGTATGTTTAGACTTTTGCATGACATAACATAATGAGATCATCGAGTGTCGCTTTTTTTTTATGGCTCTGTCAATTTATCATCTTGTATAAAAACAATGTGTCCCGTGTGTGTTGCCGGGCGTAAAAGAATAGCACCATCCCATCTCTTCCCGTGGGTGTCGTAGAAGGCGACTAAGGGACCTACTAGAGAATGGGCAGCAGCGTTCTCTATGCATTTTATCACCTCACTGCGATCGCCAACCCGCCTGCCAAGCGTGGCGATTATGGCAAAACCCCCTTTTGGGGGAGGCTTATGTCCAGCAGTGGACGTCTTTCGGCTGAAATGATGATGATGATGATGATAAAAACAAAACCTGTAACTTTATCTGCATTATATGTACGTTAAATAATCAATTCGAAGCCCTTATTCGATACAGATAATTATTTTATTCCATATAGGAATCGAGCCAAGACCCGCAACACGGATGGCACCAACATAGAAAGGCCAACCGTTCCATTACATACTTTAGCCGCGTATTTTAGGCTAAAATACTTCAATATCACGCCATTTGCGTCTATTCAATATCACCATTATGAAACCCAAATTAACTAAACACGCGCTAAATCTATTCATAGCCAAAACCGCATCAACTTGGAGTTTTCGTGTAACTAAAACTAAATTCCCTTGCATGCATTATTGAAGATCAAAGCCAACTTTTTTGACTCAAAATTATACATTTATAAAGAATTTGACCTTAGACGTAGTATTAGCATATTTTTCTCATTGTAAAAGGCTAAACTTTTCACTAAACAGAGCTACATTTACATATTTAAATTGTTTTTTCTTGTAAACGATTTTTTGTGACGCGTAAATCTTGTCGATAGGACAGTCGACAGTCGTGGAAAATGAAAGATTTGTGGAACGATCACTTTGGGTCCGAGCCGGGCAAGTTCAATTTTTTTTTTTTTTTTTTTTAGGGTATTATACTTTTTTTTTAACAACTTTTGTTTGTAGGACAAAACCCTTTCGGGAAAACGGTAAAGATTTTTCAATTGAACAATATTTGAAATGAAAAGATCTGTAGGCGCACTTCGCGCTCTTTCTAAATATCGAAAGAAACTGAACCATCTCGCCCGTGTCGATGACGCTGAATCGGATATACTCGGCTCCAGTCCGTAGGTGACGCTGAATTGAAACTCGGCTCCAGACGATTGATAATGGTGAATCTCGTATACTAGGCGCTGAATCGCGTATACTCGGAGATGACAGCGAATACTCGGTGAAGAAACGCGAATACTGGGAGCTGAATCGCATAAACTTGGCGCTGAATCGCTAGTACCGGCACTGAATCGCGTATTCTAAGCTCAAGTCGTAAGTTTTCACTTCTATCCTGTGGTCATAGCACACACCCTCTTTTTTCTGGTGGGACCTATGTACGCCAAAAGTATTTAGCATCGTCGGCAGATTTTAATAATAAAAGAATGTTAAAACATTAATGTTGAAAACGGTTTTTCATTTCAGTATAATATTTTGTCCCATTTCTAGATTACCATGTATCCCGGATTATCCGTACACCCGGTTTCATCTACTTCGAGGCTTTCAACATTTTTAAAATTTTGTTCCTAAAGTAACCGAGACACAAAAATAATCCCTCTGACTCAGACTGACCAAATAAAACCGTGTCAGTTGAAGCCGAAAAAATGTGTAGAAAAAGTTTAAAACTTTTGATTAAATTATTTTTGGAAACGTTTACATGTACATATTTACCTACTACGCGTCCTGTTTTTGCTGACTTTGAATAAAAGTACATTATTACAATTGACTATAAAGTCGTTCTTATCATCATTTATAATTATCAGCTAGTTATGCTCTTGTCTGGCTTGACAGCTGTAGTCCTAAAATTGCGAGAGAGATCTTCCGATTTATTACAGTCACCATCCTCTTGCCTATTATGCTAATTTACTTGATTTCCACATTATGTTATGATTTTGACATATCAAATGATCGAACTTGTAAGTAAGTTATCATTTATTTAACAAAAGACAGCCTATGTAACATCAGTGATTGTTTCAGTAAGAAATAGAATAGATAAAAAGGCTGCTAAGTCATAAATACTAACATTTAATAACACCAACATTACATTGTACACTTCAATACTCAATACTCAATACGTTTATTGCATTCCACAATGTGAACTTAGGTGGTAGGTACATAAAGACATACATTCGTTTTGGAGCATTGTGGGCCCTGTCGGCCCTGTCTTCATCATTATCATAATCATTTCAGGCGAAAGACGTCCACTGCTGGCCATAGGCCTCCCCCAAAAGGGGTTTTGCCATAATCGCCACGCTTGGCAGGCGGGTTGGCGATCGCAGTATGGTGGTAAAATGCATAGAGAACGCTGCTGCCCATTCTCTGGTAAGTCCATTAGTCGCCTTCTACGACACCCGCAGGAACAAATGGGATGTTGCAATTCTTTTCGTCCAGCACCACACGGAAATTGTACACTTACATACATACACATACCCTGCTCTTCAAACTAGGTGAATCCTGTATCTTGAAGGACAGGGTACTTGATTGATTGACAATTTTTACAAAAAATGAAAAAATATTATTACGTAATATAAATACTGATGTTCACATGCATGTTTATTTAATGGATTTAAAAGATAATACTGATGTTTGTGTGTGTTGTTGTGGAGTTAGACTGGTCTGTTGTGGTTTGTGTGTGTTTGGTACTTACAAATAGATATAATTTGAGAAATATCTGTCAAGGAAATGAAAAGTTATTAAGGTATTTTAGATGTTAATTCGTAGAATGGATGAGTTCCTCCGTTTCAGAATAATTTAGGTTTACGAGGAACAGTTTTCTTTGGATTTCGAAAGGGTTAAGACTATTTATTATTAATTTGATTTCTAGCTTGTTATATATTCTAGAAACTAAAATGAAATATTGGTGGATAGCGAGTGTAGTCCTGTTACGATCGATATGACATACCTACTCGACCAGGCCAATGTAGAAGCAAGTATGTTTGCGAAGAGTGGATCGGAAAACAAAGAGTTGTCTGAAGGTGAGCAATTTACAGTCCTGCACCCTAATTGAAATGTTTTGAAACAGATTTTTAAACCATTGCTTCACATGTTCGAAAAATGTGTCTGGTCAACAACGTAAATAACGTAATGAATATTGTTGAACTGTAAAATGGAAACAGATTATGATTAATTGTGAGTTACGCAATTAGGGTGCTGATTTAACTGTTCAGTTGAGTATCTAAACGGTTTGCATAGCAACACCTTCAGAACAGCTCTTGGAGCCCTCTCCTGCAGCGGTATAAATGATGAATGAAATCATTTATAAAAAAATAGCATAGACATGATTTTCACTTTGGAAATATGTACTTTTGTAGTACATACATAAAGGTATAATGCATTTTGCCTAGGCGATTAGGTCGTAACCACCACATCGACGCGGACAAAGTGGGTTAATTGATTTTAGACACCCATTAATATTGGCCCATTGATTTAGGCATGTGGTGGTAAGTTACTTAGGTATACTTATACCTAAGCTATTACTAAGGCATACATGAAATACTTATGGAATGTACCTATATTCCATATTACGTATTTTATGTATGCCTGGTAACTATTTATTTATTTTAAAATCCTATTGTACGCAATCTTTGGAGAATTGTATTTTTAACAAAAAATATATGACTCTATTTATGTATTGCATTGTTTGTAAAAATAAATATTTATTCGTTTGGAAGGCTGGACAAAAATTGCTTGTTGAAATAATAATGTTTTATACGTTTCTAATGTAATTTTGATCTTTTTCGAATATTATATGAAAAGGGTTGTATTTATGTCAAATAAACCAATTACAGGCACATAAATTGTTGAAATTAATTTATTCACCACTTTAAAATTATCTAAAATATTTCAACGGGTCGTTACAACCAACGACCCGTTGAAATATTTTAGATAATTTTAACAGCTACAGCTTATGCTTCATTTGCATCAATCTGCACCAAAAGTTCTGCGAGATTGGTAAGCAAAATTCAGCATAGCGGGTAGCATCAAGATGACTGAAGTAGATATCAGTGCCTATTTCCAGCCGAGGAACTGAGGACCAAAATAAAAAAAACGCTTTCACTAAACTAAAACACATGTCCAAAACTAAACAAGCAATCCGTTTGAAATATTGTCCCAATCAAATCCCTGCTGTGTCAAAAATGTCACGAAGTGCTGTAAATTTACAAAATGCAATATGGCCGATGTCTAGCCTATCAGATGAGAGTGATCGATGTGTAGCGATGAAATGGAAACACAAACATGGTTGCTGCGTCTAATGGAGCAGAGGGTGGGTTAGTAAGCACGGGGTAATTGCGTTTATGGTAAGGAAGTAGTGCTGTTAATCGGTAGCTTAATTACCTTGGTGGTTGTAGTCTCGAAAGCGATTTCTGAGCGCGGGGTCCCGTGTTTGAAACACGGGTTACAGTGTTTAATTACGTTTTTCTATAATACCGGAATGCTAACTGTGTGTTTTATGCCTGTTACATAGGGCTTATAACAAACAGGTAAAATTGTTCACGAAATATTGTAAATACCGATACACTTACTAAAAAAGCTTGTAAAGGTAAGTGACCTCAAAAAGTCCCTATCAAAAAATATCAACTAAATGCTTCCGACATTAGCATTAGCATTATCAGCCTATAATGTTCCCACTGCTGGGACACAGGCCTCCTCGATGAGAGGGAACAGGTCGTAATCCACCACGCGGGACCAGTGCGGGTTGGTAAATGTCACAAATCTTCATTTTTTTGGTTCTAAGACATGCCGGTTTGCTCTCGATGTTTTCCTTTACCGTTGTGAGCAGTGGCGATGTAATAATTTACACAAAGTAAAGCGCCAGTCTGGGTTCGAACCTATGACCTACAACTCGTAAGTCGCGGCCGTTACCACTTGGCTTCCGGGCACCGACAAAACTATTTAATTAGGTCAACAATGGCTTCCCTGTCAAACTCCCGAGCACCCATTCAGTGTATGTATAATGAAGTGCAAATTACTATTTAGCTATCAGTTTGTTGAGGTAAGAGGACAATTTCCTAATATCTACTGTCCCCTTTATTTAACCACATTATGTATCGATGTAATTTTCTTTTATTTCGTCTAGCCAAGTCTTTAATACAGGGACTTTTGTGTTTGAAAAGTAAATGTCACCGTATTTTAGGTTTGATATTGCCATTCCTAACTAGCGTATCTAAGAACAAGTTATATGTAACAAGATCGAAAATAACTCAAAACGAGATAAACGGAATCATTCTATTTCGGGGTTACCACGAACCGAAAAAGCAATTTAGTAAAGATAAGTTATTACAGTTCTATCGATAGTAGTAACAAGATTACGATTTAGGTGGAAAACAATAAAATAAAACTTATTTCTCTATCTTTCTATTTAGGAGAAACAGCAGCAAATAATTCGCAAAACTCGACACGGAATCTAATTTAGCCGGCTCCTAAACACGTGTTCCAAACTTTATCTCTTTTGGCTAGAATCAAAGTAGCAATTCTCTTTCACGACAGTTTGCATCGGCGTTAGATTTGTCGTCGAAAATTCCATTAAGCGCTGTGTAGCGCTGTGTAAAGTGTTAAATTCGATAAAACCGCTTTCATGGCGGCACAGTGCTACGAAACGAACGTAGGTACATATATGGCTGTATGTACCAGGGGAGTAGTTTTATGCCTACGTATACGGATAGTGTGTCTTGAAAATACGGTTTAGATAATCAAAATCGCTTTGGCATACGGCAAACATAGATAACGTTAGGGTAGATTTGCAGGCTGATAGCAGACTTACCAAGGATTGAGTTAAATGGCGTGCCATTGGAGAGACCTGTGTCTAGCAGTGGACTAATGCTGGTCGGTAATATCAACTAGTTCTACTAATATTTTCAATAATTTATGTGGTTTTAATAAAGATCTAATAATTATTGAAAATATCATGTTAATGACTAGATAGCTCTGGCACAGTCTATTAATTATTTATATTTAAATCATCAATATAAAACTAAAAGCTGAATAGAGCTTAATTAATGATAAATAGATAATTCTAAAACACTGATTAGCAATTACTTAATTAGGAGAACATGAGTGAAAGGCAGTGCTGAATAGGCTTTGCGTGACTAATTCATGTATCGAATACTCAGACGTGAACAGTGTGTGGGTACCAGGGCGTCATAAATCTACAGCTGGTTGCTGATGTATGATGTTCTGTTTTGAGAATAATTGATCATAGTGTGGGAACAGTGATTGCGATATTCTGTCGGTTGAAGTAATTGATGTACTTCATTGAAACGCTGACATGATATATTTTTACAGGGGCGAGAAAAAATTAATACGTAAAAACCTCCAATGTATTGTTTTACTCAGCGTTTTTTGGTGAGAACAATAATTTTTCAGTGTCTTTTGTGTTACATTAATCAAAGACTTCACTTCTTTTCTCGAGACGACACCAATTTATGAGAATAGATAAAGTTGGTGTAGTAAAAATATTATCCAATCAGCAAGGCGACCTATATCACTGATTTTCTTTGAAAGAACCGGACTTTGAATAAACGGTTAAACAAAGAAGGAACCACCTCTTCTTTTAATGAGAAGAGGTAGACATCATAGAACGATAAATTTAATGATTATGTGCCTATTATCGTACAACCTTGCGAGTTTGGAAATGTCCTGACCTCCCTGAACTGTAATTTCATCTTCAGACCACAAATAGTGAATAAAACCCACAAGCCGTCATACGATCAAATATAACAGTATTCTGGAGTTGTTCTGTCTAACTGACGGTGTTTACAATATGCAAATGGTTTATGTTCAACTTTATCCAACGCGTCAGATGTAAGCATGTACTCCAAGGAAATTGTGTGTTGGCATATGTTGGTAGATGGATAGATTTTGTGATAAAGTTCTAGTATCAATTCTACTGCAGCAACTATTATTTCAATTATTTCTGGAGAAGTACCAATTTCGGCCGCCGAACGAGGTTGCAGTTTGAAGAGCGAGATTCGAAAACCATTGACATATTATAACACGAGTATTTGTATAAGTGAATGTTATAGTTAAATTACTTGTAGGCTATATATTTGCTGGCATCTTAGGAATTAAAAGCAATGAAATAATAGTCTATTGAATGCGCAGCCACATTCCAGTAAACAAAAATCTATATCGATATACATATTCAAAATCAAAATATTTAATTTCATACAAACCTACAAGGCCTCTTATGAAACGTCAGAAGCTAGGTACACGGTTTCAATTGGTTTCCTATGGAGAAATTCCAGCATGGCAAACTACACGGTTATGACTTGTATGGCTAATAATTATAATGGTTAAGTATGGTATTATAAATTCGTAACCGTGTCTGTCTTTGTGACAACTTTGTTGTACACTACGCTATGGATTTTCATGTGATTTTGCCCATCATTTGATTGTTTGCATTGAATAGGCTCCGAAACTACTGAACCGATTTGAAAAAATATTTCACTGTTGGGTATAGTGTAGCTTACACTATCCCCGGCACCCTAATTGCGTAACTCACAATCAATCATAATCTGTTTCAATTTGACAGTTTAACAATATTCATTGCGTTATATTTACGTTGCTGGGCAGACACATTTTTCGAACATATGAAGCAATGGTTTAACAATCCTTTTCAAAACGAAACAGATTATGATGAATCGTGAGTTACGCAAATAGGGTGCAGGTGACATAGGCTGACCACCGCTAGTAGAATATATTCCGGAAGGTTTATGTGTATCATCATCTGCCTGGCTTTTCGCAACTACGTTGGGGTCGGCTTCCAGTCTAACCGGATGCAACTGAATACCAGTATTTTACATGGAGCGACTACCTATTCGCCTGGGAGCGAGGGAAGGGAGACCCCCTCCCTTCCCTCGCCCCCAGGAGTGGAGTTGTGGAGGTCAGCCTCCACAAGCCAGTAACTGGGTAATATGATAACCCTTGGTAAGACCGGTTGTCAGACTTTCGGGCTTCTGACGACCCGTAACGACTGTCTAAGATCCACAAATGACAGCTGGGACCAACGGCTTAACGTGCTTTTCGAGGCACGGAGGGGTCTTGGTATGTATGGATGATCATCCACGAATCAACCGCGGCAATCGTAGCTTATCATGATCGATCGACCCGTGCGGCTATAATACATAGGTATACTAACATATAATGAAGAATCACGGATGTTTTTACAAGTCGAAAAATCATGTGAGGCAGGGTCGGGAAGCTAGTTAACAAAACAAGAGTTCCTAACCTAATTTACCATTCCGAAAAAGCGACGCATATTATTAACAGCGCTCAAAAGGCTGCGGTACTTTTAAAAACGTACCAAAAAAACTCTCTCACGTTAACATAAAACAGTTTTACATGCAATACAAGCAGTAAAAACGGCCCAGTGGTTCAGAATTACTCGCTCCGGACAAAAAGATCAAATTACTTTTGCTCCTAAAAATCTCTTTTGTCTAGCTTTAACAATTTTCTTTAGGCTTTCAACGAAACCGTTAAAAGTGAGCAAAAAATTAGAACAAATCTATTATCTACTTAAAATTTTGCTCTTTTGTTATTTCATTTCAATAAAAAAGCACTTAGCTGTAATTTAAAAATGCCAGTGAACTGTGTTTTTGATTTTTAATTATATGCTCATATTTCTTTTACGAAAGGATAGAAATTGTATTAATAGCAGAATGAGCAAAATGCAGCCACATCATCATGTCAGCCAAAAGACGTCCACTGCTGGACATAGGTTGGACTCCTCCAATTTGTGCAGGTTTGCCATGATCGTTACGCTTGGCAGGCGGGTTGGCGATCGCAATATGGTGGTAAAATGCATAGAAAACGCTGCTGCCCATTCTCTAGTAAGTCCTTTAGTCGCCTTCTACGACACCCATGGGAAGAGATCAGATGGTGCTATTCTTTACGTCCGGCACCACACGGTACGATCAATATTCAATACGAAATAGTGACTAAATTATAAACATTTAAAGATTTTAACCATCAATATAGCTCTCAAAATCATATTATCAATTTCTTTGTTAATAAATAAAGTAATTTTTTTAATTGTGCGGACAGAAAAGGTATCAACTTAGACACACCCACGCTACAAGAAAAATCCTAGAACGAATGTTGTAGGAATTTTTAAAAGAAGTTTTAAGTCCGTTTTTTATTTTTTCCATTCTTTCACAAAACGTTGTCTACTTTCATTGGCGGACACGGTTATTTCATTCATGACACGAGTTCTTCCCTCAGAGCGAAATCACGACCTTTCGCGAACCCTGATTTTTGTAACATCATTTCACGGCCATTATTTAAATTTTAACGTCTACGATGTGACATCTTTGTACTCGTACCTGAGTATTGTTCCGGGGACACTGAAAAGAAAACTGGAAATGTTTTTTTCTAATATTCTGTTCTTTTCGTAACTTACAGACAGTCCACAGATGCACGGACATATAATATATACTAACTTCTGCTCGCGACTTCGTTCGCGTCAAACTTCCTCACCCGACCCACCCCGTCGCGTCGCTTCGAATCGCCTACCCGTGCCAGTACTTCGTATTCGTCACTTTTTCTCTTTACTCGGCTCTTAAAGGTATTAGTGTGATGTTATATAGCCTTATAGCTTTCCTCGATAAATGGGCTATCCAAAACTTAAAGAATGTTTTGACTTAACTGACTAATTTGAGTAAATGCCTTTTGATTTTGATTTTGAAACGTAAAGCTGTAACGTTAACGTGTGTATGAATAGTAAAGTTATTATTTTTATTCCGAATAGTGGAGGACATAATAAAATCAAGTGAATTCAACTGTCTAATAACTTCATTAACGCCAATGTAGTTCATTCGAAAAATTCTAAAGTTCAAACTGTAATCCTTTAATACGAAAATCACAAAACCCATACCAAACTGAAACCCAAATCAAATAAAATACGGTACTTCAAAAGATCCTTGAACGTCGAAGATAGCGACAGATTTGTTTTAATATAACCCTCCCGTGACCCACCATTGGTTCACAAAGGACCAATATTATTTCCCTAGAATTTGATTTGGAAGATGTAATTGAAATAACTTAAGGAGTAAGCAGATATTTCAATCAGTATTTATTATTGTTGGTTTTGATTAAATGGTAGTCTTAAACGATTTGCGTTTGATCAAACATCTTTAACTTCTTACCGAGTCATCTCCATAGGAAACGGCCAATTGGAACCGTACACCTGGCTTCTGACGTTTCATAAGTGGCCATGTAGGTTTATGTGAAACGAGCTTTGCCCGCGACTTCGTCCGCGCGGATTTTTTTTTTTTCGTCTGTATAGATTTTTTTTTTAATGTATAAAATAAAAAAGTAGCCTAAGATACTCTACATACTACATCAGCTATCTGCCAGTTAAAGTCCCGTCAAAACCGGCTGAGCCGTTTCAGAGATCAGCCGGAACAAACAGACAGACACACAGACAAAAATTGTAGAACACTTTATTTTGGTATACAATACATGCAAATGCATTTAGTCAAAAGTGGTTATTTTAATATTACAAACAAACACTCCAATTTTATTTATCTGTTTAGATATAGAAGATCGATAAAAAAAATGGTTTTAATTTTGAATATCGAGTCCTTATCACTTCTTATTCCATGGATGATGGCGACAACTTCAAAAGATTTTGACCAATGGTTGCTTGAGTTCCAATTAACCCCACCAAGCTAAATGTGCTTGTGTTGATAGTGGGTGCAATTGCAAAAAGTGTAATTGGGTGGCTTCTCAGCGACTCTAATGGGCTCTTCTCGCTAAAGATAATAAGGAAAACCATAAATTTTATTAGAAACGGTAAGATTACTTCAACATTCTTTGTCAACAAGAAGCCTCGCTTTTATTTTCGCGTGTTTGTCTGACCCTCAACATAACACCACAAACAAAAAACACAAAAAATTTACATCATCAGTAAAGATGAGAAACCCCCAACAAAACCTAAGCTCTTACACACACGAATATTTCAGTACCTAAGCACACAACCCCAAGTTTTATCAGACGGAATGATTTACCGTACAAAAACTGTAACGTTTC
This sequence comes from Polymixis flavicincta, assembly GCA_949987655.1. Taxonomy (NCBI): domain Eukaryota; kingdom Metazoa; phylum Arthropoda; class Insecta; order Lepidoptera; family Noctuidae; genus Polymixis; species Polymixis flavicincta. The sequence goes on along the minus strand of OX465176.1, from coordinate 25,403,337 downwards.
GAAATAAATCGAGCGCGAAAAAGTGTAAAAAGTGTTATGAGGCACGTCGTTTTGATGTGACGTCACTGGCTAATCTTGAAACATGCCTGTCATGTGTTTTGGGTGACGAGGCTGGCAGGAGTATTCGAGGAGACAGGTGCGATGTCACGGCGGGAATGAATGCGGAAACGATTAAAAAACATATTTGAGACTTTAGTGTAGGCAGTGTATTGTTACAGTTCTGTAGCTTCTACTTACCCTCACAGGATCAAAACTAATCGGTGTAAACGGCGGAACATACCTTTTCGAAAACGCCGGTCCATTGAAATCAGGATTATGTCAATTCGATGTTTTGTTTGTCATTAGAATTTTTCGGTCAGTAGACAACTAAATGTTTTAGGCAGTATCTGCGTAAATCCACTATGGCAGCGAGGCCTCACGATGACCGGTACATTTAACTATCCAAAGCCAAATTAGCATAATCAGACAGATTAATGGTCGCAGTTTGTACTTGCAAACAATTGGAGGCTGCTGCTTATCTCCTAACCGTAATCCCTAAGTCACAATCCAAGACATACCCGGGCAGGTACAGGCTGGCTTTTTGTGATAAGTCTGTTTTTTTTCCAAAGAGTCAGAGTTACAGACAACAGGCTGCCCACCTCATGATAAGAAGTCACCGACGCTTGTGGACTTAAATATAAATATGGTATTCTTTATTCTGAATATAAATTAAATTACTAACTAACTATACAAATAAATACAAAAACAAAAGGACACTTAGGCATTATACATATGTATTACCATCAAGAAATGTGCCCAGAAGACTGGCAGCATTGCCACGTTGAATGGCAATGCTAATTATTTGGCCAAAAAACGACCCAGCCCTCACGTCACGTGAAGTATCGACTAGCCGGCGAGAAATTTCCTTAATGAGGAGACGTGCACAAAATATTACTGGGTAGAGAAGACATCAAAGGTTAGCTCAAATCCAGCAAGTTTAGGTAAGGGTGTTAATTCTTCTTCTTCGTATTAAATGCTGGCTCAAGACTTCGCCACTTCCACGGCGTTATCGTAGGCAGCGCAGAGGTCAATTGGACTGCATATTTTGGGTCACAGAGGGCAAGATATGAAGTAAAAGCATAATTTGTGACTCAGCTACACGACTACATTCTGCTGGCGTGCCGTCAACGCAGCCCCACTTTACGAGGTTCGACTTGGGTTCGGAGACGGTTAGACGGAACTATCAAGTGGATCATGGAAGGTTATACCCTGCAAGAAGATGCTCGTTTTGTGGTAGATAGTGAGTATGTGGGGGAAAGGTTTCCTGTGCCACGGGCGTTGACCGGATTAACTGGTTGGGACGCTGTCGATTTTACGAAACTGTGCCAGCTTTTTAGCAGTTGGTAGTTGGGTGCTAAATAGAGGATCCCTAGTGTCAGACTTCTGCTTGTGTTGCTCCACTCCGCTTGCAACTTCTCTTTGGACTTGTGGAAGTGCTATGCTAGCTGTGGGATCTAGTCCGCCGGCCGGGGTGTTCGTTGAAGTTCAGTAAAAAGAGTTGCTAACACACGGAAATACAGCAATGCTGATCAGCTATGGAAACTGGTGTGGTAGTAGGTAATTTTGTGCCTACCATACTTGTCACAACACACACTTGGGACCAATCAACAACAATCATTGCGTTATTTACGTTTTCGAGTAGACGATTGTTTCAGACCTAAGTAGCAATTGATTAGCAATTTACTTCAAAGTCCTTCGCATAGTGATTACTAGTTATCACCTGCGTGCTTAGCCTATTTACCGACTTCAAAAAGGAGGAGGTTTTCAATTCGATTGGTATTATTGTTTTTCCCACCCCAGTTTACCCGGAAGCATCTAAATATCAGTATTTTACATGAAGCGACCTGTGAAAGAAAATATGTAATGCAATTGGGGTGCTAGTTTATATTAACACTATTACACAATATCAATAACACCGATATCAGAATACCACCTGTGTCCGTAAAACTTGTTACCCGTGATTGGGAGCAGTAATTGGTTGGAATTCCGACCGACACGTGCGTTGGATCGAGCGTCAATCAATCGCTTTGCATCACACGACGCGACGGCACGCATTCCATATCGACAGTGTTAACTGAATTAGTTGTCTAGTAATGGAATTAGCGTCGCTTGGAATTTTCGATACGACGATTTGGTAATTTTGTGCGTTCGCGTCTGAATTTGATTGTTATATATATTATTAGTATTTATTGGTGTGTTAGATCTTGAGAAATACGTACGTGTTTTATAAATACAAAACTTAAGATGTTATTTCGGTATGGATTAGACTGTAATGACTCGAATCATAATGCGAATGGGCACGCCATGATTGCGGCGGTAAGTCCCGTCTTTGAGGAGTGGCTTGAAAGGCGGCATGGCGTCCTCACATTCTGCTGACGCAGGTCCTCACCGGACACGGTTGTTTCGGATAACGCGGGAGGAAACGCCCGGGTGTTTCCACTGGGAAGATCGCCCTGAGGACACGGTGGAGCACACGGTTGCGGTCTGCCTGGCTTGGGCGGAGCACCGCCGTGTCCTCGTGGAGGCGATCGGCGGCGGCGATCTCTCGCGTCCAGCCCTGGTCCAGGCCATGGTACGGAGCGAGAGTGCATGGGTAGCCGTCACCTCCTTCAGCGAACCAGTAATGCTCGCGTAGAGGGAGGTGGCGCACGTGAGGGAGAGGCAGCATATGCGCCCCTCACGGCAATAACCGCCGCAGGAGACGCCCTGGGCGTCGGGAATCTCAGGCTAAATTCCGGCCACCGTAGGCATGAGCTTGCGGACGGCAAGTAATGGGTAGCTCGCTGTCCGGTAAGCACCAAGCCCAAGTCGACGGCGCGTTGTGTTCCACGCGCGCCTCAGAGAGATATCAGCACAAACCGATGGGGCCCGCAAGGGCCGATGCCTGCCAGGGGTGCGGGTTTGTTCGAAAGAGATACCGCAGCCCCTGGCATACAGGCTACTGAGGGAACACGGGTAGGTTTTAGTCAGTAAAAGTCTGACACGCCCTCCTGCTCCACCCAGAGCGGGAGAAGTTATTTGATAATTACCCACCCCAAAAAAATAAAAAGTCATGATGCGAGCGGCCGGTTTAGTGAAGATAATCCAGCTTGAGAAACGGAATGAAAATCTGTATTTGTTTTAATATATTGTTATATATATTCTAATCACCATAATTTCTGCAGAAAGACGTCCACTGATGGACATAGGCCTTCCATGCAATGAAACGTTGTCGCTCACATTGAGCCTCATAAGAAGGCCAAAAGTCACAGAAAGGGCAATGGAAAAGGCTAGAGGTGCTCCCTACGCAATCGAATCAGAAATGAAGAGCAGGAGAACTATGGAATTGCCAAAATGAAGTGGCAGTGGGCAGGGCACATAGCTAGCAGAACAGATGTCCGATGGGGCCGAAAGGTTCTGTTTATCTATACATATAATGAAATAGTCATGTAATCAAAACTAGACCTACATCGAATGGTAAAAAAAGTAATTGCTACGAGGTGTGAGAAACGAATCCGATGACGAAAATATAGTTTTAGAATTTTTGTCCATTTGTCTGTTCGGCTGGATTTATGTTCCAGATTAGTGCAAAAACGGCTGAATGAATTGGGATAAAAATTGTCACAAATATGATTTAGAACCTGGATTAAAACACTTAACAAAATAATTTAATCCCATTAGTGTGTATCAGAGGGATATTTTCCAACATATCTACACGCGAACGAAGCCGTAGGGAAAGCTAGTCCATAGTACTATTGATACAATGTGACTTTGTTTTCTTTCCCGGTAGTACGTTTCTGCGGGATAATTTTCGACCTCCACACTTTTAGTTTACACACATACATACAAAAACTCACTCCTTCTTTCCTTGGTACCCGCTAAGATCCTTATACACTCCTTTTACCTCGTTTTGTAGTCTATTAGTTTAATTTTAGCTAAAAGCCTCATACAACTCTAAATAATAATATCAAGTTACAGCCGTCAAAACATTATTAAGTATTTGTTCCATGTTAATGTTGACAACAAGCGCCTTGGTATTAATAACTTTGTCGAATATTAATTAGAACTTGTTAATAAATATCAAATGTAAATGGAATACTTTATATTCGAGAGTTCTGAATAATATAACGTAGTAATAAAATAACGTTGGTGCTGAAACTAAAAACGGATGACCGAAAGAGTTTTATTCAGTTATAGTTTCGGTTTGTATTTAGTTATTCTTTATTTTTCATATCTATGTATAAAAAGAAGTGGGAAGCACAAGACCGGTCGAAGTGGAGGAGCCTGGGGGAGGCCTATGTCCAGCAGTGGACGTCTTTCGGCTGAAATGATGATGATGATATATATATATTTATAAAAGCGAAAGATCACTCATTCATACATTCACTGATTAATCACCAAATCTCAAAAACTAGTGGATCTATGAAGATTAAATTTGACACAGACGATTATTAGTAGAAGACGTCAGCTAAGAAAGGACTTTAGGGAACTCTCCCCCGTAAAGGGGTGAAATAGGGGTTGTGTCCTGGAACAGGACATAGGATACTTTTCATCCCGGGAGATGGTTCCCTTTGGATCATTTTCAACATTGACGCGAGCGGAGTCGCGGGCAGCAGCTAGTTACTAATAAGGTTTTGTATTGAATATTCGTTTTGGATTATTACTTTAATGAATTTGCGCCATTATAGTTAAATTTTGCAAGTTTGTAGTTTTATTTTTATTTAATAATATTTTCTCTTGTCTGAATTAACATGTCTTTAAATTAAAAGCTTTATTTAAACTTGACAGTCATTTTCATTATTTTTGAACAGCAAGCAAAATCGTAAATATTTATTTCTGTAATAAAGGGAAACACCTTACGGTACGTCAAAGTAAATTATGTTTCAAAACTAACTAAGGTCGGTGTTTCCTATCCGACTACTCTGAGAAGAAACACCGAAAAAAACTCGGAGGTCAGTCTCTTTTAAAGTTCAGACATAGTTTTGGTCCGGCCATATTATGAGGACAATGCAGACTGGTGTCTGAGGTGGTGATTTGCGAAAAGATCTACACAGATTTGAATGGAGCTGTCCAGTCAGTGGACGCAATAGTCATGAAAGATAATACACAGCATGTATCAACCTGACCATCAAACTGAACTAATTTCTCCATAGGATCAACTTTCTCCATGGGGTCGGCTTCCAGTCTAACTGGATTCAGCTAAATACTAGTTTTAATTTTAAGTGTAGTGACTGCCCATCTGACCGCCACAACCCAATTACTGGGTAATACGATACTCCTCGGTAAGACTGGCTGTCAGACTTTTAGGCTTCTGACGACCCGTAATAATAAAATAAAAATAAAAACGCCTTATATTTCTTACTAAAAATACAAAAATAAACTTATATCTAATTATCTTCTACGAGTTGAATGTTTATACCTTATATTTAGAGATATAGATACTGACGACCAGTAACGACTGTCAAATATCCACGAATGACAGCCGAGACAAACGGCTTCAAGTACTTACTGTGTCCTGGGAGTCTTGGTTTTTAAAGATGGTCACCCATCCACGAACGGACGGTAGCTTAACTTGATCGATCGACCCGTGCCGCTGTGGTTACTAAGCCACAGGCCCCCGGGAGACGGCATATAGGACCAACTTAAAAATACCAACCATTTAGTGCACAGTTCAAAAATGTTTTTACTTTTGCACAAATGCGCCGTTGCCAGACTGCTTGGGGAGAACGCTCATAATAAAAGTCATAATTAATGCTAATAACATCCCATACATTTAGCTGTGCCATACATAATACATACCTAATGAGCTATCATTATGTTATAATACCTTGCTAATCGTGTTTCTAATCGCGTGCAATCAGCCGTGAGTACAGGTCATTAATTAGTGCATTGATTTGTACTGACATAACTATAGCCAGTAAGGTTTTATTGGTATTAATAATAATATATAGGTAATAACACTGTCTCGAGAACTACATTAAGCCGTTGGTCCCGGCTGCCATTCGTGGATATTTGACATTCGGTAGGGGTCTTCAAAAGCCGGAAAGTCGGACACCAGGCTTACCAAGGGATATCATGTTACCCGGTAAATGCAAACTAGGTTGCAAAGGCAAAATAGTTAATCGCTCCCTGTTAAATACTGGTATTCACCTGCATCTGGTTAGACTGGAAGCTGACCCCGACATAGTTGGGAAAGGCTAGGCAGAAGATAACATATATATTAATTTAAAGATTTCAAAGGACATTATTGCAGACTAATTTGACACGGTGATTCAATGAGAAACATTATTCGCTCCACGTTTCAGATACAATTATTATTGAATCGCCAAATATAAAAGATGAATCCAAAAGAAGTTTGTTTATTCGTAACGCGGACCGGAGGACCAAAGCACAAAACATCACAAAGCAAAAAGACCAAATTTAATATGAGTAGTTTTACTCTCTTCGAACTTTAAAGCATAAAAAATTAAAACAAAATTGGTTGGTAACGAGGTAGGTACTCGCTTAAGGAGCTCCACTTGGCAAAGTTAGCATAATGTTTTCACCGTATTAATTTACATCTCTTCTTAGATGAGATCTTGAGGCGAAGCTCTTGGGAGCTCTCGCAGCTCAAACTACTTCAAGTACTTCGTAATAAGTATAACTAACCATAAAAAAAAGCTGGAACACTCTCCCAATATAAAGGTGTACTGGGAACCGTTTCATTTTATTTTGTTTGTACGTGGATATTATTGAAATATGACCAAAGTTACATTTTTTCATGAAATAGGTAACAAGTATTTTTTTAGTGTCGTTTATCGAAGTTAGATATTATTGGGAACCTAAAATAAATGAGATTATCTTTAATCTTAAATACCGCTTCGAATACGCTTTGATCATTGCGGAAATTATATATTTTGTTTGGAATGTTTTACCTTTTCATCTTTTAAACAAGGTTTTATTTAACTTGCAATGTATGTATGTAACGTACTATGTCTGTTAGAGTGGAATTTTGCAACTCAATTTTGAAGCAGATATCTTTAACCAATTGAGCTGAAATTTTGTATGCACGTTTAGTTTGGATGACAATGCATGGGTGACGTCATTCTCTGACGATTCAATGACCCTTTATTACCAATTTAATGCTAATGCTTTTAGAGTTCATAATAATTAGTCGTAGCTGAAATAATTTTAAATAATGGTTACTGTGCCACGGTGTTGTCAAAACTTCAAGATTCACACCTCACCTCACTCATTCTCAATTCTCCATACAATTTTTGAGTCGGTTGATTCGCTCACTGAGCTCACTCAATCACTCAATCCTCATTCGCGAGTCACGAACTCGCTTGCCTCGATTTCCCATTGTCAATAATGTCAATGTCAATTTTTAAATGAGGGGTGATGAGGAATGAGGTGGTTCAATATTGAAATTCGAGTAACTCTTTCAATTTGCGATCACGAGTACCTCAAATGCCTCGGGGGCCTCATGAGTGAGGGACACATCACTAGTTACTACTCAATAAAAGACTATTTGGATGACAGTTCTATAGTTCCTCCTTCAGATATGCATTGTTTGACACTTCTGTATTAATTTGAGTAATTGATATTAGCCTATGTATTTTTTTTTTGACATTTCTGTTTCATCTTAGTATTTTTTTTTTTACTTGACATCTGTTAAATATTTTATTAATTTCATACTTGTTTTGACATTTTAGTTTTTGTTCAAAATTATACTAATTGTCAGGGGCATATTTTATATGGACTTACCCAACACTCTAGCCCTATTATATTCTATAGTTTTTATTTGATGTTGTAAAATTGATAATTGACATTGATACTAACATTTGTACGCCTAATGGCAAAGCATAGAAAACTAACAAAACTGTAACATCTCACACACTTGTGTATCTGTAGCCTATGTTTACAAATAAATAATCTGAAGTTATTTAATTTACTTCTTTATCTGCAGAGGTAAATCTCGCGACAAGCTTTTACCTTATAAATAAAAAGAAAAGTCCTGACTGACTGACTCATCAACGCCCAGCCCGAACCCATGGACCTAGAAAGCTGAAATTTTGCACAGAGGTTCCCTTTATAATGTAGACTACAAGGAATACGGAAGGATTTATCGAAATTCAACCTCTAAGGGAGTTAAATAGGGGATGAAAGTTCCGCGCGGGCGAAGTCTCTGGCAAAAGCTAGTATCATATAAATTGTGTAATGACGTTATAAGTTGATAGTAAGAAGTTTAAAGAAAAAGTTTTAACGCATTTAAATATAAAAGGTTTTGTACTTTGAATTTTTTCTGCTGATTTAAGATTGATTCTCATAATCGGGACAATCCATCACTAAAATACTTGCACTAACCGTTAAGCATCATCATCATCGTCTGCCTAGCCTTTTCCCAACTATGTTGGGCTCGGCTTTGAAGTCTAACTGCATTCAACTGACCAGTATTTTACGTGGAGCGACTGATGGAACCCCTAAGCATAGTGATTAATGCAAAGATTTTGTTTTTGCGAAACAAAATGACGAAATAATGCTATTGTTATATTTTCTTGCACTATTATTGAGCACGCAGTGAAAGTGACGATAAAAATGTGTGAAATTAAGAATTACTCACATCTTAACTTAATCCTTAATTACTAAACCAGCCATTAAAGTTGGAACATTCAAGAACAATCACAAAAATAAATATTCTAAATTGTCCTACCAACTCCAAGGCCACTCTTAACACCAAAATATAAAAATGTGATAAATTGCTCTCTCTGGAATACATACACGAGCAACCTACAAATATGTAAAAAATTAGAACATTCGGGGATTAGGACCAAGTTTCATTCGCAGTGGATTTCACTAGGTAGGTACGTACGCCTACAGGAACTTTGTTTCGGTCCAGATCCTTCTGTAATATAAAAACGATGAATTAAAGATTATCCCGTGATAAATAGTAAACTGGTCAGCAAGATGGTGGTGACACTGCCGAGGAAGGAGACTACGTATTTCAAACCCTAAATTCAGTACGCAGTGATACGTTTATCAAAAAACAAACTCACAAATGTTATTATTTAGGACGTAGTGCAGATTACCCAGTCTGCCAAGAATACATAAATATCCACACTAAGTATCATACCAGCATCAGCCATTAGCAGTCCACTGCTGGACATGGCGTTCTCTTAGCACGCCATTAAGCTCCGACCCAAATAAATACCATACAACCGTCCTACCACAGTCGTAATAACCGTCCATCACATTTTATTCAAAAATTTCCGGCGAGTGTTCGCAACGCGGCAAATCCGTAATTTAACAAATTCGCTGGTCCCCTATTTGTTCGGCTTACGACACCCGCGTCCGGGTTTCTTAATCCGGACGGTGCCATTTATCACCTTTTTAGTGTTCCGCAACGAATTGTAAAACGGTACCCACATGGAAATGCCTTCAACTGACTGAATACTGTCGCCGCGTCGGTAACACAGATGGGAGTTTGTGATAGATACTATGAGAGTACTTAGTGCAAAATAAGTATAATAATAAATTCGAACTATAAACACAGATTTCAGACTAAGGGTTCCAATGCTCAGTTTATACTCAATAGTTTATGTTTAGTTTCAAATAGTATTTTAAAATCTGCTGCCAACTCTCACAGTAACTGATTACGTTTTCATCATTCAACAACGCACATAATATTTTAAAGCAAATTCACTGATCCATGCCTAACTCTAGTCAATAGATTCATACGTACGTATGTGTACGTATGTGTAAATATCAGAATTCATATTTTCTTTGTTTATTTGGCTGAAGGACTGCCGAGTACACAATATTGGGAACACTGTAGTTATTACCATACATAAAAATACATACGATCACAATTGGCAGAAATCTGACTAAAGGAGGATTCAGTGAAGTGAAACATTATTTCCATAACAGGATCAACACACGTCCGCATATGAAAGGATAGTCCTAAAAAATATTTAGGTGACCAAAGAGTATTTTTGAAAACCTCCTTGAACGGATGGATTGTAATCTCCTTTCACAATTGTTAAAAATTTATATCGCCATTATTTTGCTATTCATCAAGCACAAATACACTGAAAAATAACAGTTACAGTGTAAATAATAAAGAGTATTAATTATCTCCATCTAACACTCTTGCCCTACCTGATAGTCAAACTAGAAACCTCAGACGCAATTATCGTAGACTAATGACGCCGAAACAAATAAGCGCAAGATTGTCAAGAATGCGTATGTTTTAACATGACTTGATCATACAAAGCATTCCATTGCATGAAACCAAGTAAAACATGAAAGAGTACAAAGAATGTCCTATTTTTTCCACAAACGCTACCCACCGTACAGTATCCCAATCACGCGAACCCGTTCTTCATAGTTACGACAGTGTAACGTATTAGTATTCCTCCCGAGTAACTCTCCGATGAAAAATCTATGTCATCCTCGAAACCTACTATTTACTGCTTCAAGAATTCTGAGTAAAAATAGTCTAGGAGTTAATACGAGACACAAAGGGCTTTAAGCTCAGTCCGACGGTAAAAAAGTGCTACTCCTAAGTGCGGTGGAGCGAATCTGAATCTTCGTTTATTGAAGAATTCTTGGAGCAGAGAACCACTTATATGCGGCACTTTTATCAGCAAAAGTCGATGTAGTCAATAGCAGATTATAATACGTAACACATTTTATACGACATAAAATTAATGAGTTTATGGTTATTGAGATTTTATCTACGGACGAAGTTGATGGTTAATTTACAACAATCAGTTTTCCTGCCTATTTAAAATTTAAAAAAATACTAACTTAAAGTTACAAATAATAATTAATCTTTGCTCCCAACTGGCCAAAATTGTGATGTGAAAATCGCAATTTAAAGAACTGATTGAATATATTGACGGCACGGCTGGCGCAGTGGTTAAGCGATTGACTGCTGCGCTGCGTGTCGCGGGTTCGATTCCCGCACGGAACAAATAATTGTATGAACTGCAAGTAGTTGTTCTGGGTATGGCTGTTTGTTTATGTGAGTTTAAATGTCTGTAAACGCATCCACAGTACAGGAGAAATTCCTAGTGTGAGGAAAAGTTAAAAAAAAATGTCCGGATTAGAGGTTAACTTTATTTCCCAGTTCGAAATTACTTAAGCCGATAACAGCTCAACAGATACCGTCTCGATATTTCCACTTTTTGTATTTTTTTGCCGTTCATTCGGCATCATTCATTCAGAAACGTCCGATAAATTAATGTGAAATATGAATTCATTAGTGAAAATGAAACATGTTCAATTTCAGCACACGACATATTTCCTTTACTACTGAATTATAGAAAAATGAAAAGACGTTTTTTTACGTTCATTTCTGTATAATTTTATCGGTATCGTGTGTACGTGGACTGAAAAAAAGCAACATTCTCTTAAAGGAACCACTCACTCGAGTGAAGCGTTTGATAGCAGCTTTACAACTAGTCCCGCAGACCGCACAACACTATTAAAATATTCATTCCCACCCCTTACGTCGCAATAAATTGTGGGGCAGGTATAAAAAGGATACTACATAAACATAAAGCCACTAGTTTGCGATTTCATCAGTATAATCTGGATTAACACTGTTTTCAATTATACTAAACGGTTCGCGAACTAACTGCGTACGGACATTTACGAGGAATATTTGTTTGTTTTAGTTATATTCAATAAATGTTTAGTTTCTTATTGATGTAGTTTATAAAATGTCACGTGTTATTTGACAGATTCAATCAATTCGGGGTCGACTTGGGGTCCGCTTCCAGTCTAATCGGATGCAGCTACATTTAGCGACTACCTATCTGAACTTACAATCACTTGGTTGTAAGTTCTGATAGGCTGTCGTTTCGTACTAGATAACATGATATCCCTTGGTAAGACTGGTTTCTCAGATTTTCGGGCTCCTGACGTTTTTTTGACAGGTTATCAAAATCACAAGAGTAATTTCCCTGTCAACACTATTCACAATACTTACTTAAGTACGTTACATTTGTTTTCTAAAAGTTTGTCTTTTCTTCATGCAACCAATCTTAAGGCGCAAACAGCAACGAAGATCACGTGTAAACGGCTTGTCTTATGTATTTGAAAATATTATATGTTAAACTAGACAATTTTTTTCGTCATTTGATATGTGAATATTATAAATGCTTTTTTTTAACATAATGTAATTAATTGGTAAAGTAATGTCTATCGCGGACATAAAAACGATAATCACGCAAAAACGATCAGGCGTATTTCCATGAAACTTTCACCATCTAAAAGACAATTTAACTACCCAAATTTTAGTATACGGCTTTTCTTTGAATTGTGTTTGATAAATCAACATGGGTTGTTTTTCGAAAAACTTGATGCGCGGTGAGGCGGGGTCTCTTGCGGGCAACGGGCGGCAGTGCATCGCTGTAGGTAGCTGTCATCTATTGTCGCCTAAGTCCTCTACTAACATCAGAAGAGTTGCTAACTATTGTTTATGAGATAACTCCAATTGAAATCCTGCATTCCGATTAAATCCTGCATTCCGATTAAATCCTGCATTCTGATTAATTCCAATTAAATCTTGAAAGACGAAAGAAGAGAGAAATGAAAGGACTGATAACGTTAGTACTACAAATCAGTAAATTCCTGATCTTTAGGTACTAGCAGGTTAAATTATGTATGAAGGAATATAAATGACACCGTCACAAGAAACGTCATAAAACCCGGAAACAATAAATCATCATAATTAAAACCAAATCCATGTACCTACCCTACCCGTCATAAAAAATGGCTGATATTACAAAATTCGTCTTCTACTACTCATTTAACGCGAATCAATTAAAACCAGTAATTAAAAAGTCGTCATTAAGTCGCGGGGGTCTGTTACAGCGAAAAATGTTCCCTTTCATAATAATAAAATGTTATGGACCCGTCCGTCTGTCTGTAAAACTCTTTAGCACCTATCAAACTTGTGCAATAAGTTTGACATTTCACTGTGACATTTAAGAAATTGAGAGAATTTATAATGCCGAGGCAATCTTAAATGACAATACATAGTTGTATTTTAGTAGGTAGATATTTTGTTCTAGTTTCAAAATATCTACGCTTTTGTGAGTAGTTTAAAAGGTCAAGCTTTTGTAATTATCTTAGAACGTTTAACGCGAATACGAACCTCTTAACTATAGTATGTTTTTATGACGACGCTACGAATAGCTAATAATTACAATTTCATAGAAACAGACGTTTATTTGCGAAATAATTTTTTATTTTATTATTTGAAAATCGCTCATAATCTGGTCCAAAATATACTAATTAACTATACTAAATAAGCTCACAGTAAGCTTTAACAACTAATTATAATACACTAAAACTCGCTCCATTTGCGAACAAAAGCGGAGAACCACGCCACCACAACCACCACCTAATTACAGCCTTTGGTTCATAATCAATTGCATTTAATATTATTATGAATATTCAATTAATTCCATTCATTAGTTGCCTACCTCCGCAAACCAGCACCCTAATTGCGTAACTCACGATTAATCGTAATCAGTTTCGTTTTGAAACAGATTTTTAAACCATTGCTTCATATGTTATTATGGGCTATTATAAGCTGGAAGTAAGAAGGGAAGTAGCTCTCGTCACTTACTTATTTAATATTGTGCGTGGTAAAATCCACAACCCAGGCGTTCTATGCACGATTGGGTTGTGTGTACCTGATGGGTACGTGGGGCGACGGAGGCGGCCGCCCCTGCTGTGGGTGCCACCCGCTCGCACCAACCTGCTGCAGCACGCGCCGCTGACGCGTGCCTTGCGCTCACTCAATATGGTGTCACAACAGATTGACTGCTTCAATTGTACTCTGAGTGAATTCACACGGGCCGCATTTTGTAAAATTGCTGTTGATAACAATCACACAATCAACCCTTAGTAATTTGTATCTGATCTTTATAACCTATTATTATTAAAACTATGTATAACTACACTATTGTATTAGGTAAGCCTGTGAGGATAGTGTATGTGTTTTGTGAATAAATAAATAAAAAATAAATAAAAAATGTTCAAAATTTGCTTTTGTTTGCATTGGTTGCTCAACAACATAAATAACGCAATGAATATTGTTGAACTATCAAATTGAAACAGATAATGATTAATCGTGAGTTACGCGATTAGGGTGCCAAATACGATGTTTGGATGGAGACGTTCTAGGTTCGGTCCATGACTCGTAATCGATAAAATGTAATAATTGTGTGTTCATGGGGTTTTGCCAGGATTTTCTTTAATCGAAAAATTGCTATATGTTTGTGATAGGTACCTCTGCCGAAGAATTTACGGAAAAGACGGGTGATGTAATGTTATGAATTTCTCAAAACGTCAAGATTTGTTCCCAACAAATGACAATATTACATGGTACTTATAACATAACTGGGAAAATTAAGATATACTTCACACCTCTACCAACACCATCGGGGACTACAAGCGTAATGTTACGAAATAACTTAAATACTATCAGGAACAGTAGTCATTGAGTCGTAGAATCCTGCCTCCCGCAGACTATCTGTGTCACGGTTCAAGTGTCAATCTGCTCCATTATGCGTCTATTGTGTGGCCAATCGGATATCGTGGTCTGCTCGCTGACTGTCTCGGGTTTAACTTGATGCCTCTACAAGTACCTAAGTGCGTAGGTTTGGTGGATATTGTAATGTGGGTCAGGCTTTATGTGTATGTGTACTCAGTTGAGTGCAATTGACAAAGAATAAATAGTAACGGACTATATTATTATTAAACCAAAAAAATTGTTACGATTGTAAATGATAATGATTAATGTAAGTAAGTAGATCTGTGCAAACACTTTTACACGTCAATCATATTTTTACAACTAGATGAGGTCGGCGTTTCCTATCTGACTACTCTGAGAAGAAAGGCCGAAACAAACTCAGAGGTCACAGTCTCTTTTAAAGTCCAGACGTAATTCTGGTAGGATCATGTGAAAACCACGTGATTTGGTGTCTGAAATAGTATTTTGGGGAAAGAACCACACAGATTGAGTGGACCTGTCCAATTAGTGCACGCATTTATTAGTAATCAAGAATGATCGGAGCTGTCGAAAAGTTTTTCATGATGTTTTATCCTCAATCATCACGTTCATCATCATCATTCTCAATCAATCGTACTCAATCATCATCATGTTTTATACACACTAGCTTTTGCCAGCGGCTTCGCCCGCGCGAAACTTTCATCCCCTATTTAACTCCTTTAGGGTTGAATTTCCAAAAATCCTTCTTTATTCCTTGTCTACATTATAAAGGGAACCTCTGTGCAAAATTTCAGCTTTCTAGGTCCAAGGGTTTGGGCTGGGCGTTGATGAGTCAGTCAGTCAGGACTTTTCTTTTTATTTATATACCTAGATCATGTAGCTACACTCAACTGTAATGTTGTTAGAAATGCTTTTACATAAACCATCAGTCTTTCTCACAGAATTTTAAATTAATTTACCAAAAATACACATTACCGAAATACATTTTTATCAGCATCTTAATAATGCCATAACTCAAGAGCCTTCACAAAAATGTGTCACTTAAAAAACCTCACACCATACTTTAAAATTCTGGAACTCATTAAAAGTTTAAGATGATAATAAACGGGCGAATCCGGCGTCAAAGTGCTAGCGACCAATATAACAGATATTGCGGTCCGTAATCCGGTTGATTCCGGTTATTACCAGACTGATATTACTGCCACCAACCGGCTTGAACCTGATATTAAATTAACACCCGGACGATATGTGGTGGACACAGATTTAACTTTTTGTTAAATATTAAAATCAAGTTGCAACTATAGGTTGGTAATAAATTTTTTCTGTTTATACTTACCCAGTTATATTCAGTCTTTTGCTGGAGATGAAATGTTATATTGTTGTTTACAAGTCTTCTTCACTCGAAAACTTGCATGAAATTCCTCTCCAATGTAAAGTTTTCCTAGAACCCAGCTGTAGCACTGTCTTGACTGCTCTAAAATAACCTGAAAACTAATAGTTACGATAACTTTGAACATTAGTATGACTTATTTATATTCGTGAAGTATCTAAATATAGATTTAGGACTGGAGTGTTTCAGCGTCCAGAGAAAGAAAAAACAGCATTAAGGAAACAAGAAACAGACTGAAATAAAATCTTATTGCGTGACGTCGTCAACCTGATTATTATACACTTGTACATTGTCTTGTGTACAAGACATTTTTCAGGGAATCTTTTTGAAATATCCCGAAAGTGAGCTTTGATGTTTACAAAATATTAACTTTGTGTTTTATTGTATGAAGAAATTATGTTTAACAGAAGCTTTTCTTGGAAACATTGTGTATTTGTCATGTATGTGTAATTTGTATACAATTTTTCGTTTTATTTAAATTTGGTAATCACTATTATCAGGATAACGTGTAAGCGAAATAGTTCCAAGAAACAAGTTTTTCCTACGTTTCTGAATTCTAGACAATCTGAATAATAAGTTTACCGGACATAACTTCTAAAACCTGGCTAGAAAGGGGGTGACTATTGATATGATCATTAGAGAAGTATGGACGAAACAGACATGTTGCTCCACCATTTAATAAATAAGAGTTAGTTCGAGAGAATGACGTTTCTATTAAGACCCCAAAAGAAGATGAGATTGCCTATTACGGCCATCGACAAATAAGATCCAGAATCAAATACGTATAATTAACTTTTCTTAATTTAACTAACCAACCATTTACACAATACGTGGTGCTTAAGTAATATGTAAAACAGTAACTTCCAATAGAGTCGTACATTGTCGACGGTATCGGGTGATGACGTCACACATACCTCGACAATCATGCGCCGAGATCGACTGCTATTGGAATGAGATCGGTTTCCAATGCACTCGGGAGTTGAGCTCACTTCGATGGAAAAATTAGAATGAATATTTTTACCTGGATTGATAAGGGATGGAGGATGTAAAATGTTTTTTGTTGTTTCGATTTATTGCCGACTGATTTGAAATTGAATTGGTGGTTGTAATTATGTCAGATCATCAAAATCATATTATATTATTTTACATTTACCTACATGAGCAGTTGTAAAATGTCAGAAGCTTGGTGCACTGCAACAGTTTGTCGTTTTCTATGGAGAAGAGCCGCAAGAAACTCCACGGCTCCATTATATGTAATGTATAACAATTGGCGTTTACAATGCTTTAATCTCAGTGTTAATAGGTATGGGTGGACAGTGTAGGCCCAGTGAACAAGTCCCAGGTAAGGACCTGAATTAAATGGTCTACATAGCTACAGTCTACAAGACCTACAACGTTCTTACGTTCACAAAACCTAAGAGAATCTGCATATAAAAAAAAAAGTAAAATCGTTTTTAAACCAAATGAGATGATTGCTATTACTACCACTAATAAAGAGTTGAAATTAAAATTATAGGCAGAGATGGGTTAGGTCTTGAGTGATTTTGACTCTTAAAAGGTCACTAAAGGTTTATTCAAGTTGAATAAATAGTATAATTGTAATTAACATAATATTACATCACGCCTATATTTCCCGAAGAGTTAAGCAGAGGTGTGGATGCAACACCAACATCGTCAGTTATGTTTAAGTACCATGTAATAGGGGCGAGCATATTACCATCAACCGGGGAGTAATTGAGACCCTGGCCTTGTACTGCAATTCGTGATGGAAAAACCAAATATCACTTTAGAATCGAACCGAGGACCTTATGCTTAACAGTAGCGCTTGAGACCAGTAGACACACGAGGCAGTTATAAATATTTTCTATTGTAAATAAACTACAAATCCAGATCCTTCAAGGTTCCAACCCAAATTTAGTAGTTAATACCTTTTATTTTCCTCAAAGTAACGCTGAAACGTTTTTCCCTAAAACTCATAAAGCTTATCCATTATTAGCATTTGGCTTCTAAATTATGAGTTCTTAAAAAATATTTATTACTCAATAAATTAATACGTACTGTTTCTAATTAGAGTTTGTAATTTTTAATAATCGCAAAATCAGCCGGTTTGTCAAAACGTGTTTAGTTAAATCAGTGTATAGTGACAAAATCTCACTCTGAATTTTATTTGTTTTTTTTTTGTAATTTTCGTCGACCAATCAAAACAGTGCCTGGCATCTGACAGAAAATGGTTAAAGAGCTTTCGCATTAACATTTTAGTCTTTAAACACGATTTAATCTTAATTTTTGTCATGTTTCCATTGACTGTCGCTGAGATAAGATTGCGAATTGTATTTGAGCTTTTTGTAGTACGACCTTTCAGGGCCTTAGACCACTAATTTATAACCGTTTCAGTGATTCACAGATAGTGTTTAACACAGGTTTTTCGTACAAAATGCGTCCAAAACACACAATCGAGACATTTCTGAATGGTTTCAAAATAATTGCCACTATTTTTTGGGTCCATCGGGCTGATGACGTAGCCCACTTACAATGGGAATGCCTTCAATTGTGACAGTACAACTACATTCATTGCATTATCTCTGCTGTCGAGCAGACGAATAAAAAAAATGTTGCGAATAGATTAGGAATTGCCTTCACAATTCTTTGCTACTGAACTACGAGTGAAATGAAGTGCGTGATGCAATCGGGATGCTATTCGAGGACAATCAGTTAATTTATAGTATCGCGCGTAACAGTGGACCCGCACCGATGGGAGCAACAATGCAAGCTGATGAGTTCACGCGCACGTATCTTCAGTCGGCAGGAACTCGGCGCAGACTTATTACTAGCTCTGTTCCATAGAATACGGTCAATCGTTTCTTGTGTGTGGAAGCAAGCTGAGATTATTCCGACTAATGTCTTGTAATCTTGTTTCTACATAAAATAAAGACAATAATTTTATAGTTTTGTTATATGATTGGCGAATGGTCGATTTTTTACTCGAGTTGATAAGCGGTTTACTTATTGTAGGTATTGTTCAATGGTAAATTAGACTGTAATCTGAAGTATGACCAACATTTACCCATTTTGGTTTAGTGGACTCAAGCGTTACTGCTGAGCAAGAGGTTCTGGGTTCTATTCCCGGGTAAGGCAAGACGCCATTTGGTTTTTCCTTCGTGAATTTCACAGTTAGCACGGAGTTTAAATTTGGCCCGGTTGATGGCAATAGGGTTGCCTTGGACTCGAAACTTGAGGTTAGGTTACACGTCTGCCTTCGGGTAGCGATGGCATGATTTATTTACTTTGTGATGTTATGTTTTCTAAAATAACATGAGTAACAATTTATAGTTATCAACTTTTAGATATGTAACCACAAAAAGAAAATGAATAAAATACTTCGTACACTACAAAACAAACTGTTCAGTAGCACAGTTAAATGAATTGCCGAAATATAAAATCGCAAAACATTCAATAGATGCATGTACAAAACATTCTATGGACACATGGACTTTCCTTTTACGAATCGAACGAATTTCATACGTTCATACTATGCTTTTATGCACGCCACAATATCAGCAGTCCTACATTAAAATAGTGAAACATGAGCCATTATATAAAGAGCCATCCAATTGTATTTGCCAATGTGCTATTTACTTACAAGCTCCACACAAAAAGGAGTATTGCTATTGTTCGTTTAAAACGCCAATTTTCCAATATTACTTCTATTATGTTCTGCGAACATTTCGCGCATTTCATTGGCCACAAATATTTTGCTTGCTGTTACTGCTTTCTATATTAGTAAATTGAAAAGAGCCTTTTTACAATCTGAGGGGCGGTTCTCCTAATTTTAAGATCGTTCGCTTCGCAGTCTCAATCTGTCAAAAATACCTCGAGCCTCCAATTTTTTTTTTGACAACTTCTTGACGTTTGTTTGTCGCTGAGATAAGACTGCGATTAGATTGTGAACGTTTTTAATTACAAGAATTGGCTATCTGGTAATAGAGCCTATGTTGTCCCACACTGCAGGGCAGGGGCTACCCTCTCCCCTATTCACTCTTATCTTAAATTAAATTTAAAGACATAACAGAAGTGCAACACACTTGTTCGGATCGGTATCTATCCACTAGTTATTATACATTTTTATTAATGATTAATATAGATAACTGTGTAATTTCGACTTTTTCATGTAGGTATATCTGCAAATAATCAGAGTGGATGGGACATCGAAACGCAACCTGATAACATGGAATCAGTTCACGATTCTAAAACTTTTGACGATTATATAAAAAAAATACCTGTTACACACATTTTGACCGAGTAGGTCATGCACATTACTATGAAACAGCAGTATTGTTTTATAATTCAATGAAAAATATGTCATTGGTCCAGAATGATGTGTTGAATTCATGGTTGCAATTTGTGCGTCGATATCCTCACCCTGTATACACAACGGCTACTTTATTCACGATTAAACATACAGTATGTTTATTGGATGTTTAATTACATTTACTAAAGTTGCAACACAAGTAAATGTAATTCAAAACACTACAGCTGAATTGATTGTATTAATTTAGTGAGTTAATTAATTGAGTGCTCGATATTGTTTAGTATCCTAGTTTCAATGCTGATAAATATATCAATTCAGTTTATGATTGAACGTACATGATTACCTGTAATTACGAAGCTAATTAATGTGTAATTAGTGAAAATTAAATCTACTTCTAATCAACACGCAACATGGACTACCACATTCATATTTTTATTCACCTACACAAAAACATAGAGACGGAACGTATTTCATAGATTGCAAAATTTATAGAACTTGTGAACAAAAGATAAATAGATTATAAATATTTTGTATAAAAAACAACAAAGAAAATCCATACAAAATTATCTTCATAATGTAATACTACTACATTTTCTACCAAGTACTACGAATCACACGAAGCTACGCTAGTGCTACGCGCTACGATCTGTCTACGAAGTGCTACAATTTACACAACGGCGACGTCACTACGATGTTGCTACGGTGCTACGCGCTACGACTTGTCTAAACGAACTTTGTGTTTACCAAAGCTCGCTTGAACTGTCGTCCGTTATTGTAACTAGGATGTAGGCCATTAGATTAGACTGAAGGAGGTATTAGTATTGTATCTTGACAGAAAAATTGCTGCTTATAATATAGGCTTGGAGTAAAGTTATGCCAAACTGTAACTATGAAAACTGCATGTTTGAAACGGAATGAATACTGGTTGTTTTTTCTCAGTGTTTAATATTAAAAAGATAAATTTTAACTATACATACAGATGATTTAAGAAGGTTTAATTTTGCGTTGCCCAGTAACCGGTTTTTGGGTAACTCTGGGTTTTTAAATCTTTAATGTGACTGGATCGTTAAAAATCACCATGTATAATTGTCTTGTCTTATTTATTTAACCATTTATGTACACACATATAAACAGACAAGAATAAAGGAACAGAAAAATACGTACAAAGGTAATGCTTGTTTCTACAGAAATCCCTTGCAGCAAATCTGCGATAGGGGAGAAGATAACAGAGATGTAGACAGCGTGTGTAATAGTAGAAAGGAAAAAATAAAATCACAAATTATACTTTATTTTAAATATACTCATATAACATGAACATACAAACATACTTCTAAAATAAATATCACTATCATTATCATCTATCATTTGTTCTTATAAACTTAACATTCCACATTTGTGGACCGTAAACTTATTTTATCCTAAAGTCCCCATTTACATATGTTAAAACATTAGTGACATACTAGTAATAGAACCACCACATCTACATAACTGTTCACGTTGACAATAGATTGTGTTGCTCAGTCTGTCTGTCTGTCTGTGTGGAATAATTAGCAGCTCGCGGCTGCGGCGAGCGGATAAATATGAGGATTAAGACGACTCGGTAATGTACGCGCGGCCGAAACTAGTGCGGAGGTTATATGAAAACCGGTTTTAAAGTTTTAATCAAATAAAGACAAACCTTCTTACTAATAAACACGGAATAAACTTATACCAGGAACATTTTTATAGGTTTAACCTTGGAACTTTATTCTGTGTTTATTAGTATGCGGGTTTTTTTTTTGGAGTAGGAAATCATCAAATAACTTCTCCCGCTCTGGGTGGAGCAGAAGGGCGTGTCAGACTTTTACTGACTAAAACCCACCCGTGTTCCCTCAGTAGCCTGTGTGCCAGAGTCTACGGTATCTCTTTCGAACAACCCGCTCCTCTGGCAACTTTTAGTAAGAAGGTTAGGGTTAAAAGGCCAATAGTAAAATTCACCTTGGAAAGTCAAAACTCGAAAATATTTAAAAAAAAAGTACAAAAAATTTAAGAGTGACTTTTCTAGTAATAGTCAAAAAGTGTTGGATGTTATTTCCCAGAAGAGGGTTTTATTTTTAGAGTGGGAAATGTTTGACGCCTGACTTTGCTCTGTCTAATGTCCCGATTGATCATTAAATTGAGCATAACTAAAGCCGAAACCAAATGGTGCATTCGAATAAAATTATGATAGTTATTTGCCTAAACTATCGATTGTTCATAGATTGTCCACAATTTATACGACACCCTGTATTGGCAATTATATCTGAGTCTGGGATGATTAACGATTCACGTGCTACGTACGATTTGTTATTTATGTTTTGATCTTATTTCAGCTGGTAAACGTTAATGGTTTTATCAATTCGAATTAATGAAGAAATATAACTTGTTTGAAATAAATCAATGCGGAAACTTCACAAACGCCCCAAGATTTGTGAGCCTATTGCTATCAACCGGCCAGAAATCCAGTTTGCCTGATCTGCATTTATGTGTGATGCTGAGAAGTTCCTGATGGTTTTTTTTTTACTTCTTTTATTTTCCCCGACCTGGGAATCGAACCCAGGCCCTCATACTCAGCAGTAGCGCTAGCAAACGGTAGACCAACGTGGCAGTCGATTTGTAACATAGCTAGCTGTGCCCACGATTTCGCCCACGTGGATGTCGAAAATTAGAGCGTGGAAACGTGGAAAAGTAGCTGCTCTGTATTACGTCAGCAATTTGCCATTGAAAGAGACGTCAAAATCGGTCTAGCCGTTTTGTAGATTAACCGGAACAAATAGACAGACAAATGGTCAGAGAGACATTTTTTTTTCTTTAATTTATGTACCGTGTACACTTACATATGCATATAGCTAATTTGACATTACAAACCGACCTTTCAATTTTATTTTTATGAATAGTTAAAATAATTGTAAAATGCAGATGTTACATAAACTTTCAAAGTGCGCACCTCTGTCTAGCGAACAGCCACCCCTTATATTTGTCCTGCGTTAGTTAAATTCGTCGCGTTTTGTCTTAAGTTTAATTAACGCGGCTAACCTTATTAACACAATAAAATTCAGATGGAGACGTCTTTGAACTTCACTGTCGTCACAAATGACTGAGTTTGAGCAAAAAAGTAAGATAGCGTAATGTCATTATTAGCGGGTTCGTGGCTCAAGTGAAAGGGTTTTTCAGAACGTACAGTCGTTCATCGAATTGATGATAAACTGAATGACAATACTATTTGTGTTTTGAGATACTTTTGTAGCCTGTCTCTGCCCTGATTTTGCTGTAGAGACACTTGGATCCCACAAATTAGGAATAGGAATCTTTGGCAGGAATCTACAAAGAACTAGCTGACGGACAGACGTTGCAAACAAACCCAGGAACTCGATCTCAGCGCCACCTGCTGGGTCTAATTGCGAATCTAAACCAGATGGTTTAGATTATGTGTGTATTTGAGAGGATCTCTAGATAGAGATCCCCTCAAATACACACAAAAACGTTCATCAAAATCAGTCCAGCCGTTTATGAGGAGTTCAGTGACATACAAACGTCCAGAATAATTTTATATATTTAATAAAGATATAACATAGATTGAAATAGATCAGAATATAAAGAAGGGAAGGTTTAAGAAGCCACAATGTCCTAAAATAATTAATTGCAGGAATTAGGTAATAGATGACAATCAATAGTCTTTTCCCACCTGGCTGAGGTAGGCTTCCAGTCTAACCGGATGCAGCTGAATACCAGTATTTTACATTGAGCAACTGCCTATCTAAACTTCACAACCCAGTTACTGGGTTATTACCCAGTACCCTTACATAAGACTGGTTGTCAGACTTTCGGGCTTGTGACAACCCTTAACGACTATCAAAGATGACACGAATGACAGCCGGAACCAATGGCTTAACGTGCTTTCCGAGGGACGGAGAGGTCTTGGTAGGTAAAGATCGTCCATCGACCCGTGCGGGTGTCATTACTTGGCCACAAGCCCACAGTGCCACATTAATAACCAAAACCCTTCTCCTGTATTACATAGAGTCATTTCTCTTTACAGACCCGAGCAAATCCACCATTGACGACAAAATCAGTTTTTGCATACACCCTACCAATCCAAACTTCCATTTTAACAAGTTATTACATTAGGACCATACGCAAGAACTTTCCATCAAATTAAATCAAAAAGTTTTTACAATATAATTCGCAAGCACAGAGTAAGTTATGTCCAGAAGGTCGGCTCCGTACAACGAGTGAAAACGCACGCACACATACATCTGCGTCCAAGTACAGCGTGTGCAAGCGCATTTACGGCCGACATTCATTTGAGACTGTTTGTTCTGTTTAAATATTTTGTTGGTTTAGGTAATTTGTTATACCTAAAGCACAATTCTTACTGACAAAATTGTTCATTAAAATAGTACTAAATTAACAGTATTGAACTGTACATGTCTCCCCCCCGAGTGGGTTCCCGCATTGTCGTTGCGGGGGGGCTTAGTAACCGTGGTCTCCCATCCACGGTGAAGCCAAGAGGAACCCAACGGTGGGGCCGCTCGTCAGGGCTTTTGCCTTCAAGCCATTGACGTAGCGGCCAAAACGTAGGTTGCGGTGAGGTGCACCTCAACTGAGGTGGGCCGCGATGTCGAATGGGAGGCATCGCGGCTGAGGGTTACAGGCTGCGGTAGAGGAGGAGTGCCGGTGCTTCTGAGCAGCGCTCTTCCCTTCCGTGGCCTGGACGGGGCCGCCACCGTTTGATGGCGGACGCGGTGGGGCCGCAGGTGAAGAGGAGTGTCGGTATAGCGTCAGCCGCTCTCCCTATCCTCTGCGGCCGAAAAGTGGTAGACGGGACGGCGCGTTGTGTTCCTCACGCGCGCCGTCAAAGATGTCAGCAACCACTGGTGGGGTCCGCAAGGGCCGATGCCTGCCAGGGGTGCGGGTTTGTTCGAAAGAGATACCACGGCCCCTGGCATACGGGCTACTGAGGGAACACGGGTGGGTTTTAGTCAGTAAAAGTCTGACACGCCCTCCTGCTCTACTCAGCAGGAGAAGTCATTTGATGATTTCCCACCCAAAAAAAAAAAAAAAAAAAAAAAAAACTGTACATGTCTATATGTATAACGTGTTCCAAAAAAATTTGATAAAAGTGTAAACAAACCTTGTTCAGGCTAAACTCTTACGCAATCAATCTCATAGAGCTGTTAAACTTGCCTTCATCATCTGCATTTAGAAGGTTTCTACTTTATATCTCACAACTTTTTTCAACAATAAATAAAATAAAAAAGCTTTATATTTCTTACAAAAAAAAAAACAATGAAACTTACTTTCTAAATAAACGACTTTTTTCTTTAATTCTATTAGGTACGTTAAATTTATTTTAAACTAATTTTTTTGACTTTCGACGCAAGTAAGAACCCCCTCATTTAATTGAAGGTGAAGGCCTCCTCCAGAGATTTACATTCCTCCCTTTCATTTGCTGTGTGCATCCACTTGTACTGTTCGCCAGCCGCTTGTACTATGTCGTCCTGTTTGCCGACCGTTGCCCACCGGGCAATTGGTCGACCTCTTTTCCTAGTGCTTGGTAGCCAGTTCCAAGATGTTAGTCCATCGATTTTCTGTCAACCTAGCTACGTGACCAGCTCAGCGCCACTTTAGTTTTTTCAACAATATTAAAGCAAAATTATCCTTGCAAATTGCTGTCTATGGTCAATCTCAATATTTTTTAATGAAAAAGATCTTAAAGGTGATTTGAAACTGGTATGGCGGGTTTAAATATTCAAGTCACTGATGATGTTTGTGACCAAAGCACTCAATTTGTAAGCGGCGCTACGAATTGGCATCCACAACTACGTTTTCTGATATATTTGTTAACATTTTCATTATATATTTATAAAGTTATTAATATCATGACGGTACCTTGTCAATATATCTATGAGAACATCATGTACGTTAGGAAAAACTTAAATCTTTTCAGTAAACGAGGTGAAAGACACACCATTAGAACGAGAAATAGGCACCAATTGGTTCAACCAGGCTTCAGACTGGCTAAAGTAGACTCATCCTTCATGGGGTACTGTTTAAAATGTTACAATAAAATACCTCCCCACATACTCGAACTGAATGAATCGAAATTTAAATCTTGTATAAAACGCACACTATGCAGCCATGCTTATTATAAGTTGGGGGATTACATCGCTGACAAAAATGCTTGGCTAAACGCTGCTTGTCCTGCTCCACAAGGTAGCTTAAACTAAATTGGATAACATTGAAAACATTGTTGGAGCTGCTGAAGACTGTAAAAGCTAGATATCTTTGCATTGTATAAATTCAAATTTTTGTATTGTATAATTGCATAGCATATGTGTGAGCACTATGTTCCTACTATAAAGCAAACATTTACAGGGTACGTCTTTCATTGACTTGAATGTGCCCTGGCAGCTGAGAGTATGTCATGCTCACTCAAATGTCTCGCTGGTGGTGGCGTGTGTGTTGGATCATTAAGTTCCCTTCAAAATGGTTGAGCTGAATGGTGCTGATGCATACGTGATGTCCGTGAACGGGCGCCGCCAGTAGGGACTGGTCATCTCTTAGCTCCCACGGCTTATTTTAATTGTTATTTTATTTTAATTACGGACGCTTTTAATGTGCACTTTTTACATCGTTCTCACATTGATAATTTCAACATAATGATGTAACCAACTTTTTGTAACAAAATCTTGATTTTAAAAGAGTGTCCATGGAGTTTCTTGCCCGTTCTTCTCCATAGGTACCTACGCTTTGGAATGGGCAACTAGCTTCATCTTTCTAACTCACCGTCCTTGACAATTCAAAAGTGCCTGTAATTGGTTTATTTGAAATAAATGCTTTGAGTTTGAGTTTGAGTTTGATATACTTTTGAAACAGGCCACACGAGGGCCTGTGGATTCATTGTAAGGAACTGGCCTTCTGCATTTTTCTATTTAGCGTCGTCAGTTCACAGATGTGTGCAGTCAGCAGTTTGCACAGTTTGCAGTGGGTGGTAACTGCCGCGCCGGCAGGGGGCAGCACTTTACAACACATTTGTTACCTTCCTGAAATCCTGCGGTAATTCAGTTGGTTGCAGTCAGGACGTATTTCAGACGAGATTTCCGTGTTTTACGAGAACGTAGTCGTGATGTCCTGTGACTTTGCAGGTGTTAATAATGTTCTTATTTCATGTCTGCATATTTCAGAAGTTATAGCTTGAAAGATGTTATGGTAGGTACTATTTTTCGCAAGCAATTTAACTAACTTATCTAAATCTGTGATTAACAGGTTACTACAGTTTTTGTTAGTGCTTGTGGCTAAGTAATAACAACCGCATCGGTCAATCGATGAGGTTAAGCAACGCTTGCTGCGGTTGGTCCGTGGATGGGTGACCATTTTGACATACGTAAAGCAGGTTAAACCGTTGGTCCCGGCTGTTATTGGTAGATCTTGACAGTCGTTACGGGTCGTCAGAAGCCCGAAGGTCTCACAACCAGTCTTACCAAGGGGTTTCGTGCTGCCCAGTTACTGGGTTGTGGAGATCAGATAGGCAGTTGCTCTATATTAAATACTGGTATTCAGACAGATGAATTAGTTTTTTCTAGTGCGTAGCTAAACGGATAGGTGTTCACGTCTTATCTGTGGCTACTGCAACACCTTACCCATTACTCAGACCATTGTCGCGAAACAATAAATCATGAATTTTCCAAAGAAATAACTTCTATTCACCATAGAGCTTTCTATCACAATGGCACTTTCTATGTCGATTACAATATAACTTACTAGCTTTTGCCCGCGGCTTCACTCTTATGGAGTTCGGAAATTATCCCCCGGGAACGTACTACTGGAATAAAAAGTGCCATAAGTTCTAACCCGGGTCATAGTTTACCTGTGAGACGGACACACAATCAGTTACTTTCACATTTATAATATTAGTATTAATAAGGGTGGATGAATTTAATAAACTCTTAAAATAATACCATCATCTTCTTGTCCTTCTCCCATGTTAATAGTGATCGATACAGTACGTTTTCTTCTTCCATTATTCCCTGTCAACCGTCACGTTATCATTCTCTTCCTTCAGTTTCATAAGTCACACAATTCGTCCATATTTTCTTTGCCATTCCTCTGAGAGGGCTCTATCCATCAACATGTACCTATACTCATCACTCATATTCACATACGATTCTTCCCTCCTCAACACTTTAAAACAATATCATACTAATTTAAATACGTCCTTCAAATACCGGAAAATTCCGAAAATCAATAGAAGACATTCTTATAAGGTCAAAGTAAAAGTTGAATTGTAACAAACAAAACAAAAGAATTTCCTGAGAACTGAGTGTGGAAGAAACAAGTAAATTGAGCAACAGTTGTTGGTATTCTCACAGAAAGTATTGAACTTAACTGAACTTGAGGAAATATATGAAAAGATCTTACTTAATAATACACATTATACTTGTAAATGTGAAAGCTTGCATGTTTCGATATTTTTTACTCAATCACGCAAAAACAGCTGAACGGATTTGACAGTTACACAGTTTATATCCTGAATTTACACAAAGGGTACTTTGTCCCGGTATAGAGCGTTCCAGTGAGATAATTTTCTACCTCCATGCTGGGGCAGACGCTGGTCAAAGCTAGTTTTAAACGTCTGAAACGAAACAACCTTTAAATTAAACTGGATATGAGAGAAATTGATAATTTTGCAGTAACAGTTTTATTGATACTTTATTTTTGAAACCTACGATACTATTGTTTTGTTAGTATTGTTTTTTTAACACTGCATCTGTAAACACCGTAACCGTTACACCGTTGGTCTACCCGCTACCCGGTGACGGTGGCGTGCGGTGGACACGCGACCTTAGTAAATATATATCACCGTAACATTGTGAACACTGTTAGTTTATAATCTATCTCGGGAGATTTTAAAATGTCGATAAATTGTGAACTGCAAAAACCATTTACAAGTTAATGCACTAATTTTCGATAGTTTATAATCTGTCCGTCAAATTGTGAACTGGTATCAAGACGGATAGTACCTTGCGCTATTACTAAATAGTCAAGTAACTGCCACTAACTTGGAAGTAGCGTGGTTGGTCCCAGTTCTAACCTAACCTAACCTATTCGGTCTGTAAGCAATATAGTGCAATTTACAATTTATCGACAGATTATAATCTCGCGATATAGTTTTTTTTTTTTGGTTGGGAAACCAGCAAATAACTTCTCCCGCTCTGGGTGGAGCAGGAGGGCGTGTCAGACTTTTACTGACTAAAACCCACTCGTGTTCCCTCAGTAGCCTGTATGCCAGGCGCTGCGGTATCTCTTTCGACCAAACCCGCACCCCTGGCAGGTCGCGATATAGATTATAAACTAACGGTGTTCACAATGTTACGGTGACATACATAAATATCGCTAATTCGGCGCCATCATTTCGTTCTGATTGACGTCCCGTTGACTTGGCGGTCAACAAACGACCTTAGTGCACTAGTTAATGTTACGACACAAAGTTAGCAAATAAATACCAGTAGGCCAGTGACTGACTGACTCGCACTTGGTAGTTTTAGTTTAGGTTCAACCTGGCACAAATCTGGACTCCGGAATTTCCAGACTTGGGAATCAAATCCAAGACCTCATGCTCAGTAGTAGAGGTTGTGGCCATCCAACCAACGAGGCACTGGTATTTAATAATACTAAATAAATATAATATGTGAACCATACCACGCCGGGATTCATCGAACGGGAAACAGACCGAGGGGTGTTGTGTTGACTTTGTTTGACACCTATATTTGCCGAATATATTAAACCACACAGGAAAAGCCTGTTTCCATGTATCACCATTTCAAATGTATAACTGCTATTGTGAGCTTTGTTTTCAATCTCCTTAAAATGTGACTATAAAAATCCTTACTATTTAAACGCGCAAGTTTGTATGTATGGATGTTTGTTACTCTTTCACGGAAAAACGGCTGAACAGATTTAGATGAAATTTGGCACACAAGTAGATTATAAACTAAATTAACATATAAGATACTCATTATCCCGGTAGTACGTTCCCGCGGGATCATTTCCGACTTCTACGCGGGCGAAGCCGCGGAAGGAAGCTAGTCAGAATTAATTTATCTTATGTCATCTATGACAATAGACCCCGTATTGTCTAATTTAGGTAATTTGAAATGGCATGCAACTATTGAACTATGTACCTACCTAATTTAGCTATTTCTTCATAACTCACTTGCTTATTCAAGCAGCTTCACCCGCGTTACCCTATTTACACGAAATCTTAATAAATTATTCACCTGAACCTTCCTCATGAATCACTCTGTCTATTGGTGAAAGCCGCATGAAAATCCGTTCAGTAGTTTTTGAGTTTATCGCGAATAGACAGACAGACAGACGCGATGGGGGACTTTTTCTGATATTAGGTAGTGATATGTCTCTCAATCAACACACTATAACATAATATGACTTTCAAGGAAAAATATTTTTTTTTTCCGAAAGTCTTACACAAGTACAGACAAGTAACAACCCTGATTGGAAAGTAACGAAATCGTATTGCCAAAGATGAATGACTAACAAATTTATTTAATAAAGAAAAAAGGGAAGAATTCTGGGCTTCAATTTCAAATAATGCTAACAAAAAATACAATTTCGGAGAAGTTGGAATTGAAGAACTTCGTAATGATTGCTTTGAGGTAACTTATATTATGCTACATAACATTATCATCACGCCTGATGTCATTAAAGGGATAAGCATAGATCTTGGCAAGGTACGTTACATATATTATATATCCTACACCGTAGGTGACCGTTGTGTTACTGTAACATCATCATCATCATCATTTCAGCCGAAAGACGTCCACTGCTAGACATAGGCCTCCCCCAGGCTCCTCCACTTCGACCGGTCTTGTGCTTCCCACATCCAGCGGATACCCACGGCCTCCACAAGGTCATCGGACCACCTTGTGGGAGGCCTTCCCACACTACGTCGTCTCTACTGTAACATGCAGTCAGAAAAATATACTGTTCGGAATGAGTACACTAGCAAAATTGGAATAGGTATTGAGTAGGTTCCTCAATTGGTAAAGAGGTACGTAGGAAGGTATGTAGAACAGATCATCAAAATCATTTCACCGAAAGACTTCCTCTGGTCGACATAAGCCTATCCCAAGCTCCGCCACATCCTCCGGTTCTGTGCTTCCCGCATCCAACGGATTCCTGCGGCCTTCACAAGGTCACCGGTCCAACTTTTGAGAAGCCTTTCAACGTCACGTCTTCCTGTACGCGGTCGTGACTCCAGATCCTTTCGGCCCCATCGGCCATCTGGTCTACGAGCAATGTGCCTTGCCCACTGCCATTTAACTTTGGCAATTCTTCGGGTTCTGTCGGTTACCTTGGTTCTCCTGCGGATCACATCATAGAACAGATAAGACATGCGAACTTAATCGAATAAAGTATGAATTAAAGTAAAAGGAAGTAGTAAAGAGAAAGTATGTATGCCTGATATTATGCCTCGAATACTACTAGTTAATATAAGTTTATCAAGGGCTGTGGTTACGCGGAATGATACGGAAGAAGGAAGTTTTATTAGCAGAAGCAGAAATAAACATAAATGGAGCAGGCTGTAATAAATTAAAATGATAAATGTGAAAATATTTTATGACTTATTTGATTTTATGTCTCAGCATTTTCAACGTTTATTTCCACTATTGAATTAGATTTCAAAAAGTAACACAGGATAGGGTAGTTGCTACTCGACCCCAACAAAATTATGTGAGAAAAGCCCACACAATGATAAATTCAAAGATCTCTACATAAACTCTCAATAATTAATATTTACAAATAACATTTAAATTAGAACAGCTTACGAACTCGCTGTGGCAATATCCTTCGTCATTTATCACTCGAACGTTCCCAACTTAACATGTATACAATATACATAAACAAAGGTATGTATGTAGCAGTAAAATCCGTCTTCATCGTAAATCCTTAAGACTCTCTACTGAAGTCACTTATTAGAAGACTGCATGCAAAACTTTGTTGTATTCATTAAAAAAGTTACGTTAATTTGGACGTGATCTACGTCAAAGATTAGTATAAGGGTTACTTCAATAAGTAGAATACTTAAAAATACGTTATGATCCATTGCTCAAGTGTAACTTAATTTATGGTTTTGATGGGACCAGATTTTACTTGCAGCCTAAGAAAATTCATGGTGTTGCATCTTATCCATTGTAACGATCGTTGGAGCAATATTGCCTACCTCGATGGTCTAGTGGTCAGAAGTTACTGCTGAGTTCGATTCCCGGGTCGGGCAAAATGTTATTGGGTTTTTTCATCTAGTATTTCTTAGTAGCAGCCTGGAGCCTGGACTTGTGACCGGTTGATGGCTATAGGCTCGTCCCTTACATGGGTTCTTAAACACAACTGGCAAAATGTGGGTGAACTATAGGCACACCTCTACCTAAACCTTCGGGGAGTACAAGTGTGATACAATATTATGGTATGAAGCAATATCACGCATTCAATCAGCCATCATAAGATTTGCCAAAAATCGACCTACAACAACAACACATACAGTCACAACATACCAGCCGGTTCATTAATTCTTAAGTACTTTCGCGTTAACTGATGCCTGTTAATCATAACTATGAATACGGATTAAACATCAAGTGAATTATACAGTAGATCCGAAACCACTTACAAATTAATCAGTTTCTACCCTGACTATGAATAAAGCTCCTCGGATTCATGCTGCCCTGGTACTATTGACGTGATTTTGGCATTTATAGCTCATTGAAAATTTATGTAATTTTAAATTAGGTATTTGCTTTGAATGTACATGTATGTATATTATGAAACAATAGGAATCACAGGGCATCAACAAATTCGTCCGCATCGTTATCAAGACGAAAAGTGGCCAAAAGGCTGGCACCATTGTAACGGCCCATCGAGAACGTGTACCGTAAGCCGTGCAATTAAGTATATCACGAACATGTTTGTCAAAAGGCATATTTTTTTTACTTTTACTGTACTATAGGAGCTTATGGACCTTTAAAATACAAATAAACCTCTCACTAAAATCAGATGTATTTGAAACATTGTTATCATTTTAGCGAGCAACTAATAAAGTTAGTTGGCATTGTTATTTATATTAAAAGTGTTTTCGCGAGTTGTCAGAAAGAAGAAGAAATGTACTCATTGATTAATTAATAATTTTTATTTTCCAAAATATGAGACTAATATACGGCGGGCGGACTCGGGGCTGAGTATCTGTCCTCCTGTTTCGATAAAAGTTGCGCGTAGTTTATGACAGAATATTGGGATAATAAGTATGTGGCGGTATGATTGACACATGTCGATGCTGCGTCGGGAGAGGGGCTTGTGGCTAACTAATGACAGCCGTACGGGTCTCATGATCAGGTTAAGCTACGCTTGCCACGGTTGGTCCGTGAATGGATGACCATCTTTACATACCAAGACCCCTCCGTACCTCGGAAAACACGCTAAGCAGTTGGTTACGTGTCATCAGAAGCCCGAAAGTCTGAAAATCAGCCTTACCAAGGGGTATCGTGTTACCCAGTAACTGGGTTGTGCAGGTCAGATAGGCAGTCGCTCCATATAAAATACTGGCATTCAGCTGTATCCGAAAAGGCTAGGCCATAGATGTAAGAAGAATATAAAGAATATTTCTATGACCAGGGCGTTTACTTTTAAGCTAGTACTCGTAACATCGTCGATTTTCTTCTGTTTTTCAAGTCGACGATAGTTAGTGATGCTTGAGGAAGTAGACTGCGAGTTTGGGTTTTATGACGTCAGCTACGATGAAGTTCCACAAGTAAGGGCGGCGAAAATTGAGATCGAGAGTATTTTCTATTTTTCGCCACACAAATAGCTACCGTAGAGTTGTTCGCTGCATATATCTTGAATGGCAATGGCATTGGTCTTTGTCCCTTTCTTCTCGGTAGCACGGATATATTACCTCCAGCCACTGTAACTGTTGACTAAGAATAATATAAGTAGGTTTCAGTTTTTGTCGGAATGGCGGGAGTCAGCCAATAAAAAAATAAAATATTTCATATAAACCTGCATGGACACTTATGAAACGTCAGAAGCTAGGTGCACGGATCCAAATTGTTGTTTCCTATGGAGAAGACCCGGCAAGAAACTCCACGGTTGCTCTTTTAAAAATAATTGGCTTTAACAATATTTTCAAATTACAGAGATAAAATGTATGGGAGGACAGCGCAGGCCTGTCAATAAGTACCAGGTACTTAGACGAATACAGAATAGAAAATCGTCTACAAATCTACAGTCAGTAAGGCCTACAACTGCTAACTATCTGCCTAGTTTTCCGTATTTTATTTCTTGAATGAGTAAGGCTTTACCTGCTAAAGATTTCATAGTAGCTTTTGATACAATTAAGAGTGCCAACCAACGTAATTACGTGCGAGTTATCGAATGGCATCAAAATTAGAGCTTCGACCCTCCCGCGCCCTGGCTTGCCGTTGCCGCCGCCAGGCAACGCGTGCACATCGATGTATGACGGTAGGGCATAGAGTCTATGTCGTGGTTGTAGATTCTTTTAGTAAATGGGTAGAATGTCTACACATGCATAGTGGTACTTCAACTAAGGCTCTATTAACTAAACTCATGGGAATATTTACTTTTTGAACCGACGAAAAAACGGAGGAGGAAGAACGGAGAACGGAACTCAATTCGACGCGAATATTGCTTTTTTTTATGTATGACGACGCATATCTTTTTACAGAGTAGTTCGATTTTGATCATTCTTCAAAACAGGAGATGATTGATTGTTTACTCACAGATTTTAATACCGAGTTGTGTGTTACAAAAAGTAATAAAAAATTAAACATGTAGTAATTAGTAGATTATAGCCACAAAAAATTGTAAAATAAAAACTTTTTAACAAAAAAATTAAACCGCCGAAATTTTTTTGTTAAAAAGTTTTGATATACCGAATTTGTTGGTATCAGATAATACAGGGGGTATCGTGTAGTCAATTTAGTTTTAAGTTTGTAAGCCCTGGCTGGCCTTAATTTATTAAGATAGCCACGGGTAAGTCCGGCTAGGCATCCGACAATCTCCTAGGTTGACCTGCGACATGTCACTCCAAAAAATAATAATTTGTTATTAATATTTATTTGTTTTCAATTCTTGTCTGTCTGTTTTTCCCAGCTAATCTTCGAAACGGATGGATCGATTTTGATGAAATTGGCTTGGGAGTACTTCAGCCTAAAGATATGGCTTTCTCTTTTTCGACATACGAGTACCATGCGGGTGGAAGCTTGTTTTGAATATAAACTGGAATTCGTTAACACTAGTATTTTTTTAAAGTTTGTAGTACTATGAATACGAAAATTGTATCGCTCTCAGACAGTCCTATATTTTTATAAAAATGCGCGAAAAGTTAATAATTTTAAAAACATTTTAAACATTTTATCTCGAATAGATAGAACGTGCGTAAAACCTAATGAAAATTTAATATACTTAGGTACGTTACCTATATTAAATTTTCATTACGAAGGTTTGAAATTGCTTAGATTAAACTCTTAATTGTTACAATAATTTTAAAAGCGAAAAGAAATTTGAAGAGGGAAATAAGTTTTTTCGGCCT
This sequence comes from Polymixis flavicincta, assembly GCA_949987655.1. Classification (NCBI taxonomy): domain Eukaryota; kingdom Metazoa; phylum Arthropoda; class Insecta; order Lepidoptera; family Noctuidae; genus Polymixis; species Polymixis flavicincta. The sequence continues at coordinate 25,367,474 of OX465176.1, read as the reverse complement.
TTTCAGAACTTTGAAAGAAACTTTTTAAAGGTTTCCTTTTTTAACCGCTCTTTTTACGAAGCCACATAAATTCCGAACTTGCGCATGCAACTTTGAACGGTTGTTGTTCAATCATTATTATCCCAGACGAGGAGATAACTCTCAATTATTATGATACTAGCTTTTGCCAGCTGCTTCGCCCGCGCGGAACTTTCATCCCCTATTTAACTCCCTTAGGGGTTGAATTTCGAAAAATCCTTCCTTATTCCTTGTCTACATTATAAAAGGAACCTCTGTGCAAAATTTCAGCTTTCTAGGTCCAAGGGTTCGGGCTGGGCGTTGATGAGTCAGTCAGTCAGTCAGGACTTCTCTTTTTATTTATATAGATTTATGTCAGCATTTAACCTGACACAGCAGAACAAGCGAATGAGAACAATTGTATCTAACCGATCCACAAGTATGTCTGAGTAGCCACTATCACATGTAACTTTATCTTCTTCTGCCTTCCTTACCATAATACAACATAGGTACTCGTACATTCTCCAAACGCTAGTACCTAACTATCTTATCCCAAGTAACATACGAGTAGAACACTTTTTAAATCTGAAATCCAGTCATTATGAAGTCTGGAGTACGTCTATTTCCAGCAGTGGACTGCTGGAAGACGCACCCCAAATATAGACACTTCGAGCGGTTCTGTGTTTCCTGTATCTAGCGGATTCCTGCAGTCTTCACCAGGTCATAGGGCCACCTTGTGGGAGGCCTTCCAACGCTTCTTTTCGCGGTTGCCACTCCAGAACCTTTCGGCCCCATTGCCCTTCAGCTATGCGAACAATGTGCCCTGCCCACTGCCACTTAAGTTTGGAAATTCTTCGAAATTTGTCGGTTACCCTAGTTCTCCTACAGACCTCTTCATTTGTGATTCGATCCAAGCACAGCCCTTTCCATTGTCCATAGCGTGATTGCAGTGCTTGAGAAGAAACTCAGAAACTGCGGTGCGCTCACACTTAGTCCCCAATCCCCTTAGATTACCTAGCCCCAGTCGTGGCCACTAATACGACAAAGTTTCGACTCGTACACTTTCGCCCGCGGCCGCTACTGCGCTCTAGTTGAAAGATAATTACTCTTTGGTTGGTTAAATATGAATAGCGGTCCCGCTTTGCCAGAGTTTAGAAGTTTTTTTGGTTTAGTTAACTTTTTTGAGGTTAGCTTTTGGCTACATGTATTTTGGGGAATGTCATAATGATAATTTTTATGTAAATTCAGAAAGATGAATAGATCACAAGAGTACCAGTAGATAGGCAAGTTTATAATCAGGAAGGAGCTACACTACAAGATGCCTTCATTCGTAAAAACAAATGACGTCGTACCTAATGTGATTGTCAGATGTTTTGAAATTTATAATAAGAATTTTACGATACGGGAGTACATAAAAAAACCTTTTTGAAACCGATTCTCTGAAGAATAACAAAAGCTTAGATGATCAAGGCATCAGCAGATCCATTCATTATGTCTGACCCAGTACAACACGAAATTCAGATAGAAAAAATTGTTGCAACATTTTTCCACAGAATTATTAAACCCCGTTGCTTCTGCTACAAAACATCACAACTACCATATTTTAATATTAAAACGGACTATTATTAAAGACCCTGATCCGCTTACTTTAATATAAGTCCAGACATCGCGATATTCCCGCGAAAATATTTTTTTTATATTCTCCCTAATGAAAAATGACGATCGTCTATGACTGAGACGGGCTCCCCGTCTTTAACTTTGTGTATTCCCAGCTATTAGATGCTGTATTACAAAATAAGACTTTATGAATATTGCTCCGTGTTGTTTTACGAGCATTCGCTTATGTAGTTGATGTTCAAATTGAATTGCTCACGTGTACCTTAATATAATTTTGGGCAATTCGACTTTAATAATAATAAAGGTGAAGTGTTTCTTCAGTTACAGGTTAATATTGAGAAGAAGAAAAAAATGGAGCAGGTACGTATCTGCTATATTTTTATCAATTAATGGTTTTAAATTTCGAGGTTTTTAACGAATGTTCATAGGCAGTGATGCTTTTCCATTTCACTACAGTATACATAAATATTACTAGCTTACCCAACACACGTTGCTTTTTTTTTTGTCGAAATTTCAACATGGTCTTTTGTTGATACAAAAATCCCATAAAAAAAGCAATTTTAGGTCTCTTTGTGCCTAATATTTAAATTTATGGGCCACTTCACTACCCAAAGGATGCCAACGGAACCCCATTTTTATTTTATTTTCCGCAGCGAACTGTATTTTAATGAACCGTAATACGTTACCAGTTAAAATTTTCACCGAGTGTGTATTTCTACTATTGCCGCTATGACAACAAATAATAAAAGTAAAATAAAGTTAACAAAAGATAAATCATTAAATAATCTAAAACCCGACTGCATAAAAATTGATGTTAGAAAAAGATGAAAACAAGAAACTTCTCTTTAAAGTGGTTGACTATAAAGTTTCTTGTTTCCATCTTTTTAATGTTCACTTTTTACGCAGTCAGGATTTTTTAATGATTTAATTTAATTATCATATCTTTCATTTTATTTTTTATACTTATTTAGTATATTTTTAAATATTTTTACAAAAATCATTAAAAAAAACATTTAAAAATATAAAAAATAGTGGCCCATCGGCATCAGGAGCAGGGTCCAAGATGCCGGTGGTGTCAGGGCTCTAGAGAAAGGAACCTCCTGACTATGCGTGCCGTGTCTAGGAGTACTGCTTTCTGAATCAAGCCCTTGATCCAGCCGTGCAATGAGAGCCTCCTGAGATGTTGATCGCTCTTCGCTACTAGGCCATTTACTGTAATGATTATCGGTACAATGATTGCTGAGTCCACGTCCCACATGTCGACAACCTCGTGAGCTAAGTCAAGATATTTGATTTTCTTATCTTGCTCAGCTTTCACGAGATTCTCGTCATGGGGGACAGCAATATCAACAATCATTGCACGACGCTCTCGTCGATCTATCACCACAATATCAGGCTTATTGGCTACAATAGTCCTGACAGTGATGATAGATCGATCCCAATACAATGTGGCGTGACCATTCTCGAGAACTGGGTCGGGCACATACCTGTAGTATGGTACTTCAGACTCCACAAGGTTGTACTGCAAAGCAAGCTGGTAGATAATCCTAGCTACTAGATTGTGTCTGTGCAAATACTCGCCGTTAGCAAGACGAGAACAACCGGAAACGATATGTCGGATTGATTCACCGGGACGGTGGCAAGCCCGACAGATGTCAACCGTACCATCCTTGACAATGTATTTCCGGTAGTTGTTCGTCATGATAACTTCATCCATAATCGCACAGACAAAACCTTCGGTTACTCCGAAGAGTTCGCCGAAACGTAGCCAGGATACGGACGCCAAAAAGTCTACATCAGGCCCATGAAGAGCCCGGAAAAAGCGTCCGTGAAGCTCTTTGCTTTGCCATACTTCCTTACGATCATTAGTCATCATCATCATCAGCCTATAATGTTCCCACTGCTGGGACACAGGCCTCCTCTCGGTGAGAGGGATTGGGCCGTAATCCACCACGCGGGCCCAGTGCGGGTTGGTAGATGTCACATGTCTTCGAATTTTTGGTTCCAGGACATGCCGGTTTCCTCACGATGTTTTCCTTCACCGTTTTGAGAGCAGTGGTGATGAAATAATTTACACAAAGTAAAGCGCCTGTCTGGGTTCGAACTCACGACCTACAACTCATAAGTCGCGGCCGTTACCACTTGGCCACGACTGCTCTCGCAGTACTGCTCATTAGTATCCAGTACTAATTTAATTTATTATTAAATGAAATAAAAAAAAAACTAGCCTGCGACTTAATTATTATTTTATAAGTGTCAAATATTATATTATTACGTGGTACCGAAACCTTTGTTCGTCTTCGACTCGCACTGGGCTGGTTTTCTTTCCGTAAAAACATAATTCGGACTCGTACGAATACATTTACCAACGAACAGCATTACATTTTTATTTGAGTATAATATAACATAAAATCTATTCGGTATTTCCCTCTCAAAGGCTAAACAGAAAATTGTAACAAAAAGACCAAATCCTGCTACAAGAAATAGATCAGAGACCGCAGCCCGAAGCCACAGTACCGATTACTAATCCGATAAGATATTAGCAGACACCTGAGAGGAACTTGGACGCTCACAACTAACACCACAATTGCGGTTAGCTACCAGATAAGTGGCTTGTATCCGTTCAAACTACCGTGTATTACCTACATAACATTAGATACTTATGATATAATACCGTGTAGTAGCGATATATCTGTTCTCTATTAGTTTGTCAATTTAATTGCCGATTGAAGGCTATTTGGGAGGAACTTTAAAATCTGAACCATCGATATTTTGTTTGGGGTAACTTCAATTAGTTGCACCAAACAGGGAATTATTAATTACTTCTTAATCCTGGAAATGAGCCTTGGAATAGACAGTGTTGCTTCTGTCTGTTTCAAGGCAGCCAACAGAGTTCTTTAAATAACCACAGACAGGTAGTCATCATCATTAGTGGATGTTCGTGTTTCTTTTCCTTTCCTTCTTTCTTTATTTCATAATCCGCTTAGAATAGTTCCACTGCTGGGATACAAGCCTCTTCTCTGTGAGAAGGAGTGGGCCGTAATCCGCCACACGGTCCCTGTGCGGGATGGTAGATGTCACATGTCTTCGAATTTTTGGTTCTAGGACATACCGGTTTTCTCACGATGTTTTCCTATACCGTTTTGGGAGCAGTGGTGATGAAATTAAATCCTCAAAGTAAAGTGCCTGCCTAGGTTCGAACTCACGACCATACACCTCGGTAAGTCGGGGGCGATACCACTGAGCCAACACTGCTCACTGCACTAAACTGCAATTACTGGGATTTGACGTTATCAGAACATGGAAAAGCCATCCTTGTTGTCCAGGAATAGTGAATTTGTAGCTGGTCAAGTATATACTAAATGATATTATTAGGTATCTTAATAGGATGTTGGCGTTCAATTACTGGGATTTAATGTGATAACATTCAATCAATCAATCAACTCAGCCTATCGCTGTCCACTGCTGGACACAGGCCTCTTCCAGGCTTTGCCACAACACCCTGTGCTCCACCTTCCGCATCTAGTCTGTTCCAGAAACCATTTAGAGATCGGTCCATCCAGCTGGGGGGCGGCTCATGATAACATGAAGTCCTAGTAATTGCATGCCAAATCCGATCAGTGGTTTCATCACCATTGGTAGTCTTATTCCACTACTCTACTATTTTACCACTACTGATTATCATTAGGCCTCCTCCCTTTCGTGTTATGCTTCCCTGGTAATTGAATCTTAATTCATGGTAGTACTTCATCATCCACAACACCCCCAACACACGCCCCCCCTTCATACAACATAACATAGGTTGGGGTTGTCTTCCAGTCTAACCGGATGCAGCTTAATACCAGTATTTTACATGAAGCGACTGCCTATCTGACCTCCACAACCCAGTTACTGGGTAATACTATATCCCTTGGTAAGACTGTTTGACAGACTTTTGGTCTTCCGACGACCCGTAACGACTGTCAAAGATCCACAAATGACAACCGGGACCAACGACTTAACGTACTTTCCAAGACTCGGAGAGGTCTTGGTATGAAAAGATGGTCGCCCATCCACGGACCAACCGCGTCAAACGTAGCTTAACCTGATCGATAAACCCGTGCTGCTGTTATTACTTAGCCACAAGTACCTACTTCCTCGAATCAGTCATTGGAAAGCCGTATAAACATCCAAAGACATGACACGTAATATTCAACCTAAACAAGTATTCGACACACGTGAGTGTGATAAAAACACTCGTCAAGTTCGTGAACGTTTATTTCAACAAAATTGCTGTTCCGCGTTTAAAATTATTTAAATAGACATGTACCGGCTGGTTACAGCCGGTACATGTCTATTTAAATAATTTTAGAACGTTCGTTAGAACGTGACTATTGCATGGATATTTTTATATTTAAAACATGTTCAAATTAAACTAACTAGAACTGTTACGTAGGTATTATGATATCGAAATTGGTTATAGGAAAAAAACAGTTTTTATTTTAATTTAACACGCACCGAAAAGTTTGTATCTGACAATTTCAATAAATGTTATTTATGCCATTAATTCAAAGACTACCTATCCATTAAACACTTCAACAAAAATTAACTGGAAAAGGCGGTTGGTAAACTCAAATTGGGCACCCAAGTAGGACTTACCGAATTTACGTAAAAGTTCTGTTCATGGCTTTTGTAACACAAAACTCAAGGCGTCACTCACCCAAAAAAAAAACCTCCTTTATTTTCCTTTTCTCCTGGTACTTTTCAAACCATGCGTGCACTCTGTTGTATTTTAACACAAAAGGAGACGACGCTATTGCATTTTGCTTTGTGACTCTTTTGCGCGGTAGAGGTAGGTACCCGGTCAGTGCGGTCGCGGAGGTTGGGGCATCCGATCTACGTGGTACGGGCCCCTGATCAGCTTAGTAAGCCGTCGTTCCCATGCACTATTTGTTTGCTAGGCCTTACGGCAAGGCTTTGACTCCGACACTAACGCAATCACTGCACAGATTTATGTTTTCCCTTTGAACAGTTTTGAAAGGCTACGTGTAAAAGGGAGGCATAGATTGAGTTTTGAATGTGAATGCACAACATAAAAGGTACTGGAATGTGTATGTTGAAGTGTGAATGAATTAAGTTCAATACATGAAGAGACCTATGTAGGTGCTAGGAATTATTGTGAATGCGTGATAAAGAAACGAACTAGTTTTTTTTTTTTTTGCGTGATGCCAAACTTCTATCTTCGCATACTGTAATGAAGGCGAACTCCTTGTTTTTTTCCAACTGACTGCCTCGTAGATCTAGTGGTCGCAAGCGCCACTGCTGAACATAAGGTCTTGATTTCGATACCAAAGTAAAATTGGTTTTTTCTATCAGAAATTTCGCATAAGCAGCCCTGAGTCTAGGTTTGTGCCCGGTTGATGGCAATAGGCTCACCCCCTATTACAGAGGACTGAAAAAAACGGGCGATATTTGGGTGTACTATAGATACGCCTTTGCCCAATCCTTCGGGGAAATAAGTCCTGATATTTTATGTATATTATATGAATAATTTTGTGTATATTATATGTATATTTAAAGAACACACTATAAACTTCATCAATCATCATAATTTCAGCCGAAAATGTCCACTGCTGGGCATAAGCCTCCCCCAATAATTGGAGGGATTTGCCATAATCCACCACGCTTGGCACATAACACTATACACTTAACTCAGTACAATCAAGACAACCTATTCAAAACATTTCATGATTCACGTCCAAACTTCCAATAGTTTACCAGAGTTTACGTCGATTAATCAACTTGCTAACTAACTTTTTCTCAAAACTCGCAAACAATGGCTAACGCACTCCTAAAGTAGTTCAACAATAAATTGCCCAATTTCTGTAATTCGACAAACTTTAGCCTCACAATTCTGGATTTAATAAAAAGAAGTCTTAGTACGACGTGACTAAAGAATAATGAGATAGAATGAGCAAAGTTCCATCTGTTAGTTTAATAATCTATGAAAGTTATGAAAAGAAATAAATTAAAGTTGGGCAGGCTGCGTTAAAGTTGGAGTTTAAATATCTATTGAACAGAGAGCCGTTAAAACTCACCTCCACCATTTTGTGTTCCACGCGCGCCTCAAAGAGATGTCAGCATAAACTGATGGGGTCCGCAAGGGCCGGTGCCTGCCAGGGGTACGGGTTTTTTAAAAGAAATACCGCCGCGCTTGGCACACAGGCTACTGAGGGAACACGGGTAGGTTTAGTCAGTAAAAGTCTGACACGCCCTCCTGCTCCACTCAGAGCGGGAGAAGTTATTTGATAATTTTCCCATCCAAAATAAAAAAACCATTATGTGTTTGGTAAAAACTAAATAATTTAATCATTACATGTTATAAAAACCCCCGCCGCATCTGTCTCTGTTTGCGATAAACTCAAACACTACTGAACGGGGTTTCCATGAGCTTTTCACCAATAGACAGAGTCATGAATGAGGTAGGTATAGGCGTATAATTTTGTACTGTTTTGTGGAAATTGGTTAACGCGGGCGAAACCGGTAACAAAAGCTAGTTGGTAATATAGTTTACCTAGCAATTGATATGTAGGTTTTCATTTTGAGGCTTTTTTAAGAAGTACCGAAGTGAAAAATAAATAGGTATAGGTTGTTGACAGTAAATTAACTCGTTATACAGAGTAACAAAGTAAATAAACTAAAGTATTCAGTTAATTACGTAATCACGAAGAGTCTACTTCACATAATTTACATTAACTATCCTATTAACCGGGGAAAGTATCGTTTATTTTTAACGCGCTTTGTAGGAGGTATCGTAAGTCTGGCAACACCGGACAAAAGCAAAGAAAGCTGAGAAATTAATGAGATAGAAAGACAAACACTCACCCGAGCGGAGCGGGCTGGAGCTGGAGTGAAAAAATACAAATAATAAAGTAAGTAAGTAATTTAAATTCAACCCGTTTGAAGCGAAGGTGCACTGAAATATTGTAGCTACATTCAAAAGCGTAAATTAGCGCCGATGTTTTAAAAGAAACCTGTTCTGAAATTTTCGCTATTTGAAATAAATACTTAGTTAGGAAGCAGTTGTTGTTTTACCTACATAAGTTTTAAACTATTATAACAACTACTATTTACACTACATTCCAAATTGGATTACTAACTACACAAATAAATACAAAAACAAAAGAACACTTAGTCGTCGAAGTACTCGTCCGCATCGCTGTCATCCGGAAACGTGCCCAAAACACTGCCACGTTGAATGGCAATGCAAATTCTTTGGCTAAAGAATGACCCAGCCCTCTGGTCACGTGCTGTGTCGACTAGACAGCGATAATTTAAAAGAAAGCTCCACTAATTAATTGAGGTTTATTTTACTTTTACGTATAACCTATAAGGCAGTGGGCACGCCACGATTGCGGCGGTAAGTCCCCTCTTTGAGGAGTGGTTTGAGAGGCGGCATGGCGTCCTCACCTTCCGCCTGACGCAGGTCCTCACCGGACACGGTTGTTTCGGGAGGTTCCTGTTTCGAATAGGGTGGGAGGAAACGCCCGGGTGTTTCCACTGCGAAGATCGCCCTGAGGATACGGTGGAGCACACGGTGGCGGTCTGCCCTGCTTGGGCGGAGCACCGCCGTGTCCTCGTGGAGGCGATCGGCGGCGGCGATCTCTCGCGTCCGGCCCTGGTCCAGGCCATGGTACGAAGCGGATTTTTTTAATAAATAAATTGAAAAAAATGAATTGAATTGATTGAAACATACAAAAACAAGCATCAGGTATATGTAGCTAACAATCGCAAAGTATTTGAAAATATATAAAAATAGATTGTAAAGTTCAGACCAGTGTTCTTTGTAACAAAAAAAAACTAATGCTCGTCAATCTGATGAGGTCGGCATAACCTATCAGAATACTCTAAGAAGAAAGGCCGAAACACTCAGAGGTTACAGTCTCTTTTAAAGTCCAGTTAAATCTTTAATCAGATAATGTGAAGATCATACAGATTGGTGTCTGACATGGTCTTTTGAGGAATGAACCACACAGATTGAGTGGTCCTGTGCTGTCAGTGCACGCATGTATCAGTAATCGTGCAGCTCAGAACATAAGGAGCACAACGATTCGACGAACAATACCAAGAAAGGACATTTGGGTAGACACGTGTCAACATTCAATCTATCAAATAGTATTAAAACATACGAGAAAATTTCACTATTGTACAAAAACCAAATCGTAAGTAGGCCGCTTACGATTATAATCAGAAATTGTGAAGAATCCAATTACATTGTCGCACCGTAACCGAATGCTCTAGGTTAGGGCACTGGTGTAAAGTGGCGATAAGGACACAAAAGGGTTCAAAACGACCAACTAAAGGTTGCAAAGATTGTTCCAACACAGCTATTTGGTAAAACAATACGAGTTTCATATTATTATACTTACGGTTTATTTTTCAAAAAATATCACTTTAATATGTCGTTTTTAGGGTAACGTACTTAAAAGGTGCCAACGGGACCCCATTACTAAGGCTCCGCTGTCCGTGCGTTTGTCTGTCACAGAGTAATTATATCTTTTGCACCGTAATAGCAAAATTAACAAAATTTTCAAACAAACTTTCCTAGACTAAATTTTCGATAATCATTCCCTAGTGCTCACTTTCGTCATGCAAGTAACTTTTGTAAAAGTATCATGCTTCTAGCGTCATCAGTTTAGACTATTGCGTTGTCTGTCAGTGAGTGAATTTAAGATTTTTATTCAGAACCTAGCTGTTTACACACATGCCCTACAGCCCTGATCCAAGATCTATCTGTGTATGTGCCGTACCTCCTACAATAAACCATTAAAGCATAGGAGAATGTGTCATTAATTCACTGCCTCTAGCTATGCGACTAAAACACAACATAATCTCAGCTTAACATCAGATTAATCGCACGTACCGCCTATAAATTTCAAACTTAAACGACATAACGTATCTCCGAACCTCCCGCACTCTTCTCGGCTGTGACGTCACGATGCGATGCCATGTCATCTTCCCCGCATTCTTCTCTGTCAGGTCTATCTCTTCGCGAGGGCGCACGTCGCAAGCATTTTTCCACTTCTTACAATATCCCTTTGTAGCGTCTCAACAATCTTTATAGGAGAATGATCGTGGCACGTACACTTTTGACAGCTTTCCTGTCTTACCGACCAGAAGTTACGCCATTATAGCCATTAACGCGTACGAATAGAGGCTAAAATGGCATTAAATCGTGAAGTTTTTCTTTGAATAGCTCGGTTCGGTAGCTGATGGAGTTCGGTAGGTACGAATGTTTTGCGTAAGGAGGTATTCCAGCGATCAACATTCTTGTTTTAATTAAAAGGGTATACTGTCTTGGAATCTGTTCGATTTCAGCCTATTTGTGTCAATGTTTAACCCCATTTTCAATAAAATACCTTGTTATATAAAGCGGAGGATATATTTAAAACGTTGGGTTTGTAAACGCCTAACCTTCCACTACTTTTGCTTAAAGTTCAATTAAAGTATTTTCAGCTATACTACTTCAGCTAAAAAAACAAGAATCTCTCCAATAATTAAAACCTGAAAAGCAAAAAGCTCATAAACTAAGCGCTGAAACTAAACTAGCTTTTCAAGCTATTCAGTACATTCGAGCTATTGAACTCAACAGCACTAATTGCTCTACTTTTGTTTATAAAGCTACTAATTAAATTCACACGGATAATAGGGACAACTACTTAGTTACCTACTACAGTTGTGTTCAATTAAATTGAAAAATGGTTCAACAAGCATTGTTCACTGTTGACTAAGTGATTGCTAAAGATAGCGTTCAAAATAATCTAAAAGTAGGTACAGTAAAATATTGCCGCTTAAATGTCCAAGGATGCCCAGGAGACCAGATGCCAAAGCCGAGGTCCTGTGTTCAATTTACTTGAAGAGTACAATACTTTTTCGATATCGAAGCTCGTAACTTCTTGCAACCTGCTTTTGCCAGCGGCTTCGCCCGCGCCCTCCGGAACTTACTACCGAGATAAAAGTATCCTATGTGTTAATTCAGGCTATAAAGTATCTGTGTGCCAAATTTCATCCAAATCCGTTCGGCCGTTTTTGCGCGATTGAGTAACAAACATCCAAACATACCAACTTTCACATTTAGTAGGATGACTTATATTCCGTGACACATGGGAGATCTCAAATCATAAAATGTATGTACAGAGGCCAGCACATCAAGCTACCCCAATCTGTCAAATTTCTTTGATAGTTTTTCAACTTTATTACAAAGGAATAAGGTTTATGTTCAATTGGGAAAATTTGACAGTTTGAGATAGCTTGACCTGCTGGCGACTGTACCTCCTTTATTTTTTGATTCCGACGTTACGATTACAAGTGCAGGTTTAGATTAATTTCTGTGAAATAAAACATAATTGAATGTGAATTCGATGACCATGGTTTGACGTTTCTAATTTTCATTTCAGACTGTGTACCAAAACTTGTCAATAAACATGCTATGTGGCCAGTCGTACACAATATCTAAAGTTCCATAAAAATACGGTATTGAGGTTATAACGATTTCAAACACCTATCTTACATGACAGATTATGTTAAGACCAAGTAGATTGGCGTCTTGGTCTGAAAAAAAAAACAATGTTTGGACTTTAAAAGAGACTGGGACCTCTGAGTTTGTTTCAGCCATTCTTCTCAGAGTAGTCAGATACCAGCCTTATCTAGTTTGCAAATTATGATTGACATGTAAAAGTGTTTGTACAAACCTACTTACAACAGAAATAAAATAATTTTATCATTAAGGTACATAATTCAGAACAGCGTCAAAAACACAATCTACCGTACTCCACGTGTTGCCTTTAATCCTCGCGCTCGGTTCGCTGCCTACTAATCTAAATAAGCCAATTCATCCATTTCCATAGGCGGCAGAATTAACATAGGTTACATTATTAATTAACGCCTATTCTATTTAAATAGAGGTTAAGGGGTGAACTCAACGAACCAACGAACCTAGCTTTCCTGGATGTTAAACATGGCTTTTAATGGTACAGGTTGGCAAACAGGCTGCACCGACCTGATGGAAAGTTAGTAAAAGTGATTACCTGCAGTATCACAGATAACATCACGCCTTGTTTCCCCGAAGGGAGAAAGGCTTGGGCAAAGGTGTACCTATAGTAAATACACCTACCTTTATTTCGCCAGTTGTGTTTAAGTCCCATGTCAAAGGGGCGAACCTATTGCCATCAACCGGGCACAAACCCAAATTACGGGCTGCTATCAAAAACCCAATGAAACTTTGTCCGACCTGAGAATTGCGGAATTGAAAATAACGTTTTTGCGACCACTAGACCAACGAGACTGTATCAATGGTTTTTTATGTGTTAGTTACCACAAGGCTTGAATTACCATAAGGCTTTAGTTACCTGGTCACAAATTTGTCGTATAGCTACCTGCTTTTGCGTCTTTTTAACAAAAATATTTCCAGAGGATCGTGATAAACTACCACAGCAAGATGGTACATACATCCCTCAGTAATTCCCGCCGCTTCAGTTCGGGTCACGGGGTCGCTCGATTTAAATTCTAAAGCAACGTCTACTTATATTTTTATTTTGGCAACGAATTCTTTTGGAGTGCTCGCCTGTTCGCTGCCAGTGACAGGGCGAAATTAAATCCTATTCGGGGGTAGCACTTATTAAAATCTGCCCGAAAAACTGCTCTTTTAGACCACAATGGGTAATCTAGCGGCCGGGCGCTGTGGATGCAGGCGGCGGTGGCGCCAGCATAAGCGGACAGCGATTTTAATTTATTATTGGTTTGGGATTTGGCTAGTGCCTTTTATGAAGTACAACCTGCGACCTTAATAATAATAGTGTAAATAAATGGTCTAGCATAATCAGCATGCGATGTTCCCACTGCTGGGACACAGACCTCCTCTGTGAGAAGGAGTGAGCCACAATCCACCACGCGGGGTGAGTGAGAGTTGGTGCATGTCATACGTCTTTGAATTTTTGGTTTTAATAAAAAATGGTTTTCTCACGATATTTTCCTTCACCGTTTTGAGAGCAGTAGGAAACGTATATAGGCTATACCGTAAAGAATATTTTATGCATTTGGAGAAAGGTTTTCTTTGCCTAAGTGCATCAAAACTTGAGTGTGAAGATCAAACTGTAGTCCTGTGTTTACCTTCAACCCTCACACCATTTTTCCAGCAACGTAGGTATACCTAGTGACCACTTACATTTATCTCAGGCACCGATCGGTTTCATAGAAATGCTATCTCATCTACAAGCAACATAATATATTTTCACATAGGTTTTTATCGCTCGTTTCGCACCCCAACTCGCTTCCTCCTACAACTTAAGCCCCCCGCACTTTAATATTAAACGTTGTATTATTAAATTAATTTCCGGATGTGTCGTGCGAATCGAGACGTGAAATACGGGATTGTTCGAGATAATATTGTTGTTTTATACGTTATCTGTAACGCTGGTATCACCGGGTGCTACTATTGCGCCCCAGAGGCTCACAACTTTCACGTTTATTACGAGTACTACAGCTGGCTGATGAAATTACGAATGTTGTAACAGATTTTCGTAATTATATGAATTGTGGAGAGGTGATAGAAATAGACTAGCATTGGGCCCGTTTGTGCTAAGTAGGCGCATCTTGTTTCAAAGAGGTTGCGATATTTGTTGAATGATAAATAGGTGAAGTTCTTGTTGCAGCTGCTACACTAGAAGCTTTTAACCGATTTAATCTGGTTAGAAACCGATGATAGTAATTTTTAGTAATACTAGCTTTTGCCAGCGACTTCGCCCGCGCGGAGGTCAGAAATTATTCCACAGTTTACCAGTATTACCGGAATGCAAAGTATCTTAAATGTTCATCGTCAAATTTATAAACTATCTGTGTGCCAAATTTCATCCAAATCCGTTCAGCCGGTTTTGCGCGATTGAGTAACAAACATCCAAACACCTAAACATACAAACAACTCGGAACTGTACCTCGTGAACGGACACCATTTTATTTTTTGGAACTAAGGGTAAAATGTTCAACGGGCTCGTGGCTAAGTAAGAAGGGCTCGTGGCTAAGTAATAACAGCCACACAAGTTAAGCTACGCTTGCTATGGTCGGTTCTTGGATGGGTGACCATCTGTAAATACCGAAAGCTATCCGTGCCTCAGAAAGCACGTTAAGCCATAGGCCCCAGCTGACGTTCGTGAATCTTTGGCAGCCGTCACGGGTAGCTAGAAGCCAGAAAGTTTGGCAAGCAGTCTTACCAAAGAGTATCCTTACCACGGGGTATCGTGTTACCCAGTAACTGGGTTGTGGAGGTCAGATAGTTAGTCGCACCATGTAAAATATTCATTTGCGTCTGCTTCGATTGGAAGCAGAACCCAATATACGAGTAGCTAAGAAAACATTATACAAATTGAGCTAAGGGTTAAATGTAGGTAGTAAGTAGCTATAACAGTTAATCCACCATGATTACGTTCCCACAGCTACATTATCAACAGCATGCCACTGATTAACTGTTTTTAAGCCCAGTTTATTAGCTCACACGTCATTACTGCCAGCACATTATGTATGCTTGTAATTATTTCCGAAAGTTTGGTATTTCTGGCTTGATCTAGTTTGCAATATAGCTCTGTATGTGAGTTAGTTGTGATCGAAATTTTGGGCAAGATGTACGAAAATAGCTCATGATATTAATTACTGGGAAAGTTGGTTAGGCAGTAAGCCCACGTCAAAATCGCGGCAGAATTTTTTGACCTGCGTATGTACGTCGGCTAAGGGTGGTAGCTCGACTGCTAAGCATGTGCTGGTTGAGTAGGTATGGGTAAACATGGGATTACTAAAAAAAATTGTACAGTAAGCGAATGCAAATAATTAATAAGATTTCATTTATTTAAAGGAGATTGCCCATTTTTCTACGGACCGCCGTTGCGCATCAAATATTTTTGTATGATAGCATAAATTGGATGTAAAAGAGAGCTGATGTCGTACTTTCAAAGGAAATAAAAATTATCCATGTATTTTGTAGGGTTTAAGTTGTTCTTTGATTTTATCTTCAATTTTGAGGTTAGTTTTGTAACTAACCTTTCAGCAAAAAAACCAGTCCTTTACAACAATATGATTTGAATTTACTTACGAAAACCGAGAACAGTAACACTCTCACAGATATAATGCGTCAATGCGATGTTACTATACATTGTATTTATATTAATTAAAAGAAATTAACACGAAATAGGTCTTTTAATATTTTCAATATATTTCAGATGTTTATCACAGTTTATTTCGTGCTTCAAAATCTACACTTTGGAGAATCCGTGTCCGAACAGTAAGACTTAGGCTTTTGTGGCTTTTGTGTGTACTAGGTGTATTAGAAGAAAGACCCAACGCTGGTATTAATCATGGTTTAATATGTACTTCATAAAGTCCTGTTGACCGATATTTATGTATATCTTCTATCCTAACACGAAAATAACAAGAGCATGCCATGCAAACATAAAAGGGCGTCGAAAATACATAAAAAGTCCATCCAAACTTAACAACTCCTTAAATTTCTACAACTTTTCCGTATTTCCCGATAATTCGGACAACATACTATATTATATCCTTGGCGTATCGTAAACACAACATGTTTTATACCAACTTGTTGGCATATAAAATGTTGTTACGTCCAAACAAGTTGGAGTACGTTTCCAATTTACCATATCGAAGCTGTAAAAATGTTAATACGTTTTTATGTACAGACAGACAATTTGAGAATTAGAAGTAGTTAGGGTTGCCTGTGTGATGTCACGTGCGCAATGTGTAGTGTAGTTTATTGATATTTGAAAACAAGGAAGTTAAATGATGGTGAATGGTGCCAACGGAACCGTATTAGTAAGCCTCCGCTGTCTGTCGGTCAGCAGGCTGCATCTCATGAATAGGGAGGAATAACGTAATAGGTAGGCAGTTGAATTTTTCGTAGAATATATTTGTATCGCCGCTATTACAACAAATACATGAAACATTTTTACATCTTAGTTAAATATGTAGTGGTACTCAACCCTTCGTGTACATTTCCAACTCGCACTTGGCTAGTTTTTTTGCGTACATTAATTATTAAAGGTTGTTCTGTTTGCGACAAAGTGAATACAAGGCAGGCAATGATCACACAATCGTCAACCATTATTTTTATTCACTGTATAATTTTCATTGCAGTAGCAAGAGCCTCAATTTAAAAAAAAACAGTGATTCTGAAATACTTGTAAATATTATGGAAATATTTTGGACCACCATCATAGAACCCCTCTTATAGACTAAATTTATTTGACACCCGAGGGTGTAGAATGTCTTTTTTTAGTTGCTACTGACTTAGTATCAGCCCTACCACGGTGACGTATGTTACGTGACTCTACGTACGAATATAATGTTTAGAGTTATTTTTCATGCGACGTTTTTATTATTTTTAGTAAACCGAATACCCATCAATGTTTCAGGATGGCAGGTTTTACAGTTAAAATTAACTTTATGGTTTTATTTTATTTTGTAAATGATGGTTATGCGAATGGAGAGAGTAATATTGTAGATGGATTAGAAGGCACGATGTTTTATTCGTTTTCAGATGAGTAACCAAAGTTTAAAGGATGGGCTAAGAGAACCACCGATTGGGTCCTACTAAATGCACAACACCAGCGCGGCAGGCCGAGACGAAGATGGCGGGACGAACTTGACTCCTGCTTAAAGGACTGGCTAGTACTAGCAAAAGACAGAATTGTGTGGAAAAGGGAGAGGGAGGCATTTTCACCCCAGTAGGACAATACAGTCTAGTTAGTAGATTCGATTAGATAAAGGACAAGTCTGGCCGCACATTGGATACGAATTTGTATCGTTTGTAAACATACGATATTGGACTTACGAAATAAGTTCGCACACTTGTTGCGTTTTTGTTTTTTTGCGTTGTAATACCTGTAGTGACTGATACCAGTGACATCATCATAAGGAACTATTTATATCTGCTAAATAGTTCTCTCCGTGCGTGCTTTGGAAAGAACGTCAAGCAGTTGGTTCTGGCTATCATTCGTTGATCTTTGAGAGTGTTACGGGTTCTCAGAAACCCGGAAGTCTGGGAACTACTTTTACCAAGGGAGATGAGAAACAGCTAGGCAGATGATGATTTGAAGCGTCCTAGGACCGATACACTTATTTCATCAAAATAGTTTGCACCTTTTGAAAATTCAGTGCAAAGCTACATACCTAATAAATAAGTTGTATGAGTACCTTATTGATGTGATTAATCATTTATTATATGGTTTTCACAGCAAACTACTGTAATCTACTAACTGTTATTACACGAGTATTTTTTTCTATCTTCATTTCCGCATCCGCGTGGAGATTGTCTGTCCAGTTGTTCCGGAGGGATTGGAATTTATCACACGGAAACGTACAAACGGCTACACATCAAGCTATACATTTCCAGTATTAGCTGATCTCGCATTGTATAGGATTTCCGTACAGTGCGAGATCAGCGTAAACTGGAAATGTATAGCTTGATGTGTAGCCGTGCGTACTACCGAGATAAAAGTATCGTACGTCCTAAGCTAAGCCATGGTATGTCTGTGTTCTTTTACGTGAAACGGTAAGAAACAAACTCACTTTTGCATTTATAATATTAGTTAGGATGTAGGTTTAATACCTACTTCATTTATTTTTACAGGATGTCATGAAAAGTCATGGTGAAGCTCTATACCGATGAAGTGATTTGAAAACCGATAACCGATTCATGTGCAATGTCGAATTAAGCAAGCTTTCAAATCAGCGCAGTTTTTTGCGCGCTTTTGTTCAACAACTGTACTTACTTTGTTGTACACACTAGTTTTCCATTACTAGATGAACAGCTTTTCAAATAGAGTATACACAAAACTATTAAATGAATGAAGTATCTCTGTTAACATTGATAAACTAATATTATATTTTATTTTTAGGGTTCCGTACCTCTAAAGGAAAAAACGGAATATAAGATCACTTTGTTGTCCGTCCGTCCGTCTGTCAAGACCGTTTTTCTCAGGAACGCGTGGAGGTATCAAACTGAAATTTCTATATGATACTTAGTTCTACTGTCCCTGGAAGCTGTAGAAAAATCAACCTTCTAAGTCAACGCAATCAAAAGATACAGCCATTTAGGCCGCAAAATTCCGCAAATTTTCGAAACTCGCACGGGAATCAAAACCTACAGGGTACTTCCCGTGAACTTAGAATCTTGAAATTTTGTACGAAGTCACGTCTTATAGTACAGATATAGGAAAAATTACGAAAACCGTAAATTTTTAGTTTCGTCATATAAAAAAAAATATTTTTGACAATTTTGAACTTTTACTTATATACCCACAGGTTTGTACGGAACCCTCGGTGCGCGAGTCCAACTCGCACTTGACCGGTTTTTTTATAAATTAAGAAACTAATTTAGTTACTCTGAGTGTCATTTTTTATTATCTGTTAATGAAAAACGCCTTTCTAGTCGAATTATTTTCAGATTTCTCTAAACAGATAAACAATTTTTTTACATAAACATACATTTTGTACCTGCACCGACATGTTAATGGTTTCTAATGGTTCAATCGTGAATATCCTATCTTTTGTCCGTTATTGTGCCTATAACTCGATAACCAAAGCATGCAACTTTTTAAATACCTAAGTAATGTAGGTAATGACTTGTGGTATCTGTTAAGGGTCATTCATTCATTGGGTATTCACACACAAATAACAACATAGAACTTATAAAAAACGGACAAATGAAAGTATAACTCGCACATGTAGACATAACTTAAAAAAACATTTTTATAACTTTACTAGCTTTTGCCAGCGGCTTCGCCTGCATGGAGGACAAAAATTTAAACAGGTTCAATAATCCCCACCCACGTATTAATAGAACAGTTATTATATTTGTCCCTTAAAACCTTCACACCACATCCACATCACACCAGAAGTTTCAATAAAAATAGCCTCAAATGCAAGTCATGTTATCAATTGAAATACTAGCTACTCACGCACCCTTACTTAAATGTAACCTAACATGTAGATACTCAAACAAAAAAGGGTTACCGTCTTCAACAGAGGTGAGCTGACCCTTCCACATAACTCCTTGGTTAAGAGATAGGCTCGATACTCCACGAGGAATACTAATGTGGATGGATCATTGGTGGGACGTTGTATATGGAAAATGGGGGTATAGGGAGATAGGAACATGTTCAGCTGTCGTTTATGTTAATTTAATTGCTATCTTGAATGATAATTTTAAGTTTACCAAGTAGTCTGTCAGAAAGGCTTTTTTTAATCAGCACCCTAATTGCGTAACCCACTATTAATCCATTGCTTGATATTTTAGAAAAAAATATGCTCAACAACATAAATGACGCCAGATTTTCGTCAGATTTTTACTGACTAAAACCCACCCGTGTTCCTTCAGTTGCCTGTGTGCCAGAGGCCACGGTATCTCTTTGGAACAACCCGCACCTCTGGCAAGCATCGGCCCTTGTGGACCCCACCAGTTGGTGCTGACATCTCTTTGAGGCGCGCGTGGAACACAATCCGCCGTCAAGCCGTGCTAGTTCCTTACCGTACAGCGAGCTACCCATTACTCGCCATACGCAAGCCCGCGCCTACGGTGGCCGGGAATCAGCCTGGGATTCCCGACGCCCAGGTTGGCTCCTGTTGTAACTACTTGAAAATATTTGGGTTACCGACTATGATACTAATAACAGATCAGATGCAACAGACTCCCAAGACCACATTATAAGTGGTTAATGGTGTAGCGTAACTCTTGAATGTGGGATCCTGGGTTCGATTCCCAGGTTGAAAAAAGTTTTAGTGTTATTGTTCGAAATTGGCGGTGCGATACCCCCGTGCCTCGGAAAGTACATTAAGCCGTTGGTCCTGTGCCTGATCTCTCTCCGGTGAGGTCGGATTGCGTGCCGTCCCATCGGACTATGAGAGTGAGGGCGCACACCCTGTGCACTAAAATATTTCCGGCGTCGAAGGCTAGTCCCTGTTGAGCAAAGCCGCTTTGGCCGAAATACGAAGTGGAAGGCTATTTATAATTAACGATGTAGGTCTTAACAAATGTACTCAACAGAACACATAGTTAGGACTTGTTAGTGTCTGCTGTCAACAAGATTTCATTAAGTATTTTCTATAATGTATGTAAACATACGTGAAACAACTTTGGGGTACATATTTCTTGAAGGAGAATTAATCTAATTCAGTCACTCTGAGTATTATCTAATTATCTACAACGTGTAACGGAAAGGGTATATGTATACCAAGGGCACTTCTTTGGATTATATCAAACGATATTGGAATGGTTTTTTAATCCTATCTGTACATGTTCGGAAGTTATGAGAATTTTCAATGCATTGATACCAGAAACGGAACTTTTCAAATTGAAATAAACACATCACTCGGAAGAGATTTATCGTGATATTAATACGTAGTGTAGTGACACGTTTGTTATGATTTGAATTTAAGAAACGTACGAAACCAAAAATTTGGTATCAATTCTTGGAGTATTTTAATTTGAGCTGAAACTACTCGTATATATAGTATTTGTATACCAGTTTTTTCTTTAGTGTTTAAGGATAGCAATTGGGTTTTTGTTACACCCTGTATTAAATTAATATGTGAAGTGACTTTGTACCCCTTTTAATGAAATTTACGCTGACGGAAGAGTATTAAATTTGGCACAAAGTTTATATGGAGTGTAGAAAGCTAACATTTATATTTAAAGAACTATGGACAAATTTCGACCACTGGACGATCACTTGTTTGAGTAATGACATAACAGCACGTGTTTTAAGATTGGCAGACACAACTTTGAGAAAAAACCCGACAAAGTTATCCGGAAAATAGCTTGAGTTGACGACATAGCTTTCAGAATAAGCAAGTTGAACTGGCAGTGGGCTAGCCATGTTTGTCGAAGGCAAAGTGAAGTGTGGGACGCCACCCATGGACCGACGACCTCAAGAGGGTGGCTGGAACAAACTGAATATGGAAGGCGGAGGACATGATGTTGTGGCGCAGCCTAGGAGAGGCTTATATCCAGCAGACAGTGAACTGAAATAGCTGAGTTGATTGAAGTGTTAAGCAATTCCTCTTTTTTTTAAGCTTATATTAATCTTATAAGAATGACAATAGACAGCTTCTTAAATTCGTATTATATTCTCAAAACTCTATAAAACCAACTCACGTTTCATATTAACTTATCCAGTTTAAAACAAGTTTCCTAAGAATAAACCAGTTTATTTTACTTGTCCGTTGAGAAATAGCTTGACAAGCTGAAATCTGTGATTCTAGAACAAAAAGAGACGCTTCACTTTCAAGGATATTAACCGTGATTCGTGAAGAAACATAAAACACGATACTTATAAATTCTAGGAAAGAAGAGAGCATTAATATTCTAGGAAGTCGATTGATGGAACACGTGTCGAAGTAAATGGCGAGCAATAATTTAATTTGTAAATAAATTAGAGGTTCCTTGCGAAGTTGGGAATTTACGAGGATTTTTTGTACCTACGATGCTGCAAGAAAGTATCGCGAAAACATGCAAAGTCGATAACTTACGAGCGGCTCACGTATATTTACAGCAGGTAGTATAAGGTCTGTAGGAATTTACAAAGAGTGTTTTATCCATCTATCTATGCATCTACAGGCGCCGCTACGCAGTGATACTAATACCACAATTTATACTGCTACGCGTGTCGCTACGCGCCTATACGCGGTTTGCCCCGATCAACAA
This sequence comes from Polymixis flavicincta, assembly GCA_949987655.1. Lineage (NCBI taxonomy): Eukaryota > Metazoa > Arthropoda > Insecta > Lepidoptera > Noctuidae > Polymixis > Polymixis flavicincta. Next base: position 25,345,117 of record OX465176.1, on the reverse strand, counting down.
TGTTATGTAGGAAAATCTACGTGCTGCGATGTGCAGACATGTCGTGTAACCGCGAACATACGCACACAGACGACAGTTTCACGGTGACATAACTGTAACGTGTTCAAACATGGCGATATTTAGTGCGAAAATACCTCGCACCACAATGTTGTCCAATTAATCCAAGTTTACTGGAAGAGAAGTAAATGAAGTATAAATAAATACAAAATATGTATCTATGTATATTATATCAGACTGCAAACGTTGACAACGAAAACATAACGGTATTTATTTTCGAACGTAATATTTCAACGCAACTCGTTCATGTTGATATTTTTAATTGATTCACAATTCATACGATACAATTGCTTAACTCAAAGTAAACTGTAAAAATGGCACAACCTTAATTTTGAACTTTTTATGATTAAATGTATACGTATGGCAATTGTAGGTACATACCAGCACGCCTAATTTCCCGAAGGGATGGGCAGATAGTATACCTATAGTACACCCACGTTTCGCCAGTCCCATGTAATAGGGGGCGAACCTATTGCCAGCAACCGGGCACAAATCCAAAGCCACCCTCTGGGCTGCTACTGGGAAATTCCATATAGAATAATACTTTACCCGACCTGGGAATCGAATCCAGGACCTCATGCTTAATAGTAGCGCTTGCGACCACTAACCAACGAGGCAGTCCAATTGTATTGTACCGTGCAATTGTAGGTTCTAAAGAGATATTTTAGTTTTTCGTGGCCTCTTACTCTTTTGTAACAAATCTTCTCTTGAATATTTTCCTAGGGTTTGCTTACTAACCAAAATAATTTCACAAAAAACCTTCCACCCTTGTTCCAATTTCCTAATACATTTCCAGAGATTTCTCCGCAAGAATGTAATCTCAGCCGGATATCTGTGATATGACGGTTGGGATGCTCGCAGCCTCCACGTCAATCCGATCTTGGCAAGTATTGACAACCTATTGAATCTTTGAACAGAACAATATTGTCTAGACTTATATATCTCAGAGCTTTTTTGTGTAGAATATTTTTTTAATGAGAACTGGATGGTGTGTTATTTTCATTTTATTGCTTACTTATATTACTCGCCACTTAAGCTTTTTGCCTTCAGCTTGGCTTGAGGTCGGAAATTATCCGACGGGAGCTTACTATAAGCATACGTAAATGACCTAATTCAAAGCCTGGTACTTCCGTGTGTCAAAAATCCAAACCCGTTCCGCCATGAAAAGGTAACCAGACAGACAGTCAATTTTCTTTTGCAAATATAATATGAATTTAATAGGATGTCAGTATTCAGCGTCAACAGAGAACATCGTTAAATGTATTTGACGTCGGCGCAGCACGACTTTTGCTTCCTTAGGGCGCTCGCTCACGGCGACTTTTTGTAGCGATGCAGTAGCAATGATGTCGTTTACGAAACGCGCGACAGTATCGCTACAAAAAGTCGCCGTGGGCTAGGGCCCTTTAAACATAAGCTTAGCTACCATCGCAGAGTTTCCTTTCTTCCAAGCTATATCATCTTTCAAACAATCTTTGGTAACCGTTCCCCTTTTCATATACCCAAATGCCTAATTACCGCTTTATTAGTCACATGCTTGTCTTAGGCCTCATACGCATTAGCGGTTGGCCGAATAGTTAGTGCGTTTGAGCGGTTGGAACAGCGGCTGATTGCAACGGCCAACCGCGATGCAAAACCACATCAAGCGGTTAAACCATTCGTAAGTGGAGTATTAGATACTGTCGGTCCGGAAACAAAAGGAACGTCTTCACATGGTCTCCGTTTTAAATCTCTATTCTAGCGTCTCGTTGTTGAATTTCAACAATTTAATCTGTGTCGAAGATCATGGCTTATTAACTGACGAACACGAACTGACGCAGCAACGGCTCGCCACAAACTAAACCACCTATGATTCGACTAGTGCGTATAGACAAGACAGTGGCTAGCCGCGAAGCGGGTCAGGTCCGTACAATCATAATAGGCGGTTGCATGTTAAAATGACAAAGCGGCTAGCCGCGCGGTTACTAGTCCCCGCGGTTAACCGCTAGTGAGTAAGAGGCCTTTGTCAAGTTACTGACCTTTTATTTTACTTTTTACATGTAATGTAGTTCGCGTAGCACCCGTGCGCAGCACAAAATGCGAGCTTATCAATATGTTCGCGTTTTCCGAATTCGAATAAAAAAAAAATGTTAGTTTGAGTTTTGAATACGTGTGTTGGTAACCTAACGTCACAAACTACCCGCAGGCTGCAGTATTCCGAGTCTGTTTTCGTTGACGTATTGAATTTATTTTTTTAGAATTCTGCAGGGTAAAATATAATTCCTTCATCCTTGTAATTCAGCATGGCATTTCTGTATGTTTGCCACCTGGTTATGGTCACTTTAAAATATTATTTTAACTTCTAATTTGATAAGTTCCTAAGTCCTAACACTGAGCATTTCCTCCGCATAAGGAAAGCTAGCATGCCCTTATCAGTGAGCTGAAATCCTCCAGTAGTAGGTAGAGCGGCAGCAAGAGAAAAACTTTACAAAGGTAAAAATAAAATTATCTGATTAATACCATGGATTTCTCTATCTAAATTTATAAGTAAGTAGTTCAACTGACTAAATACATATTGTTCTAAATAAATTCTCTAACTATTTGAATACAGGATCCCTCTCTACATTTGCGTGGTTCAACACAACTTGGCAGAGGTCTCCGTATTTGTTTTGCGTACCGAAGCTAACAAATAAAACGAATTGCACTGCGGCGTAGTTTTATACCATATGTGTAGCTGGGTTTTTTAGAACCTTTTGATATGCTAGATACCTACCTAGTGGTTGGTAAATTTAATTTAATTGATAACATATTAGAAAATCCATATTATAAACTCGAAGGTCTCAGTCTGTGTGTTACTTTCTCACAATTAAATTACTAAAACAATTTCTGTAAAATTTGGCAAAGAGATCGATGGCATTCTGAGGAAGGACGTGGCGGTATAATACCCTCATGCCTCAGAAAGCACGTGAAGTCGTTGGTCCTATGCCTGATCTCTCTCCAGTTGTGTCGGATTGCGTGTCGATCTATTTGGCTATGAGAGAGGCAAGAGAAAGAGAAAGTGCATCTGTGTACAGAACAGATAAGAGGTGAAGAGACCTCTTTTATCTGTGCTTGTGCATATAATTTCTTACACACTGAAAGCTAGTCCCTTTTGAGGTTGAGCGGAAATACGGTCTGAAGGACTAATATTATTTACTTAACTAGTGTTGAAAAAATATTAGCATAACAAAACACTGTTAAAATATCCGTAGTTCCATGTTAGAGAATTCAAGGAAATGTAACCGAAGTTTAGTTGCAATGCCTTAGAGACCGGTGAGCGGGTCGACTGCCCGGAGCGACGCGTCGACAAGCTAACATTGTGGCATGCAGACTGACTATGGGTACTACAACATGTTTATATCCAAAAGTAGTAACTTTTAGCTTTTGCCAGGACATACAAATATTTGGCTAAAATGACGTGAATCAATATTAGGTGACGATCGCCCGTTTTCACTAAATTTAAGCGACACAAACATTCATCACCTGTCATGCAATGCCTTTTACCAATGTCGTCCAATATTGGGTTCAGCTTCCAGTATAACTGGATGTGCCTGAATACCAGTATTTATATAGAGCGACTGTCTATCTGACCTCCACAACTTACTGAATATTGGGTTACTGAATAATGCGATACCCCTTGGCAAGACTTGTCAGAAGCCCACTTAAGACAGCCGGGACCAAAAGCTTAACGTACTTTTCGAAGTACTGAGTGGTCTTAATATGTAAAGATGGTCACCCATCGTATAACAAGCGTATCAAACCTGATCGACCGACCCACTCGTCTGTTATTACTTAGCCACAAGCCCCTGAATGCCTAAATAAAAACATGGTGTTGGATTTTCGACACACTGCACTTAAAATTACGGTATCTATTCATTTTAATAATTAAATGCGCGCTTTTATTTAGGCATTAATTTAGGTGTCTGGTGTATGTACCTACCTATAAAATCACTTATAACGTGGTGATTTTGGAACATCAATATTATCCGATGTTTCTAAACATATCTACCTCTTTTTATTTAAACAGGAGTCAAGGGTTGAAGCTGAAAACAAGCGCTTAGCAACCCGCCAGGGGGACCTAAGCATATTGCTGACGCTTAAACCTTTTGCTTCCGGTATTATCGTTTTGTGTATGTATATAGGAACCTACGAAATACTACTAGCTATAATGTTGAAGACAATAAACGTTATTTTATTCTAATTCTATTAAAAATAAAGGAGTTTTACTACTTGACAATATCCTCAACACAAACTCAAACTAGCATAAAAGTTAGTTGTTTCAGTAGATACCTACGTACTTAGGTACTCACTTAGGTATATGCTCTCCTGGTAGGAACCACACCTACCCAGGTACACTTCCTACCTACCTCTAGCTACATGAACACAAGTGTTCTTCCCAAGCATCAGCTATCAGCTCATCAAATGCTTATTGAACCAGTCATAAGCCGACCTTTTGCCCAAAACCCTGCGATGTAAGGGATCCGCAATTTGCACAACCGCTTTTATAAACTACAAAATGCAACAGGATAATATTCTTTCGTAACAATAGTCCCACCCCACATGTAGGGGCAATCTCGATCTCGTGTCATACATTTCGCGAGATCTCGGTTCTCGACCAAACCGGTCAAGATATCAATTACGAGACTAAGCGCGCGCGATTTAACATATTATTTTTGTTGCGAAGCCATTTACAGTGTAATAAATTACGATTTTTGAGTCGATATTCGACTAATGTTTTTTTTATTTTATTTTAAAGAAAAGCCTTCTTTAAAATAAAATATTTTATTTTATTTTATATTTTATTTTATTAAATAGGAACAACAAACAGCTACATTATAGAATATTACAAAAAGAAAACATAAGTTACATAAATAATAACGTAGCCCACAGCGCTGTTCACAGGTTACCAATAACATATAAACTTTAAATTTACTAGGAGGTGAACTGTACATGCATAACAGATTCAGTAAACATAAAAAAAAACAATAAGAAAAAGTATTTAAATAAAAATAAAACCATTATTATATTAAAAGCAATCGAAAAACTAGTCCAGGAGTTCAAGTGTGTCATACAAAAGGCTACGAAACCTTTTCAAAGAACATGCAAATATATCGATGTGTTCAAATGCTTCATTGTAGGTTGCTGCCATTCGCCGAATCGGTGAACGTGCACCAGTGTTAGATCGGCAGGTGCCTACTGTAAAGAGTTTGCCTGCACGCACTTGCCGTCTATGAACAGTTCTGGGGACTGCATAGCATAATATATTATTTAAATCAATACAATCAAAATTGCCACTAACAATGTTATACAATGTAATTGCTTCTAATTGTTTACGTCTAGAGCTGAGCGTCAAAAGCCTGTATTTGCTGAGCAATTGGTTATACGGTAAATAAGTTTTGTGACACCTGTAGTGCATTGCACGAAGAAATCTACGTTGGACGTCTTCTATCTTGTCAATGTATTTACCATAGAATGGGTTCCAGATGGATACAGCATATTCGAGCTGGGAGCGGACTAGGGTTTTATATAGGCATAAGTACGACGAGGTCCGTTTAAAGTCATGCGTGGATCTCATTATAAATCCGTACATCTTATACGCTTTATTAACAATTTGTTCGATATGCAAATCCAAGCAGAGTTTCGAGTCAAGCAATATGCCAAGATCGCGAACCGCGTTTACTTTATTTAATAAAACATTACATAATGTGTATGAAAACCTTATTATATTTTTATTTTTGGTAAAATTTAGGTAGTTGCACTTGGGAATGCTCAGATGGAGCTTACTAGTGCTACAATAGTCCGTCAGTCGATCCAGGTCCTCTTGGAGAAGATAACAATCCTGAATGTTCCGAATAGGTCGAAATACTTTAAGATCATCAAGAGCATATAACAAAAATTTGGAATGATGAAAACATTTGCTAATATTATTTATAAAGATAATGAATAAAAGAGGACCGAGAATAGAGCCTTGTGGAACACCGGATGTAACCCGAGTAGCATGAGAGTGGTATCCGTTGATAACAACCCGTTGACAGCGGTTAGTGATGTACGAAATGAACCATCGCAACAAGTTACCACGAATGCCATTAAAAGCTATACGGTTCAGCAACAATTTATGATCCACCTTGTCAAAAGCTTTTTGAAAGTCCGTATACACTGCATCAACCTGTATACGATTGTCGATGTTATCAAATAGGTCACTAGAAAAAGCCAATAAATTTGTTGTTGTAGACCTCTTTTTAACAAAACCGTGCTGTTGCTGTATTATAGTGCTATGTAGGATAGGATACACTTCATTATGTACTAGTCTTTCAAAAAGTTTCGACAAGGTAGATAAAATAGAAATAGGTCGGTACTGCTCAACACTACGCTTAGATCCACTTTTGTGTACAGGCGTGATATTAGCCTGCTTCCACACTGTTGGCATGACACCTTCTGCTATACATTTATTGTAGATTATAGCTAGGGGTCTACAGATAAATGAAGCAGTGTTTTTAAGAAAAAAAGCAGACAGCCCGTCAGGACCTGGTCCCTTAGATGGATCAAGGGATTTCAGTTCAGCCAAAACCGATTCCTCTTTAAAGTGTAAGTTAGAAATAACAATGTCGTTAGACACTGTTTCAGAAGGTAACTGCCATTGAGATAGTGCAGGTGAAGCAGGTTCATACGCGGAAGAAAAGAAATCAGAGAACATGTTGCAAATAGATTGAGGGTCGTTGGATACATCATTATTATATGTAACTTTAGCAGGTATACCGGGTTTGTCTTTGCGGTTGGAAATGTAGATCCAGAAATCCTTCACGTTTTTATGTATGCTATCCTCGATTGATTGAATGTACTTAGAGAAGCATTTATCACAATTTTCCTTAAAGAAGGCTCTATGCTCCGAAAATTTCTCGTAGTCTGCAATGTTGCCGTATTTCTTCCATTTAACCCATGCCTTTTGTTTTTTATTGAGTGTGTTAATTAATGTTTTAGAAAACCAGACGGGATACCCAGCGGTCTTAAATGCCGATAGTGGTGTGTGTTGTTTAATAATATCATCAATCTTATTGTAAAATGTGCTTAGTGCCTCTTCGGATCCCAAGGGGACAAGCAGGTTAGTCCAGTCAATATCCTGAATTTTGCGGTTAATGTGCCCATAATCAGATTTGTAAAAGTTGTATTTTTGTAGCGGTCGTTTTTTCATTGGTTGAACGTCTACATTTAGAGTTATGTCACAGATAAAAGGTGGGTGATACGTGTCGATTGGAAGCAGAGGAAACAACGCAGCCGATACCTTACATGGTTGGTTGGATATGAGTAGGTCAAGGATTTTGCCACTAGTATTTGCCACTACATTATATTGTAAAGCATCTAGTAACGACATTAAGTTATTTAACTGGCTACAAGTTGTGGAAGCGCCTGTACCCAGCCCACTGCCGATGTGAGAGCCAGTTGGGCCACTGGGCACTTGGATTACACTGGTGATCCAAGTTATTTCTGGGAGATTGTAGTCGCCTATTATGTAGAAACTGTCAACACTGGGGTCACCCAGTATCTGCTGAAAGACTTCAAAATGTTGCTCATATACAGAGGTAGCCGTTCTGGGAGGTATATAAGCGGCACTGATAACATGACGCTTGGAGGGTAGTGCACTCGGCACTTCTATGAGGATGTGTTCAATAAGATTACATGATTGTGAGTTAGTAAGAGTAAGAGAAATATCAAGTTCGGATGATTTGAGTGTTCGCAAAAACGCCACCAACACTCCGCCATCATCTAGTTTTTTAGTGGCAATACGATCACGATCACACCTGTACACAACATAGCGCTGATCAATAAATTCATTATTGCCAATTTCCGGTATTAACCAAGTTTCCGTGAGTACGATGATATCGTGGTTACCATTCAGAATGTTCATGTAAAGCGTGTGTAATTTTGTACAAATGCCTCTACAGTTCTGGTAGTATATGGATAGATGCTTATTCCCCTTCACTGGATAAAAGGTGTACCAACATGAAAATTACCAGCAAAATTAGTTCAAGCGACAAGTACTTGTACGTGTAATAACCAATATATAATATAACAGTTAAGTAAGAATAATGTTTCTCAATAATTATCCACTTATTAATGACACCAGGCATACAGTAACGCTGAGTTCTGACGATGCAGCAATAGACGCATTTGAGATATAACCCAGTAATAAGGTTACTAACAATCAGCATTATATTCGCAAGTTGCGATAATAATAGTTTAAAAAATATTTGGATACACATACTAAGGCGATGCGTTAACAAGTATGAAGCACGCATAAAATCAAGTTTAAATAACACATTTATTTTAAATTGATGTAGATTTATAAAATCAGGCAGCTTACCACAAGTTACACCCAGAAATGATGCAACCGAAATGCACAGAATATTGTTATGTCTCTGCATTTCTAAGTTTAAATCATGACCAGCAAATACCGCAATTAGTATTTTGCATCTTAACTTTACATTATTAAGGGTTTTTATTTTATCCAACCATTTCCTCAAATGTTTGTAATAGATATCACAACCAGAAATTACATTATCAGACAGTCGGGCGTACAGTCTAGGCAAACACAAGCAATTTGAAACACAGCCTTTACACACAACAGAGTAACTTAATAAGGCAAATACAAACCATATAAAAATATGAAAAGAAACAGAAGTATGCAGGTATAAAAATGGAATAGAATTACAGCTTGTTAGGGGTGGAACCACCATCAATAAATTTATTTGGTGGACTACTTTTAATCTTACGAATATCATAAAAACATTAATCAAACAAACTGAAAAAACAATGACATAAAGAAACTAGGTAATATTATTATTTTTATAATTAGATACAAACATATTAACTAAGCATAAATATACAAAAATAATTAGACAGTATGTACAAGTATATATAAAGTAAAAAGGGAAGAGCTCACTGGGCATCAAAGAATTCGTCCGCATCGCTGTCACTGGGAAAAGTGCCCAAAAGGCTGGCAGCGTTGCCACGTTGGATGGCAACGCTGATTCTTTGACCTAAGAATAGGCCAGCCCTTTGGTCACGTGAAGAGTCGAACAACCGCTTGGCGATGTCCCGAAATACTCGATGAGCGCTTGGACCCCACGACCCTAGAGTTTCAACCCCAAACGGCTCAAATAATAGCTTCCAATAAGGTTGTTGTATTTGCGCCGTTTGAGGTTTTCTGCACCTGCAGCAGCCGCACCAGCGCAGCCCGCCGTGCTCAGAGGATGGGATGGCGCGAGGGTGTCGACACATGTAGCATCCCACACTATATTAAAAAATTGCTAATAACAAGCCTCCACATACAGTTAGTAAAAAAGTACATACAAGTAAATATAATTAGTTATTTTTTAATATAATTAGTTTGTTTTTATAATTAGTTTTTTTTCCATAAAAATAACTGTGCTAAAAGCCGTCTTGGCCACCACACTGGTACAGAACAGGTCCATATAGGAAGCCTATTGAAACTAAGTAGGTACATTCTTATTGAGAAAACATTCCGCCTATAATTAGTCATTGCGAAAGGTACATTTAGGTAATATTGGCCGTTGACGTAATACCAACAGATTCGTGCGTAATGACAGATTAGCAACGAATTCAGGACAGTCAATGTGGCCATTTGCGATACCCAGCAGTAAACTCATGTCTCCAATATAACGTCTCATCTCCAGGCTGGAGATGAGACGTTATATTGGAGACAAACGGTACCACTTCCTTCCGCTGAAGTCTCCAGCGAAAGGAAGTGGTACCGTTTGCAGCGGTGCTCGTAGTCAACTGACTATTGCTGAGCCCTATAATCTAGATAATGTATGAATTTTCTTTGGACGCCCTCAATACGGGACTTATAAGTCTCATACTGCGGTTTCCAAACCTGAGACGCGTATTCTAAATGGCTACGCACGAAAGAACAATACAAGATTTTAACCGGTTTAAGAGATCGGAAACAGGCCGTGGTGCGTAGTATAAATCCCAGAGCTTTGGATGCCTTTGTAACAATGCCATTTACATGTTGATCAAACAGAAGCTTGCTGTCTATGATTAGGTGCTCCTAAATCTCTTATGCTATTTAGCCAGTTAATGAGCTAATCGTTCAAGGTGTAACTAAAATTTATCAAAGAAGTACAACGTGAGAATGTTAGGCGAAAGGATTTAGAGACATTTAATTGGAGTTTGTTACGATATATACAATATATTTCAAACCTATACAGGTGATCTTGCAACTGATATGCATCAGACATGTCTCGCACAACCTAATAAATCTTCATGTCATCGGCATAAAGTAAAATATACGAATGACGAAAGAATTGTTTGATATCTGCACAATATAAATAACAGAGGACCTAAAATGGAGCCTTGAGGTACGCCTGAAGGGACAGAACTGCAACCAGAGGTGTAGCCCTGAAGCACGACAGCCTGTGTTCTGTTCTCTATGTAGGAGGAGAACCAGCAGTACAGGTCACCGTATATTCCGGCGAGAAACAGCTTCTTCAGCAGCATGCAATGATCACAATACGGTCGAAACACTTACTATAGTCGGTATAAACCACGTCAACTTGTCGCTGCGCCATGCCACTTGTAATAAACTCCTGTGACAGAAGCAAGATATACGTGGTCGAGCGGTTCCTAACAAACCGTGCTGTTCTTCGCCGAGAATTGGCTTGAAAGCCGCATAGACATCATACATTTACAAAGTATGACACGATTACCAAGTAGTTTAAAAAATTACTTAATTAAGTTAAAATCTGGTGTCGACGTTGGCCATTTGAGATGTGGCGTTTTTAAAATTATTTTACATAAAAAAAACGCATTATTTCAAAAAAAAATATACCTATAGGTATCTCGATCTCGAACAAAATTATCACGTCTGACTGTCGTGCGAGATGTCGAGATCGAGTCTCGATTCGAGATTCCCTACCCACACGTTGCTATACCTATACCTATAGGTAGGTAAGATCATGGGATAGCCAAGTCCCTTGCGAGGTTGTCGGGTCGACCGAGCGGCGATAGCTAAGGGAATTCCACAATTCTTTTGTTTTATCAACTTTCATAAATGTATTCATGAAATATCTCCGCAGTTTGAGGACTTGCCGTTTCACCTTTTGGGTTTTTGTAAGAATTCGAGGTCACAGGTCAAAAACATGATGAGGTACGAAAATGCCTCATTCTTTTTTAATTTTGTACTCTTAGGAATTGAAATTTTGTGAAAAGTTATTAATGATTATGAAGTGTATGAACGGGTACTTAATTGAACGTCGAAAATTAAAATACTTAGGGGTAGAATGTCATTGTTCAAAACATCGAAATTTTTTATATCGATTGTAGGTATCGAAATATCGAAAATTGTTAGATGTATCTAAGCTAATAATGTCTATGATAGAAATGCCGAGTGATTAAAATATAGAATGATTAAAAATTTCGATAGTCACTAAAAGCTCAAAATTCCGTCATTGGTAGGATATTGAGAAATTTTAACAATAAATTCTCTCATCTTGATATATTTAACACCAAAAAAGGTGTATTCAGGAAACTTTTGGTGACTTCTGTATGCGATGAATTGACTAATACTTCTAAATAAAAACTAAATAAAAACTAAATAAAAATAAAAAATAATAAAGTAATCCGTGACCATACACCATTACAACTCCTCACACACACTCCTACACACCCACCCACACTGCACACTTAGATATGCTTAGAAGGTGCTAGCATGACATCCTGTTTGTTTCTGATGCATATAAGTACAGTTATTAAATTGTAAATCCGTTATTGGCTGTAAGAATAGTTTATTTATTTTTAAGTGAAATTGTTAAAGAGCTGTGGATTTTGTGAATAAATAAATAAATAAATAAATAAACCTAAGTTCAAAATGTAAATATTAATAGATACACTTAAATGCAATTTAGGTTCGTTAACTAACCTATTTCACCCAGTTTGAAATGACGAATCATATCTACAATCTAACGCAGAAATGTTTTCACCATTTTCTAATTATATAGTCGCAGGCCGATTGTATGATTCATCATATTGAACTGGGTGAACCGCGTGAGCCGAACGAAAAAAGCGAGTGGTGCCGCAGCAGCGGCCGGCGAACAAGCACTACTTCCAAGTTTCTTGCAGATTTTTTTTCACCATTCGGATTTTCGTAATACCTATCCGAATCATCAAATTACCGTGTACATTCGATACTCTGTACTTCGATATTTAGGTCTTTCGATGTCACTTTTTAAAATAATTCTATTTTATATAAATTGGACTTAGGTTATCTAACCATTCGACAATTTTAAACTGACGTAAGGTAGGTACCTATTTTAATTTTCGGTTTGATGGTCGTTTGATATTTAATTTTCGATGTTTTGAACATTGACATTTTACCCGTAGGTATTTTAAGTTTCGACAGTGCTTATGATATTTGTTCAACATCACAGATGCGATAGAGTGACTTGTGGCTAAGGAATAACAGCCGCACGGGTCGATCTATAAGGTTAAGCTACGCTTGCCGCGGTTAGTCCATGGATGGGTGACCACCTTTACACACCAAGACCCCACCATGCCTCAGAAACCACGTTAAGCCGTTGGTCCCGGCTGTCATTCGTGGATCTTTGACGGTCGTTACGGGTCGTTAGAAGCCCGAAAACTGACAACCAGTCTTACCAAGGAGTATCGTGTTACCCAGTAACTGGGTTTTGGAGGTCAGATTGACAGTTGCTCCACGTTAAATACACTGGTATTCAGCTGCATCCGTTTAGACTGGAAGCCGACCCCAACATCAATCATCATCATAAAGTCTAGGCAGATGATGATGATGACAGATCCCATGGTAAGTTGTGGTGTAAAATCAGCCTCCTTATCCTTACCTCCATAGCGGCGTATCAGGGTTTCAAAAAGTGTAACAGGTAAATAGTAAAAGATACATTCAAGCTAAAATGGTCTTTATTATAATCGTAGATACATAATTATGAATTCTTTATTAGCAGGGTCCAAAATAGCTAATACGAAAAGACCCCGATCAATAAAATATAAGGCTATCTTTATGAGGTATTTATTCATCAACAACTTCTACAATAAATATTTAATCGAATTTGACTTATAACAATACAATTATCAAGTAAATGGTTGCTCATTTTGGTGTAAACTGTTTTAATCACAAATATTTAGTCAAATATGTAAAATCTTAATGTGCATAATATCGTCCAGTTCATCAGTTATTATTAATATTATTTTATTAAATCATTAATATCATGTTGCAGATTATAATTACAAATGGCTAGCGCTATTCTAAGAGTTGTTGTATTAAAAAGCTGTAGATATCAGAATTATTAGTCTTTAATGCTAACACCCGTATTGATTCTAAGTTGTGCCAATATTCTAGATAGTGCAAAAAATGCTATGGAAGATGGAAGAACTTTTAATGTATTATTTTCTTTTTTAAATTACATTATTGCGGTTAACTTTCTCTCTGACGAATTATATCGAATTTGTCTAATGTAAATTGTCACGAAAACTATTTGACTCCTACATCTAGCTGTTTACAAATGTTAATCTTACCTAATTTCTTTTAAATCCATTCATCTACTTCTCAATTCTACTTTACTAGCTAGACTTAATAATAAGTATTTATTTGATTATTTCGATTCAAATAGGCATCAGGATTTCTCTTTTAATTATCACATATTTTTTTTATGTTTAAGATACAAGGTAATAAATCGGTCCAGCCAAAGTTTGCACACATCTTATTTAATGTTCATCTTATTAAATATTTTTCAGGGTATTAAAAAATATTTTTTCATAACACACTGTCACAATAAAATTCATACGAAGGAAGAATACGCATGAGTGAGACATAGGACGATTAAGAAATAAATAAAATTGATTACTGCAACTACAACAAAATTAAAAAGACAAATTAAGAACAAAGTAAGGCAAGGGACAACTTGAGACAGGAGTGAAGAAGAAAAATAAAACAAAAATAAAATAAATTCAAAAAAGAATTTTACTAACATACACACGACTGGGTGCATCAGATATATATACTTAATACATTTGTTTGTATACCCGTTTAGTACAATCACTTGACATGTCGGCCAACACATGCGAACGAAACACACAATATAAACATATTGACTTTATTTTTACTACATATAGACATACGCCATTCGTTATATTGCCGTAGGGAACAATCGGTTGCTTTTTAAATTCTACTAACTAATAACAGAGGATATAATTATCAATTACTTAGGTGACAATGATTTAAAATATCGACTTTACTGAATACGAAATAGAGTTCAAAATGTCAGACGAACAAATCGGCAGTTGTTTTTGGAAGCTGTATCAAACTTTTTGATAACTAGGTATGTGCAAAGCACTATAATATAATGAAATATACTATAATATTGGTAAGAATTTTCTTTAAACCATTTTCATAATAGTACATCAATAATTACCACAATGTTAAACTAATCATTCCCACGGTAAACGAGGCCACAAACCGTGATTCAAAATATAAATATTCGATGGTATATTCTAACAAACCCTCCCGGACTCCTGAATCGAGCCACAAAGCACATCTTGCATAGAAGTCTATAGGTTTTTAAATGGCCGTGAATTCAAATTCGGAACAATGACGACACGAAAATTACTAACTTTTTCACTAACTTTTTTTTTGTGTTTTAGCCCTTTATACCGGGACATGGAATTGCAGGATGGCTCGATTTAGAAGTCTCGTTATATACGGACAGTAAAAGTGTAATATATACTGACATGCAAGCTGCCTCAACATACTTTTGCACACACTGAATGTATTTTGGCAAGGACATACCGATTTTGATTAAAAACCTATAAAAAATATGTCTATTGATATCATCATTCACAATTATTAATTATTTGCATTCGAATTGTTTGTCATGCTATTACAAGTATTATAATTATATATATTAATAAGTTGATAGATTTGAATACTATTATTAAATCACGACGGAAAGTTATGGCTCAAAGTTTCGAAAGCTATTATTTTCTCGTTCCGATTAATAATATTGAAGAAATCACTTTGCTGGCGGTGACTTGACAAAATAATCAGACAGAAGAAAAAGTGCTTGTTACGTTCCAATAAATCGACGCGAGAAAATACAGCACTAAATATAGTGTTAAGTAAAAATGGATTATAAAAGTGTAGCACTGAATTACTAAGATTATTTATTTGTGTCTTTTAAATAGCACTACGTTATTATACAAAAGTTACTGGTCTTACAAAGGCATCTGGTAAGTATGATACAGGTACTACAATCTGCGGTTTTAATTTGAAAAGATTTACTAATTAATATGATACAGTCGCTAATTGTTAGCGTTGAAGGCATTAACTCTAATATAACACCTAAGACTACACAAAATGCAAACAAAGCTACACGATAACATTTTTTTGGTACATAATTTGTTTATTTTTTACTCGAAACATAACTTATATACTATGATCATTCGATTATAAATCCGTTTTTTTTTTTAAAGGTATTCATAGTATTATTTATGCGATACAATTATTTGTTATTAGTACAATTATATTATAGTGCGATACAATTATATTATTAGTCGTCTTTATTGCATCGCAATAAAGACGACTCTTTCACATTGTATGGCGCAGAAAATTGTTAAGACTATAAATAAAAGCCAATCAAAGTTAATCAAATTCATTTTCGAAAGATGTGTTTGGAAATTATTTGCTAATACAATACTTTATCGCATAAATAACGAAATAACAGATAGATACACTATTGGCTTAAGCTGTACAGTCAATACCTTTGCCAACCATAGACTCAAATACGAGTAGGAGCAAAGAAGTTTCCTATTCAGCCTCTAAGTTCTAAAAAACTACAGGAAGATCTATATTTTCTGATTTTTATCATGGGCAGTCTTTGGTGATACAATTTTAAAGTTTCTAATTCCTTATTAATTTTCAAGTTTTGAATAAACCCCGGATTGATGTAACGTTAAAAATTATGAGAGTGATGACGTAAGCGGCATTTATAAATGTTTCATACACTGCCAAAGTCACATTTTTGTGTCACGTATTCTTTTGGTTTAATGTCTAAAGCTTACGATTAACATTGGGCATTGTAGCAATCTCCGTTAAAAACATAAAAGTATACCTCATTTCCACAAAACTTTCTAATCTTAACATTATAAAGAGAAAAGATATTTTTTTTTGTATGTTTGTTTGTCAGATTTATATGATCTGGATATTCCCACGGGATCCCGACTTATGCGGGTAGTTTTCTTATAACAAAGTTCTTTGACAGTGCAAAAACGTATCCAATAGGTATTTAGCTTTTCTTACAATTTCAATTATCCTTATATGTATACGACTAATTAATAAGAAACTCGACTTTAATTTCTACAAGTGCTTCTAAAGTCACAACTTTTTTCTCAGTAATCTGTTATTTCACATACAAAAGTATTTTTTTAGGGTTCCGCAATCGATAGAGAAAAAGAAACGGTCTTAGAATTAATTTGTGAGCTCCCAAATGGTAATGATAAATCGTTTTCATGATACGGAACCCTTAGTGCCGAGTCTCACATCACAAATTCGATTCATATTCTTTCCACCATAACTAGAAATCACATTGCCACCTCCATTTTATAAATAACATTCAGTAAACACCACAATTGCTACACTAATTCACTTTGATTTGAAACATTCTTCAAAACATTCCTTCAGGGATTATATTTAGTTAGTTGACACTAGGATATAGAAATACTAGGAATACTTACGTGACTATAATTGTAAGGAAGTTCTAACATTGAGCGGAGGGACCTCGCGTCTTTAGCCTATCTAGTGTACCTTAGGCATTACTTCCCTGGCTGTATTATTACGGTTACATGTCTTCATTAATCTATGATTTTTATTACAGTTAAATTTTTTTTCGTCTGGGAAAGCAATATAGATCGAAATGTATATTGTTTTAGTGTCATTATTCATTAAAAAGAATCGATTAAAAATCTACAACAAAAGTGAAAATGATCATAAAACAAATATGTAATAAAAAGAGTATGATTTTCAATATTGGACTGAAAAAAATATTCGAAAGTACTCGTCATTGAGGAACATAATTGTACAAAATCAATCATTGTTTTTGCTTAGTTATTTCTGCATGGCAGACTGTCTTAACGCACTGAAAATCTCGCAGGTATTGTAACCGGATCACAGTCCCATGTATTATTATGGACAGTGTTAATTGTTTAATGACTGTGGCCACTGCGAGAGTGAACATGTTAATAAATAATGTCTCATTTGGCCAGATTAGCCAGTCAACAGCTGTCTCCCAATTTGCACTTGACCGCGCCGTTTTTATCATAGAATAGATTCCAATCACCTTGCCTACACCATTAGCTTGCCATTCTGCTTGATTTCCCCGTTAGGCTTATCTTCTAGCTGTTCCACGGGCTCCGGCTTGCGTGCGCAGTACTTCACGCAGCGTATGAGCGGGGTTACAAACAGGACTAAGCCAGACACGCCAATGAACACTCCCGCCAGGTAGAAGGAGAGGTCGTAGGATCCTGTGACATCGTATACCCACCCTGGAAAGGAGAAAGAATTTTGATAAAATTGGAGCTGGTTATGTTTTTGATAAATGACCATGGTCTCCTTGATTGACCCTTCGGAGAAAGCAGGAGTGACATTGTGTGCATCTTGATCATGTTTGACTCTTATTTAATGATAAATTGATGGTTAAAATTGCAGACAAATATAAAAAAAAAACTGAGTTTGACAAAGTCATCTAGCATTGCCTTTCAGAATCACACACAATTTTATTCATCAGAATAAGTTTTTATTTTTTATTGATTTTGCAACAAACCACATTTAGTCAAACGATCACGACTGATTTTCAGATTACGCACACCTGTTTTGATAGTTCTGTTATAAATATCAATTTCATGGTATAGTAACGATTGTAACTATGATAAATGCGTGGACTGATTGGACGGGTCAGATATATATAGACCTAGATAACGCAAGAGCACCCACTTCGCGTTGTATAACGGTATATCCACGCATACGGGTTATGCGCCGGATTTAAGCATAAAATGCTTAACTTGGCCACTGTCGCGCTGAAAAGTCAGGTTAAGTGGTCACGGCCGCTCAAGGTCAACTACGAGAAGACATACATTTAAAAAAAACTGCCGCGTTGAGCCTGCATCGGTGCCCCTCGTTAGTTGGAAGTCCGTAAAAAAATCAAAAATGCCTGTGATAAATTGTAAAAACTGCACAAATGTGAGCATAACAATAAAGTTAACGTTTCCTTCCATCGGTAATTATTTTTATGATTAATATTATGCGTAATTCATTTCAAAATCAACTATTTTTGAATCTAATACCCACAGTAATACCAAATTTGAGAAAAACATAACAAGGCTTGGAGTAGTTGATGTGACGGTCTGTGTTAACTAACAAATTTTAATGATGAATAACAAAACTAGTGACAAACTACTAACTATCGTATATCGCTTCGGTTTCGAAGTACAGGCACTTTTATCATTTTTCTTTCAATTTTAGCGATTAGTGCTGTTCATCCTATGCAACAAAAATCGATTCTCGAGAATCGATTTCGGAAACAAAGGAATTATTTTGAATTTTATATTTATTATGTAGAAAATTTAAATAAATAATCTTAATGTTTCGTGATGTTTTAGTTTTCCACATAATGGATTGAGGCGACCAGAAATAAAGATTGGTTCCCAATAAAGTATAGCACTATTTGTTTGATACATTTTGAAGAAGAAACTGTTGTAGAAGGAAAAAAGCATCGAACATTGATCAAAGCAGCATGTCCGACTATTGATGTACTGAAGATCACAACGAATGAAGTTAGTTAATTGATTAGTTTCTGTAACTTTTCGAGTTTTTTTAGTAAAATGTTGAATTTTACGTACTGTTGGCTGCGTGAGCGTTGGCGGTAGGCGAGACGGGTGCCACACGCGGCGGCGTCTATAAATCGATTTGGTCTTCCCATCACTAAATAGCGCTTGTGACGTCGAAGTAGGTAGTCAAAAATGGAACGCTTGGTTTTCATACAGATACTTGCGTTATCTAGGTCTATCTATATATGTGGGACGGGTCCACTCAATATGTGTGGTTCTCTCCTCAAAAGACCATTTCAGACACCAATCTACATGGTCTTCACATGATCTGACCAATTATAACAAGCGTTGGTTAAATCCCAAATAGAGCACCTTACTTAAAAATTTAAAACTCACCAGCCAAAGGCGGTCCAATCAAGTTGGCAAGTCCTTGAATCAGCAACAGCAACCCATAAGCGTTGGTGAACTTCTCCAGCGTGATCTGTTGCACCAGTATGATGCTGGTCAGCGAGTAGTTGGCCGCGATGCAGGCCCCGAAGGCGCCCGAAGCTGAGGCGAGCCCGACGTAGGTCCCCAGGAGGGGCATGATCACTGTCACCATGCCGCACGCTACCATGCAGCCAGCGTACACTATGCTGGCATTCACCCACTGGAAGTCTCCTACCCAGCCTAGTAGGATCTGGAATGTTAAAATTGATTTGTGAATGAAGAGATAGCATAGGTTAATAATCAGTGAGGTTCCTGTTACAACAAAAGATGGATCAGACGATCTCGTTTGATTGTAGGTGCTCCACAATATATTATATTATTCCTGTCCTTACTACCATTCCCTAGTGTTGACAGTACTTTAAAATATTTATTTTAAAACATTTTCTGTCTTGGGTGCAAAACACGATGAACTTTTTATAACGTAAAGCTAGCTAATGTTTGAATTTCCAACTTTATTTCGATTTGGTTAAAGTTCTTTATACAAAAATGACAATTTATCATCAGACTAAGATAGCAGTTTTGTAAAAAGTACTGTATTTCGATTTCTGTTTGGTTAAATTTCAAAAACAGGCTCGATGGTTTGAACCATACCTAAGGAAAATCCTTGTTTATAATCTAATCGTTTGCGTTTCACCTGGCCTGTGGCCCCTGTGCCATAAATAACCAGAGGGGTGATGATCATGGCGTTGTTTACGTTGTTAAGCAGAGATTTTTTTCAAACATTATGAAAGAATGGATTAGCAATAAGCAGTAAAAATTATTCAGTTTCTGTTGCATAGCATGTTACGCAATTAGGATGCAGTGCTGTGCCGCTTGACATACTGTTAACTGAGTATAGAAAGTCGAATCACACAATCAAAGTTTTTTTTTTTGTTAGCATTCCCAATCCTAAATAAATTATTTTTTAGTTATGTCAATCAGAGTCAGTGTCAATGAGAACAGTGGTGGCCTAGTGGTTACGACCGCGACATACAAGTAATGTACATTATTTCATTACCACTGCTCTCAAAACGGTGAAGGAAAACAGCGTGAGGATCATGTAATGGAACCGAGAATTCGAAGACATGTGACATCTACCAACCCGCACTGGGCCCGCTTGGTGGTTATACAGCCCACTCCCTTTCACTGAGAGGAGGCCTGTGTCCCAGCAATAGGAACATAATAGGCTGATTATGTATGTCAGTCACACCACAATCTCCACACATGCAAATACCGCTTGCGTAACAATCTGTACGTCGCTCCGTTATCGCGGGAAAAGATTTAAATGGGTCAAGTTAAATAATACCCGTTGCTGATAAGGGATGACAGTGAGAGTGTCACAGGCCTATTACTATACGCTGGTCATAGCTGCCCTTAGTAATGGAGATAGCAGTGACACCTTTAGAGAGGGCTGTTTTTACTATAACATATTATGGTTAACTTTTCAAAAAATATTTCATGGTAAATTAAAAATGTATTTATTTCTAAGTCACAATCGGATTAAACAAGCATTTTTACTTTATTAAAACAGGTGGCAGGGAAATCGACGCGAAACCTGGTTACGCTGGATTCGGTACATGATTCAGAGTTCGTTGAAATGAGTACCGGCCACGGAGGTTTCGGCCTTTCTTCTCAGAGTAGTCAGATAGGAAACACCGACCTCATCATGTTTTTTTTTTAAATCACGTGTAAAAGTGTCTATACAAACCTACATATGAAATAAAATCATTCATCAATCTCACCTCGCCAAACATATTCAGTATCCCAATAATTGAGATCAGCATACTCGACTGCGACTCGTTGAAGCCCATGCTCATGCCGCTGTCAGCGATGTACACATAGGGCACGTCGTACCACATGTACAGCAGGAAGTTGGACACTGCGAATATTAGGAAGGCAGGGTTCGAGAAGTGGGAGAAGTCCAGGACATCCACTACGAGGTCCCAGAAGTCCCAGAGACCGGCGTACCATTGGACCTGAAAGAGTATTGAAAGTTGGCATTATTTAAGGTTGATTCTTTACATAAAAGTAACATTTATACCGTGTGGTTAGGAAACCTTATTATTCGCTATTGTGCGCCCAACTAATGCAAAATAAATTAGATCTTGCTGAAAAATCCGAGCTGAACCCAATATAAGTTGGCTTCGGTGCATCTGCTGACTGAACATTGACTCGATACCGATGGTGCACGATATGAGAGTCAAGAAGTGAAGTTTTTAGAATATTAGTGTCTAGATTTGTGCCCGTTTGAGCAATAACGATAGTTTTCTACCTAAAAATAAAGAATAAAAATAATAGTATTCGTATGAAAATTCTCACCTTTTCTTTAGCAATAGTCGTCATGGAATTCCTGAAGATGTTGGGACAAGAGGACGCCCTCAGTCGGTACCGGTTGATGTTCAACATGGCGCC
Organism: Polymixis flavicincta; assembly: GCA_949987655.1. Taxonomy (NCBI): domain Eukaryota; kingdom Metazoa; phylum Arthropoda; class Insecta; order Lepidoptera; family Noctuidae; genus Polymixis; species Polymixis flavicincta. The sequence continues at coordinate 25,323,298 of OX465176.1, read as the reverse complement.
TCTGTACGTGAGGGATTTGCGATGCACGCGCAGGTCTTTGAGGAAGGCCGGTGGCTTCTTAGTGGAGCCGGGCCCGGCCTGGCGCCGCAGCCACAGCGACAGCGCCGCCTTGTCGTTGATGGGCGCCGAGCTGGGCTCGGGCGCGCGCGTCGCGCTCGGGCACGCGGGCCCGCGCGGGGGCGGCCCGCCCGGCCCGCCCGGCCCGCCCGGCCCGCCCGGCCCGCCCGGCCCGCGCGGCGCCTGCTCGTGCAGGCGGCCGCTGTCGCTGAAGCTGCGCGACGGCAGCATGACCCCGGGGTAGTTCTGTGCGAGGATCGCGTACGCCCGGCCCCTGTTCGACATCAGCTCGAACACCTCGAGCGACACGCCCTCCCCTCCTGTCATAAACGTCGGCAGGTCTACCAACGAACTAAACTGCGGTACGATCGGTGACGTCACAGTCTCTATGTCGGCGGACTCGTTCCCTTGCGTCGAGCCCGCAGGACTGCTTTTAGTGTCCGAAACGCTATCAGCCGATGCCGCTTGAGCCGCTTGATAACGTTTCAACCGATGTAACCGTTTCTTTTCTCTTTTCCGTTTCCTCTCTTTTGCCCTCTCTTCGTTCATCGTGGTCGTCCACGGCAGGTCTCTGAACAACAGTCCACACACTGCCATATTTAGAAATAAACCAGCTAATATTAACGTGGTGCCTCGCCACCCATATTCATCTAATAATACATAGGTCAGGGGTGCGAACACGAATGTGCCTATACCGCTACCGCAGACCGAAATTCCAGTAGCTAAAGAACGTTTCTTCTCAAAGTAATACGCGACTATAACTACCGCTGCCACGTAACACAGACTTAATCCAAATCCGGCCATTATGCCGAACGTCAAAAACAACGTCTCCATATTATCTACGAAGGCGGAAATGACGAATCCTATGGCGGCCAGGATCGAGCCGAATATCGTCATCCGCCGACAACCGTATCTATCCGTAAGGAAGCTGGCGATGGGGCCGGACAGCAGCGGCATCGCCATGAAGATGCCGGCGATCCAGGCCGTCTTGCCTTTGCTCTCGCCGAAATACTCCAAAAAGTGTGGGAAGAAGACACCGAAACTGAAGGTGATTCCATCCGCGATGAGGTTGACCATGAAGGAGGCGAATACGACGACCCAGCCCCAGCCGCCGTCGGGCGGGCGCGCCTCGGCGATGGACACGTCCTCGTCGTCGGACGAGCTGGAGCTGCTGGACGACAGCGAGGCGGGCGCGGGCGGCGACTGCGCGTCGAACTGCACGTGCAGCGGCCGCCCATTGTGCTTGCGCAGCGCACTGTCACTGGTGGCACTAACACTGAGCGGCTCGCGGAGCAGGGGCTCGCTCTCGGGAATAGAAGCTAACGCGCGCGGCGCGGGCCGCGGAGTCTCTGGTTCGTTTAAGGCCTCCGCGGACGGGGCTGCGGTATCGATGGTTTCGCGGGGTCCTCCTTGGAGCGGCCGATGGTTCGCGCAGTCCGGCGGCGACGAGAGGCGCGCGCGGTCCATTCCGGCAGAGCGCGGCGGAACTGCGCACGCAACGTGTGCAGCGCGTGGTCAGCAGGCCGCCGGGCTTCCATGCGGACACCACACCACCGCCGTGACCTCATGCTGGAACAAAACAACACGCATCTTAATATTACACTAATAGCACTATTCTACCTATGCTGAATTCTAGTCGCTATGAGGCTGACACATCAAATCACCTATAACTCAACCTATTACTGTCCTCTATAAACAAAACCTTCAAAAACATGACATCTCACCACTTCACAGCGATTTGAATTAGCACAGCACAGACTTATTTTTGATTTATTTCCAAGCAGTGACTTGTCATCTGACCTACGCACATACGAATAAGCCCAGCTCCCAGAGCCGTCTCTAATTGGCTCTTTTCTATCTACTGAAATAGGAAACGAGTATAAAGGACGTTCGTTCATCTGCAGCGGATGCCCCAAGTGCTAAATCGTCGATCTGCAGACACCGTTGATTGGTGGACAATGGTCGCGCCAGGAGGCCGTGCAAAGAGCGCGTCTTGTATTTATAGATGAGAATTTGAACATCTTAAAGAACATTCAACTGTCATTTATTGTATTAGCTATAGGTATTAGATCAACGCTGTTACATAGTTTTTGTATGCTTACTACTTTTGGAAAAGGTTAGAATAGCAAAACTAAGGGTCTGTATGTAATTAGAATTACTGGAGACTACGGTGAGAATAAAAACCTGGTGTTAGAAAAAAAAGGAATGTTTGATTTATGCTTAGACATAACTTAATCAATTCAAATAGGTAGAAAAAAAACATGACTTCCATGATTGAGATGACTGATTGAAAAGCAGTTTACTATTGTTTAACGGCAGCAGCACCTTTCCTTTGCGACAAATTTGTTGTGATGTAGAAATCATACCAGTCATAAGCCGAAGATGACAAGGTTGCCTCTATATTAATACAACTCACATATATTATAACGTTACATAATTACATTGGGAACGTAATTGGCGTCGCATTAACAAGGCACTCAGCCTGCTCCGAGATTTTCAACGTCGCGATATCGTCCCAAATCCTAATTAAGTCGACCTCTGCCACTTCGTCTTAATTGTTTTACTTCAGGGTCGGCAATTGAGTTGGTACATGTGAGCTACGTTATTATTTATTGATTATAATAATAAGACGGCTAAAGACAAGCGGCACAAGTTGTTAAAATTTGAGTGCCACAACCTGACTGAAAAAATGATCATTTCTGAGAAAGCAAAAGGACCCCTATAGATTTATGGTTCCCTTTGCTATCCTTAGAACACACTTGTAAACGAAAAAATCTGAGTAAAACAAAAAGGTGATCCCTTGAAGTAACTTCGACTCGAATATTTTTAACTACAGGCATTTCAAACCGTCGAAAAATTCTCGGACACGTCTGACAGTGGCCTCAACCTGCCTATTGTTGTGCTATTGTTCCGACGACCTATGAGAACAAAGACCACTTGTGGCCTTTTCGCAATGGACCGTTGAAGTTCGCCCACCAGGCCTTTGTGGGCCCTACAATATTACTGTATTTTATACAGTTAAGTCCACAGAAACACTTTAAAATTACAAAAGTTCGGACGTTTAACGTAAACTTTTGTGTTGAATAAAGCTGAAATTATCAAACTTTGTAACTTGGGAGCAATAACAGTATCGTATAAATAAATGTGTGACTAGTTTTAGTAAAATCTTTGAATTAGTATTTCGATGTCAGCAAGTAGGTACATCGTGCCACATGTAACGAGGGATGGTAGGTAAATGCAGGACAAATAAACGAATGGGGATGTTCATTACGTGATGCTAATTAAGTCTAAAGCAATTAGTCCGTCAACTTCGCAGTAATCCAAATTCCTGGAACCTCCGGCCTAAGCCTATCACTTTATAATCTCAACCACAACAAGATTTAATAGCTGATTATATTGGTTTTTGCTCTGAAGGACCCACTTCACGTTTTTCTGTGACGTGAGCAGTTTTTGTGACATGTCCAGGTAAGAAAGGATGACCCTGGCAGGTTTATTTCATCTTCATACCAACAGATCGTTCTGTTCAAAACTCTCAAGTCAGGTAAGCTTTTTATAATAAATAACGGTTTCCAAGAGTTTGTAATTTTAATGATTAACGTGAAATTTTCCCGGCGATATCAATGGGTCTTGAAAAACAAATTATTCCAAGGGATTTCGAGTTACGAACGTCTTCGCCGATAAAAGTTTAATCGGTAAATCCGGGAGTACTTTTAGAAGATTTCCAGAAGCGCCTTGTATCTATTTTTGGCAGCGTATTGAAATATTTCATAGGATTTTCATACTCGTATCTAGGAGTGTGTGTAGTAAATCTGCGGGATATGGCCTGTTCCCCCGACCGCATTGCACCATGTGTGGTGTGACCTGTTTCGGAAAAGGGTCACCTGCACCGCCAGCCTGCATTAGCCTATTTCTCTGATTAGCCTGCATGTTCAAACCGTGTGTTCAACACAGGGTGTTGTTGCTAAGGTGAGATTAAAACGTGCAGAAGAAGGCCGAGCCTGCCCGACCATAAATTATGCGTTCTAAACAAACGAAGCCGCATATTTAAACGCGTTTGTTTTGTTACCTTATGGACTAGCTTTTACACAATCTGGATTATAAGAATGTTTTCAGTGAAGGAGAATGTGAACATTATTTTTCATGTTCGCTTTTTGTGTATTCAGTGTTTCAATTCGGCTTACAACACAGGGTCGCATAACAAAAAGTATCAACAAAAGGTCACCGACAAACATGTTTATATTTACAACTTTTGTGGTTATTCGCTCTAACATGACAACTCCAGTTCTAAAAGTGAACAATTTATAGAACACAATGGGTACGGACTACGGAGCGATGTCCATTCGAATGTATGAGATATTCTCTTTTCACTGAAAACAAAACAACATGGCAGCTCGACTGAAAGGCAAAGGGTTTAATAGAGCGAGGGTGAGCACATAATTAAGCACTTTTATTTTTCAAACTAAATTGAATGATGTTTTCAGTGTGAAAGGTTTTATTTTGCAGGCCGTTAAATCAGAATTTTGAAATTAAACAATGCAGTCAAGTATTTGGATATTCCTCGAATAAGTCCCCGAATGGTAGTCTCTTTTAATTACTCATGAATGAGCTCTATCGAGACGTGGTCGCTCACAATGGGCCTTATCAGAAGGCTTAAAGTCACCCAAAGGACAATGGAGAGGGCTATGCTTGGAGTTTCCCTACGCGATCGAATCAGAAATGAAGAGATCCGCAGGAGAACCAAGGTAACCGACATAGCCCGAAGAATTGCCAAACTTAAGTGGCAGTGGGCAGGGCACATTGCTCGCAGAACAGATGGCCGATGGGGCCGAAAGGTTCTGGAGTGGCGACCGCGTACCGGAAGACGTAGAGTAGGAAGGCCTCCCACAAGGTGGACCGATGACCTTGCGAAGACCGCGGGTATCCGCTGGATGTGGGAAGCACAAGACCGGTCGAAGTGGAGGAGCCTGGGGGAGGCCTATATCCAGCAGTGGACGTCTTTCGGCTGATATGATGATGATGATGATGATGATGAGCTCTATCGTCGGCCTTTCTAATCCAAATCCGAAGATTATCGCTCTGCTTCGCCGAAGGGTCCACAGTGTTTGCGATGCTCACTAAATAAAACGTTTAGGTTGATGTTTTCTAGAGAGGAAATAATGCGGACAATTTGGCCAGCCTATTGCCAATTGGCCACTTTAGGTCTTGTGACGAAAGCTTATCTTTATGACCAGATTTAGTATCTGGAAAGTATTTATCTACTTCATGAAACTAAATCTAGGTACAAACTGTGCCAACGAGTAAATTAACAACAGACGCGGCACTTTGAAGTTTGTGCCTCATATGTTGTTATGTCGCGTTTGGTGACCGTGAGCCCTGTCACGAGAGAGTGCACATCAAAATAACAGAACAATTATAGTGTGACGGCTTATCTAACGGAAGATATTGTTCTTACTTAGTAATATGTATGTTAAATGCCATAGGCATATGTACCGTTGTGTCCCTGAATTAAACAACGAATATTTACGTAGAAGAAATAGCAAATGATGGAAGTTTTTAATTGTTAGACAAAATCGGTATAGTTTTGTAGACACATCAGAGGGGTAATTGCGTAACAGTAGGAAATGTAATGTCCCGTGTGGTGTCCGGGCGTAAAAGAATAGCACCATCCCATTTCTTCCAGTGGGTGTCGTAGGAGGCGACTAAGGGACTTACTAGAGAATGGGCAGCAGCGTTCTCTATGCATTTTACCACCATACTGCGATCGCCAACCCGCCTGCCAAGCGTGGCGATTATGGCAAGCCCCCCCCCCCTTTTGGGGGAGGCCTATGTCCAGCAGTGGACGTCTTTCGGCTGAAATGATGAGGAAATGTAGGAACCGATTTTATTTTGACAGTTCAACAAAATTCATTGTTATTTAACGTTGTTGAGCGGAGAAATTTTTCGAAGATACGAAGTAATGAAATTGAAATATCTTTCAAAATGATTCAGATTCCGATTGATTAATCAAAGAGTGTGATACGCAATTAGGATGAAACAGTTCAACTGTTCAAAATCACATAAAAAATACAGAAATATTTATTAGGGTGCCAAAGGACCGACATTAACTTTCTTTTCGTTCCCAACCCGAGTAACAAGACATTAAAACTTTACGAGCATGAAAAATACATGCAGTAGAGCCTAATGTAATATGGGTTTGGAGTGTGACTTGCCCTTTAAATATTTAATGTTTCCTGGCCGAGGGAATGTTCTGTAACTACACAAGTTACGCAACTTACTTCATTTCCCCAGTTTATACTTGAAATGGATACCTAGTAAATTGAATTTCCCATGTGCGAATGGCCTTTTTTCTTACAGAATTCTTGAATAATGGCCGATACCTACATTGATCACGAAATTAGATCATAGTATTTGAAAGGTTTTTCTGTTTACAAGTCGGTATGTGTTATTTGTTTTAATTTTTTTATGTTATAGTAATTGTCTTCGTTTACATATTTTTTTATATATTTAATTACTCTAACCTAAAATGGTTAGGATATTTCAATAGAATAAAAAATATACATATTATTTATGTATCTGAATGACTGAATACGTATAATGAATGATGTAGATATAATTAATAAATTAAGTATGTCACATACAAAATACATTTTAGCTTGTAAAATGCGCTGTATGTAGAAAGCCTTGGGATTCTTTAATATGTAATCAAAATCATTATGTAATGTTGTGCATGTCATCATCTATCTGCCTTTTCATGCATATCATATCAGCCGAAGGACGTCCACTGCTGGACATAAGCCTCCACCAAAAGAGGGGATTTGCCATAATCGCCACGCTTGGCAGGCGGGTTGGCGATCGCAGTATGGTGGTAAAATGCATAGAGATGCATAGAGAACGCTGCTGCCCATTCTCTAGTAAGTCCCATATTCGCCTTCTACGACACCCACAATTAAATAAATTAAAAATGGTGAAAATCATCAAGATTACATCTTCATAATTATACTCCGTAGTCCAAAAAAAAAGACTTTCTCTGTCTTTTGGTATCAAAAAAATGACCTTTAAATTATTACCTACCCCTCTCGAGTTCTTGAGTAGAAAGACGGTACTAATTGTATTATAACTACAACTAGAGATCATTAAGCAATCAACCCCTTATAAAAGCTTAGGAATAAAGCTCCAAAGGTTAAAGAACTTTTCAAAACAATTGTCTGCAATTAAAACATTAGTATTTACTACATCTCCATTACTGAGAATCGCTAGAATAAATTTACTGGAGTTAAACCATTAGGCACATATTAGCATAATGGGACTAATTAAGACTAAATTAGCAATCTGTCCGTGGGTTGGATGAATTCATTCGAAAGTGATTAGAAGAACTTGTTGTGTGTTTTGCTTAATGAATTCGTTTCTTAGACAAAAAATGATTTATAGTCTCTCATTAGACCTCATTTGAATATATTTTTGTAAGAGTATTTTTAATTGCTAGCCCATAACTAAATCTATCACATAATCTGCTATCTGGCAAAATACGAGTATAAAACAATATGGCAGATCTCGCACAACAACGCACCACGCGATGGGACGCAAATGACTTGCCCACCCCCGCGCATGATTATTTACCTAAAAATTCAATAAAACGCGTGTAAGTGCGGACACAGAATACATAGCGCGGGGCATTCGGTTCGCCTCCGTTTCCCGCGCCCCATCGCATGGCGCGGTGTAGTTGTTTTTTTTTTTTTTTTTTGGGTGGGAAATCATCAAATAACTTCTCCCGCTCTGGGTGGAGCAGGAGGGCGTGTCAGACTTTTACTGACTAAAGCCCACCCGTGTTCCTTCAGTAGCCCGTATGCCAGGGGCTGTGGTGTCTCTTTCGAACAAACCCGCACCCCTGGCAGGGCGGTGTAGTTGTGAGATCCGTCTTAGGTAGGGTTGCCAACTATACTGTTTTCAATAGTATTATACTATTTTTCACTAAATTATACTTTTTACTGTTGAACAAAAATAAAGTATACAAAATACTGTTTTCAACATCAAAATGCAAACACATTATTATGTATTGTTTTTATTGGCCTATTTTTTTGGTTTATTGTGGCCATGAAACAAAAAAAGTATTAAATACTATTACAGAGTCTTCCCAAGAAGTTTTTAATAGAACTATTAATAACTTCATATTTTTTATTGATAAGGCTAATTTGTTTTTAGAGAAATGGTTCGATTTCAATTAGACTAACTGGCTTTCTTTAATTAGCTGTTTATCATTGAAGTCTTCGGTCACATTTGATCATTTTGAGAAAATTATAGATAATCTAAATATTGGTATGGATGATTTATATTCAGAATTAACAAATTTCAAAGTAATTTATGAAAAAATATCAGAAGACAAAGACTTTCTTGAAATGAGTACTGGCCAAAAGTGGAGCCATTTATTAGTAAACACTTCAGAAGAATTCAAAAACATAACTAAAATTGTCTCATATCTACTTTCTGTTCTTTCTGCCGCTTCCCGCCACCTCAGCATTTACTGAAAGAGTTTTTTTCAGTAATGAATGCTATGTGGCGGGAGGATAGAAATAGAGATCTATTAATCTAATAAAAATGAGCTCCTCATTTTATTTTAATTTCAGTTATAATTGTGATGAGGCGTATGAAGTTTTTAAAAAAGATTGTAAATTAGTAAGTTGTGCGAGAAACTCTAAAAAATATGTATTTAAAACACTAAATAAATAAAATACTGTTCATTTTTCTAAAATACTGTTTAATATTCTTCATAGACCCGAATATACTTTATTTCTTGTAAAAAAGTTGGCAACCCTAGTCTTAGGACCAAAATTTTAAATTTCGATTGTATCTACTCGTACCACAGAAAAAGGTCTATGATCTGAGGTATCTACGACATTTCCAAAAGATATTTTTGTCAACAATAAAATTCGTTTTTTAAACCCAGACACTAATTGAGGGGCTTGTGGCTATGTAATAACAGCCGCACGGGTAGATCTATCAGGTTGAGCTACGCTTGCCGCGGTTGGTCCGTGGATGGGTGACCATATTTACATACCAAGACCCCCCCCCCGGCCTCGGAAAGCACGTTAAGCTGTTGGTGATCATTTATGGATCTTTGGCAGTCGTTACGGTTCGTCAGAAGCCTGAAAATCTGACGAACAAGGGGCATCGTACGAGTATTACCCAGTAACTGAGTTGTGGAGGTCAGATAGGCAATCGCTCCATGTAAAATACTGGTATTCAGCTGCATCCGGTAAGACTGGAAGCCGACCCCAACGTAGTTGGGAAAAGGCTAGGCAGATGATAATGTCTAGTATGACAGGTGTAGTGTCAAACCCCCAAACTGACTTGAAATGTCAGATTAGTTATTATCTGGGTTAAAAGACGAACATTCGTTAGCAACGAGTAAATAGATAAAAGACTTAGTACTTAACCACAAAACATTTTACTGAGAATGTAATATTAGAATCAACTGAAATTCTAATATTGAGATGAAGATACCGACTTCTCCAAGTCGTTGTTGATGCGTCTAGAACGCCTTGCTCTAGACCTTGGTCTGGAGGTCGCCGTAGTAATATTTTTATTTTAGAACACAAATAATGAACTTCCTCAATAATGTGTTTTAATGTAGATAGGTATACATACACGTATGGAAAACGTTGTCATTTATTCCAGAAGATTTTGTAAAGATAACAATATGTAGGTATTCGGATATAAGTATGGTTTTTCTTAGTTTGGGCCTACTTGCAAAGTATGGGATCTAAATATTGAAAACTGTAAATAAAGAGATATAAGCGATAGTAGCACCAAAATTATACGAAAGCTGAGAAAATATTTAACGAACAATCTTTAAAACAATTGAATTACCAAGTCCCTGAGTCAAAAGAAACCGGAACGAACGGTCCAATTCTGTACAAACAGTTAGCACCAAATTCTCACGTGTACTCATTTATTCAGAAATCTCGCAATAATAGGCGCTAATTCCGAACACATGGCACGAGACACATGACAGACCGACTGGCCATCTTCCAGACACAGTTTACGTCAAATACTATAAATAATACGAGTGTTTGGCAATACCAGTATCGCGTGAGAAACGTGGGTGGGATGATTGCTTTTTTTTTCGGGAATGTTGTGGAAAAAACCAACTTCAAAGTGAACATCAACATTGTAGCTAAAGTGCAAGAAGAAGCTATAGATCCTTTACAAGGAACTCGTATTATTTGTTACGTTTGAAGTGCACTACAAATGGGCACGCCACGATTGCGGCGGTAAGTCCCCTCTTTGAGGAGTGGTTTGAGAGGCGGCATGGCGTCCTCACCTTCCGCCTGACGCAGGTCCTCACCGGACACGGTTGTTTCGGGAGGTTCCTGTTTCGGATAGGGCGGGAGGAAACGCCCGGGTGTTTCCACTGCGAAGATCGCCCTGAGGACACGGTGGAGCACACGGTGGCGGTCTGCCCTGCTTGGGCGGAGCACCGCCGTGTCCTCGTGGAGGCGATCGGCGGCGGCGATCTCTCGCGTCCGGCCCTGGTCCAGGCCATGGTACGGAGCGAGAGGGCATGGGGAGCCGTCACCTCCTTCAGCGAAGCAGTGATGCTCGCGAAGAGGGAGGCGGCGCACGTGAGGGAGAGGCAGCATATGCGCCCTCGCGACCCCAGCCGCCGCAGGATACGGAGACGCCCTGGGCGTCGGGAATCCCAGGCCGATTTCCGGCCACCGTAGGCATGGGCTTGCGGACGGCGAGTAATGGGTAGCTCGCTGTCCGGTAAGGACCAAGCCCAAGTCGACGGCGCGTTGTGTTCCACGCGCGCCTCAAAGAGATGTCAGCACAAAAAATGATGGGGCCCGCAAGGGCCGATGCCTGCCAGGGGTGCGGGTTTGTTCGAAAGAGACACCACAGCCCCTGGCTTAAGGGCTACTGAAGGAACACGGGTGGGTTTTAGTCAGTAAAAGTCTGACACGCCCTCCTGCTCCACCCAGAGCGGGAGAAGTTATTTGATGATTTCCCACCCAAAAAAAAAAAAAAAAAAAAAAAAAAAAAAAAAAAAAAAAAAAAAGTGCACTACAAAATGTGAACAGAGAAATTCTCCTAATTCTACCTTATCCCTTCCCAGCCATTACACTCACATTCTTGGGATTTTTTTTTAATTTTTGGGACTACGTATTGGTTTTCTTTTATCTTTCACCTATTCTCCTCACACGGGTTGAATATTCGAACTCTTTTGAGACCATCACAAAGTTCACTGCTACTAAACAATAACATGTTGATATAAAACATAATAAAATTAGCCAACAGTCTCGCCAGTTAGTCTGTTACTTTCAATAACGCAGGAAGCGAACTACTTCACTATAAATAACTCAATCTTGAATTATAGATACCATGTAGTCGTATATTAAGTCTAATGAGAATTAAGTAATTAACTTCAGGGGAATGTTTAACCGAAAGCACGTATTTACATGAGTTATATGTAAACAGTGGGGGAAATCCCCTGACTGTATGAATCGACGTTGTTTAGGGTTCAGAATACAGTGTAGGTGCCAGCAGCCTACAGAAAATTATTCAGCAACAATAGAAAGTTACGAACGAGTTCTACACAGTACATTTGATAGAAACAAAACGGAGCTATTGTAGGAAAAGAATAAAAGAGAATATTTGATATCGGCACTGTATTGTTCTTTTCAGACAACGACAATGGGTACCATACTAACGTGAAATCCTTTTTCAAGATACAGGTAGGTACTCGTCAGGATTTCCAATTCCTATAGTATATACCAAGATACCTGATATCGTTCATACGCCTGCTCAACTTAAATAGGACTGGGTAGGACATGTCAGTAAAGCGCGGGACAGTAAAGCACGGTCGCGGCTGACCACGTAGGAGATGGTGGGACGACCTGGATAGATTCCGTCAAAACTGGAAGATAGGAAGATGGAAGGAGTGGATGGAGGCCTTTGTCCATGAGTGGGAGTGTAGCATAGGAAACAAACAAGTTGATATCTATAATAATATATAGATTTTGTTTATATTGTCTAACCTAATTTCTTTCAGTCTCCATGATGAACAGTATCATCGTTAAACTAAGCTCTACTCGTGCCAACAATTTCGCTGAAGGTCGTCAGTGGAAAAGCACCAGAAGAAGCCATAACAATACACGTAACGGACAAATTGAATTTCTTATTGTATTTGAAATAAGGAAATTCAATTCAATTCTAACATAATAAATTATTACTTTTCTTTATCTTCATGTTTTCATCAGCCATTCATTTTAATAAGTAACCTTGTTTCTACGTTTAGAATTTTCCTCGTGTCTTTTTCGCTTCCACAGTCATGGTAACAAGGAAGACTTGAAACTCCTGATCCTATATAAATCATCAGGTAGTTAGGTTAGTCAGGAGTACTACAATTGAGTGACAACCAGCGTCCTGTCACGCGGGGGCTCAATTGATAACGATCCTTAAAACAATCACGATAACCGCAGCGCCGGCGTTAGAGAGGCAATCCAATCTAATGGACATGTATATGGGCGCTTGTCTCCACTTATTCCGAGTATAAAATGATTAAATCTTTACAACCAAAGTTTTTGTATTAAGTTTTAGATTCCTGCTAATATTATAAACTAGCTGTGCCCGCGACTTCGTTCGCGTGCATGTCGGAAAACAATAATGTGTCGCTTTGACGGTGTAGGTACCACTCCTCCGATCTTCCGATCTATCCTGGTAGGAATCTACCACAGCTTTCGAATGCAGTCCAGAGCCTAGAGACAAAACACATTACTCTTGGCGTTCACGCTAAACGGTACGCCAAAATGTATGGGAATGACATTACCTGCGGAAAGGACACGGTAATGTCATTCCCATATATTCTGGCGTAGAGTTTAGCGTGAACGTTAACAGAAAGGTGTTTTGTCTAGGCCTGCAGGCGTCTTTAGGGGTTATAATGATATTGCGACGAAGTCTCACTCAGATTTTTAAGAATAAATATAGATCAAAGCGCCTGGTCGGGGCTCATTTTATAATAAATGTGCACCTGCCGTAGGTACAGTAAAAGCTCTTTATTCGCGAGGTATACGTTCCGTAAAATACCTACCGCGAATACAGAAACCGTGACTATGGAATGGTAATTTATATGGGATTATAGGGGATACGTTCCTAAGTGACAAAAAAAAAAACAATTTAATTGAAGTTTTTGACCATATTGATTAATTGTATGAGCGTGATATGGATGCAAGCGACTCTCCAAGGCGTAAACGATCAAGCATTTCTATGCGTTAAACAGATTTTTTCGCGTCGAAAATCGTTTTTAAGAAAAAAAAAAAATTCAACATTTTGCAATAAATGGAAAGATGAAACAATAGGTAAAACACGCAAAGCGGCTCGTACCAAAGGATGTAATGTCTATTAAGTCGCAGCATTTATAAATGTGGGGGAGGCCTATGTCCAGCAGTGGACGTCTTTCAGCTGAAATGATGATGATGATGATATATAAATATACTTTATGGTGATGAGGTTGGTTTCATTATGTTTGTTTACATTCTCAAAAAACTTAAAAAAAAAAAATACCAACCGACTTCCAAAAAACACTACAAAGTGCAAAATAACTTTAATTTCGGAAGTCGGTGACGTTGGATGTGTATTTTAATTATTTGTCACCGCCTTCAAAATTAAAGTTATTTTGCACTTTGTAGTGTTTTTTGGAAGTCGGTTGTTATTTTTTTGAAAAAAGTTTTTATTTTTCACTTTTTTGTTACCTACCATACACCAATTCGAAATTTCATCATCCTTTGGGTCAAAACAATGCATACTTATTTATGTGATAGCAACATTCGCGGTTGATTTGCTGTAATTTTTTGAAGAGTTCCGTTGTCTGTTTCCGAAACGCATCATCAGATCTATATGCAGGGCCCAATCTAAGGGGGGGCAAGCCGGGCAAATGCTCAGAGCGGCAAAAATGAGCGGCGGCAAAATGTATACTTACAAACATACCTACTCTCATGAATTTTTGTATACTTGTTCAGAAGCCGTAGTAGACTAACGTATGTGAATATTATATAGTTAAAAGAATATCACATAATTATGGTCATACCATCTTTGATGGTGTTAGTGCAAAGGGCGGCGAATGTTATTTTTGCCCGGAGCGGCTAAATAGCTAGATCGGGCCCTGTTTATATGAAATTTCAATGGGACCATTTCGGAGTAAACCTCTTTCGAAAAAAAAAAGAATTTTGCAAATCCGTCTATATACGACGGAGTTATGCCTGAACATACATTAAAAATATAAACATGTCGAATTGATAACCTCCTTCTTTTTGAAGTCGGTTAAAAACACCGACCGCGGCGAAGGCGGCTATTGTAGATGTCAAAGGCCGAACCAATACAGCGGCGATATCATTTGACAATGTACTTTAGGCGAAGTTGTAATAAGGTCTATTTCACTTTTTTATAGTCCATCTGACGACGCGTTTACAAAGGATATTGGGTTGGATACCTATTGGAATCCTTTTTGTTATTTGTTAATAAATGTATGTACCGATGTACCGATTAGACCCGCAAATAAATAAATCTTTAGCCGCGGATATAGGAATTGGGTCGCATTTTTTTAATCCGCGAGTAGTGAAAACGCGAATGAAGGAAGCACGAATAAGGAGCTTTTACTGTACTTACTCAATAAATCGACTGCGCGTCTGGTTGAGTGTGCTGAAGCATTATTCCACGCGGGGGCGGGCGCCTATCTCGGCCCGTACAGGCGCGTGTCTTTTAGCTTTGTTTATCAAACGTTGACCACTGAATAAAACCACAGCAGTGGGAATGCTCTGCACGGACTGCGATAGGCCTCGACAGGTAGCAGTGCAGTAACACCTGACGCCACCTGTCAGTTAACGGCCCGTGGGACCATGGCGTTATCACGATGAAGAAAGATCACGCTGTAAAGGTGGATACTGACCGGCGTCACGGGTCAAAATGCACCTAATAATATGTTACCAAGCAAGTGTTCGTGCAGTCAGTAGTACCTACGGCAAAACATGCGAGCGAGCAACACTGATTTTAGCACACGGCGTAAAGACATGCTCGCTGCGAATGTTACCATTACCTACGCCCCGTAACGTCGGTCATTATCCACATTAAAAGCGCTGTTGAAAAAAAAACCAAACCAGGCAAAAGAAACTATTTAATTGTATAGCACGGGTTTTCTATGAACATAGTAAGTACGATGTTGTTGCTACGTAGTGCCATACCGCGCGCGCCCCCACCTCTCTCCCCGCTGCTGACGCAGGCAGCAGGAAGAGAGAGAGCCCGATCCCGAGGATAATGGACGTAACAGAGCGATCCTCCGCGACTCTCAGTTGCGATGCCTTTTTATTGTAAATTGTAATCAAAAATGTTTCAGTGTTTCTTTTGTTCAGCCATACATTTATTTGTAGACCAATAAATAATTATATTTAAAGAAGCGACTTTAAAATTGTCAATATTTTACTATTGTGATTTCTATTGTTCTTGTGTAGGTAATGTATCCTTTGTTGGAGATGCCAAATGAATAAATAAATACATTTTTAAACTTGTTTTAACTAAGAAAATACTTCTCTGTAAGCGATGTTGCTCGGAAGAGCATCGACATAACTACAGTTGCCCGTGTGAAAACCTATCTATTTACTCAAATCCACCAGTAGTTATGGTCGCAATTTTGGATTTTTTTTCCTGACTTTCACCATCCGACCTCGCTTGAACCCCTCCCCACCTCGAAAACTAACATCACGAAAATTAGCACATAAGTATTTACAACTCTTTACTCCCAAAACTCCCATTATTTGAATCGAGTAATGCTGTAAACACGCATTTAAATTTAACATTATCAAATTTCGCGCGAAATCAAGTTGTTGTCTTTGCATGTTTGCTATTCAAACCTAGATGGCGTTACTGACGCTAGAGATTAAGAATTTGGAGATGTTCCTCTAGCCGCTCTAATTTTGCTACATTATGCTAGATGGCGCTACTAAGACTTTTATCACAATTAAAAATGAGATTTCTTCCCCTCTATTTGTATTAATTTGATTGATGAAACTAATAAATATTTATCTAACATTGCATTCTAGATATATGACTGAGAACACCACGTCAGTTAATATTATCACAGCTTTTTATTTGAAATTCTTTTAGCTTTTTTGATTCGTGGGAATCAACCACCAACGGAAAGCGATTTTAGTAATCAGTATCATTACTTTTTGAAATAACACAGATACAGTAAGTAACTTAAATGAGAATAACGTGTTAATATTAAGTATTCGTTAGTACCGTTTCACGCCAATAGATGTCGCTAAGTGTTTCAACATTACGTAAATAAATTCTTCTTGAACACTTTAAATTATTTAGATAGGTTGACCGAAGCGATTGCGATGAAACAAAGACTAATATAAACTCTGAGTTATAAACAATATTTGAGTATGAAAGATAACCATTTTAGTTTCGTTCTTTTGACGTGATACTTGATCTATTCAACATAGAAACTGAAAAACCGAGCTACAGACAAAAATTTTGATAAGGGTTAAAATGTCATCTGTTGATTATCCCTTACCACCCCAAGCAATTATTTTCGAAATATTTTAAATGTACAGAAAAAGTTCCTTTACAGATTTATTATATGTATAGAAGATATAGATATAGATATAGATGTGCAAGGTTGTATTTTCGTTAAACAATAACGCAAAAAAAGATCGCTAATAGATCGTTCCCGTGTGGTGTAAATTCTGACCTCCATGCGGGCGTGGCCGCTGGGTTTGGCTGGTTTTAGCACTTGCTAAGTCCTGTATATTTTTCGATAAAAGTAGCGAAAAATGACGAAGGACCAAAAAAACCACAAGGTTGAATTTTTGGTCTTTCGATCCAGTTGGCCCGATAGCCTATACTTAATAGTTGAATAAATCTTTCTTAAATGCTTTTTGATTCATCTGTATTAACACAAGAAGTAAAAAATTATAATAGTCTAGCAAAATACCTCATGGTGGCAAATTGAACGATTCCCCTCGTGTGGCAGATGATCGATAGACATGTCACGTACACTGAAAGATAGAAGACGTCGGAAATGAACTTAGACTTTATTAGATCAATGACTTTTAACATCTGAGTTATGTTACGATGCGATGACTTGATATTTTTTTTTTAAGTTTTAAGAACTGAAAGATTCTTTTATAAAATTATTATGTTCTATTTGATACTAGCTAACTGCAACCCACGACTTTGTTCGTGGGACAAAAACCTTTTGATTTTGTTTCTTTTTCTTGAATAAAAGTAACTTAAGTTAATCCTTCTAACATCAGCTAACTGCCAGTGAAAGTTCTTTCAAAATCGTTCCAGCCGAATAGACAGACTGATAAAAAATGTTGTGGCGTATATACTTTCATTTAGTAGTGATGTACCGATTAGTCGGCTAAAACCGCCGACTAGTCGGACCATTTTTTACTCGTATTAATTTGCTCAAAAATGTAAAAGACCGTAATTCAAATTAAATCTTAACTGTTTTATTGTTTTTATTATTACAATCAGTTTTACAGTTTATTTTCAGTGCAATCTAGAAAAGGAATCGGAACCCTTCGGTTGGTCCATTAATTAATTCGACTTAAATAATCCAGAAATTAAATACCTAAAGTAAACTGATTTAATACTTCTAACAAAAAACAAGAAACTATAGCAAAAAATTGGCAATAAGTAGGTTTGCCGGCGGACTAGTCGGCCAAAGTCATAGTCGGCCCATCTCTATTTCTTTTGCATTTAGTTAAATACTGTTATTATGACACAAAAAAAAAACAGACACAGTTTATTTTCAGTGCAATCTAGAAAAGGAATCGGAACCCTTCGGTTGGTCCATTAATTAATTCGACTTAAATAATCCAGAAATTAAATACCTAAAGTAAACTGATTTAATACTTCTAACAAAAAACAAGAAACTATAGCAAAAAATTGGCAATAAGTAGGTTTGCCGGCGGACTAGTCGGCCAAAGTCATAGTCGGCCCATCTCTATTTCTTTTGCATTTAGTTAAATACTGTTATTATGACACAAAAAAAAAACAGACACTTAAATTGTAATCATTTTTATAGTATTGTATAGATAACAATCTAGAAATGAATATCGATAAGACGTCCCTCATTGATGATCTTCTGTTGAAAATATATAGATTCTTTTTCATGGAAACCTATTCATATTCCATACTAGTTTTTGCCAGCGGCTTTGATTTTTTTGGAATTATCCCACGGAAACGTACAGGGATGAAAAGTATCCTTTATGTTGATCCAGGTTTTAAAACTATCTGTGTGCCAAATTACATCGAAAACCGTTCGGTCGTTTGTGCGTGATCGAGTAACAAACATTCAAACATCTAAAGAACAAACTTTCACATTTATATTACGAGTATGTTGAGTAGGATTTACAATAAAGTATAGAATATGCTATCCACTATTCCATAAAATGGCCCCCAAAACAGCTATAAGAATAGATTAACGAAAAAAAGAGGCACAGTTCTCAGCACCCTTGATTTAGTGTAGACATTAACATTTCAGAATCATTTACCCCTGAACAACAGTGTGCAAGATAAATTATACCCTAGAGGGGAAGAAATAAAGGTCATATCCTACGGCATGCAAAACTTAGGCTGACTTTGGCACCGTGCCAGTTTGGTCGGGATCTGCGGATATGTTACATAATAGTTACGAAGGCTTTTCTCCAGTTTAGTCAAGAGTAGTAACATTCGTTGAAAACAAACGATTGCCTTCGACACCAGTAATGACATTCCTGAGATTAACATCTGCGTTATTGTTAGTAAAACGGATATTTCATAACTTGTTCTCATGCAATATTTCTACCAGTATACATATATATGGTCCATTGTTTTATTAATTAAATAAATTCCTGTTCTCAACACAATGTCATCACCTGCCTAGCTAGCCTTTTCCCAACTATGTTAGAGTCGGCTTCCAGTCTAACCGGATGCTGCTGAGTAACAGTATTTTGTGATTAACTCAAGACAATGTTCGTGTTCTCCTACCAGATGACAGTTGCGCCACTTGTTCTTCCCAGCTAAAGCACTAGGAAGTGGTGAAAGGCGGGCGTTTTGGGGGGACTGTCCTATATAATTTTGACGTTCAAAAAGTGCTGACTCTCAGCCTAGTTTGAATAAATGACTTTTGATTTTGATTTTACATGGCGCGACTGCCTATCTGACCTCCACAAGGAACTTACTGGGTAATACGATACCCCTTGGTAAGACTGCGGTTGTCAGACTTTCGGGTTTCTGACGACCCGTAACGACTGTCAAAGATCTACGAATGACAGCCGGAACCAACAGCTTAACGTGCTTCCGAGGCACGGAGGGGTCTTGGTATGTTGAGATGGTCACCCATCCACGGATCTACCGCGGCAAGCGTAGCTTAACGTAGTCGTTGCTTAGCCACATGAGAAATGATCACGTATTCATTATCATAACTGTGAACAAAACCTAAATGCTTGATAAGTTGATAACTGATATTAATAAAATGGTACTTAAGTAATAAAAATTCACAATCTCGAGTCGAGGGTCATGCTGATAAGTTATCGTGTAAGCAAACGTCATGTGTTGCGGTTCGATAGCCAAGTTGAATGAATGGCTGGCTGAGGTGACGGAAAGTGTTGGTGCTAACGTACTGTTCACTATGGTAATTTGTACGTCTTACATATGTAGACCGCATTAACAACAGGGTTTATAAGAGTCTGATCGCACAACGCAACGCTATCATTGGTCAATGGGATATTCAGACATTCGTAATTTAGACCTGGAAATTTCTACTTTGAGGGGCTTGTGGCTAAGTTATAACCCCCGAACGGATCGATCGATCAGCACTTTAATTGCGTAACTCACTATTAATCATAATCCGTTTCAATTTGACAGTTCAACAGTATTCATTGCGTTATTTACGTTGATAAGCAGACACATTTTTCGAACTTAAGAAGCAATGGTTTAGCAATCTGTTTCTATACGAAACAAATTATGGTTAATTGTGAGTTACGCAATTAGGATGCAGGGTAAGCTAGGCTTGCCGCGTATAGTTGACCATCTTCACATACCAAGTCCCCTCCGTGCCTCGGAAAGCACGTTAAACCTTAGTTCCCCGCTATCATTCATGAATCTTTGACAGTCGTTACCGAGTCTTCAGAAGCCCAAAAGGCTGACAACCAGTCTTACCAAGGAGTATCGTGTACCCAGTACCTAACTAGGTTGTGGCGGTCATATATATGATAGTCGCTCCATGTTAAATACTGGTATTCAGTTGCATCTGATTAGACTGGAAGCCGACCTCAACGTAAAAAAAGGTTAGGCAGAGGAGACTTGGAACTTGACCCACTCAATCAGTCACTAAAATAGGTAACCGGAACGTTCCATGAAGGGAAGAAATCATAAGTGACGAAAATATTGAAGCACATTGTATAACTAGCTGCCCGGTTTATGGTACGAGTATACTGCACAGAGCAAATGATGATTGCCTGTTTCCCTATATTACACTTATTTTGAAGAACTACCTTCCTAATGTTCTCGAACATCCTTTATAATGTCGTTTTTCGTTTTTATAAAGACTTTCTGGCAGTCATTTTCCATGGAGAATTTTGGGAACCCGACAAAAGTTTTGACTACCTAAGAGTGCTTTCCAATAAACAAACTTTTTAATTGGATGTCAACTTTGGAGTTGAGAAGTATAATTCTGAAGTATATTTCTTTCTACCTGAACGTTACGCAGATACCTACTCAGCTTCATGTACGTAATACCCTTTTGTCAATAAATAACTGGCTAGTCATTAAATCTGTTAATGTTTACACGTGCATCAGTTTGTCTATAAAACGATGATAATAAACCACGCCATACTATCGTGGAAATTTTGGCCAAAATGATCATCACCACAATTTGACCGCATACCGAAAGATAATTACTAGTCTATCGTACATTCGAGATGAAAATGGAAGTTTAACCCGCGACACCTCACCTCAGGAGATATTAATGTTTTGACAAGATACCCGGATGAATGACTAAGAGACCTATGCATATGTGATACATAACATAACATATTTGTGGTGCTAATGTACTCGTTATAGCAAACGTCACAAGACGAAGAGAACTACAGACCTACATAGCTAAAAGTAGGAACCTACTTCAAGTTTGTATGGGAGCTCATATAAACTTGAAGTAGGTTCCTACTTTTATCGACAAGAACCTGCTAGACAATTACTGAGTAGCTAATATTTTGGCACAATCAGACAAACTAAAATAACACAGAAGATAACAGTTCAGGAACTACTTAACTGTTATCAGCTTTTAAATATCGCTCAGTTTAAAGGGGCAGCTAATATATAAAACAATGTAATTAACTGTGATAAAACTAACGCGAAGGAGGTTGATAAACACCAGTCGCTATCAGAGAAGAAATATTTTAAATGTATAGAATATGTAAACGATTGAATTATTTATAAAATTGACAAAGATGTGCAGTAAATTAAGGCGTCAGTACAACATTGTGTTAATATTATAATTTAATCAAATAATATATTGATCGATTTTCCTCAATTACAACGCATAAAATTTAGATTAAATCGTAAAATGTGTCTTAATGAAAGAGACAAGCTGAAAGTAAATTGTTTCCCTTGATTACAGTAAAAATCATTTGCGTCGGCGGCAGTAAACCCGACAACCTTATACCTAGCTAAAGTTGTTGAGGAGCGGGCAACAGTCACCGCGTTTATTTCACATAATGATGCAGATAGAATTCCAAAGAAAACGTACCAAAAAAGCCGATAGCTCAATATTTGAGTATTACAATCACAAAACAAGCTAAGGTGTTCATGATAAAACTGAACGTTTCCCTAAACCGAGTCTTAAAATCTATATCAGCATGTATTGTAAGCAACAAGCAAAGGAAGACGACCCTGTTGTAAGGGGCATAGTAACACCAGCACAATTCCACAAACTGTTGCCAACGGAATCAAAGTACTTGCGAAGAATGCCAACAGCTTGATTGCTTGCTTGGCGTTCCTCGTACACACTCAATTGTTTCTAGATCAAATTGGTCCTAAGGTTGCAAATGAAACCGTAAACGATTGAACTAATTAGTGGAGCTTCTATTTTAAACCTTTCTGCAGTTGTATTCGCGACAAATGGGATCGTCGCTGAAGAATACAAAATGACCTTAGAAGAAACACTCATTGGTATTAAAAAGTTGGTTGCAACTCTTTAATACCAATGAGTGTTTCTTCTTGTCATTTACAAGGAATAAAGGAAAAGAAAAATCGAACCAAAAATACAACTCCTAACACAAAAACAAGCAATGTAAATAACAACAACACGCACCTCTGTTTGCGCCGACATGTTGGCACTCTCTTCGTATAATACGTGCTTGCCAAATCCCGGTATTTTCAATGTATACAACCACATTTCTCACACATTTATTATCTGTTTGTTGAATTTGTCTTAATCACAATCACACTGGTCCACGAACACGGTATTTTAAGCGATACAGAGTTAATTTAGTTGACGAGTTCACTTATCTTTATCACTTTTTGGGATTCGTTCGAAAAGTATATCAAGTCCAAGATGTGTTTGGTGTCAAATGAGATATTATGTGAGCGCTCGACGGGCGTCCGTCTCCGAACTAACGCGAGCGCACTTGCGAAGTGGTCGGCAGTACGCGCGCTCCCGGCCGCTCATTATTTAATAGTCAGATAAAAGATTATCTATTGAGGCGTCCTCGGTCAATACGACATTAAATTACGTATTTATCACTGAACACCACCAAGTTACATGACCGCAGAGGTCATTCAATACTCATCACCGAATTCGCGGCCGAAGCTTGTGAAATTGGACAGGAAAACAAGGGACAAGGTTAAAAGTGAAAGCTGGTGTGATGTCTATTTCTAGACAGAATTGAGAGCAAATCGGTTTCAGACACACAACATTTGATTGAAAATTGGATTCATCCACTGCACAATATAACGTCAACAGCACTTAAGTATCAGAATAACTTTGTAATGTTAAATTCCGACGGAGTGGAAAAATTAAGAATAATGATAAAATTGACAATTAAAACACGGACACAACTTAACCTATTAATTGCCGCGACGAAACTGACAGTGATATATCAAAAGGTCTGTACTCGGCACATATCGCAAAGATAAATGTCGTCAACGGAGATAACATGGCAGATGTGACCAGAAATTGGGACCTCTAATAACAAAGTATTAAAAGAGAATAAAACGAATCGTCGACATGTTGGCGGACACTCAAACGAAAGTAAATGTGGTGACGAACAGAACAGTGCCCTTATTGATTGGACAAACATTTCATCTGATTGGATGTGTTTCACTGAGCTAAATTGAAGACTGCTTGAAACCCAAGATTGAAAGACATGTTAGAGATGCTTTTTTTTCAGAATCTTTTGATAGTGAATTTGAATATAAAAGATGTCTAATACTTATCGCCAAAGAACAATTTTGTAGTCTTACAGTTAGTGAAACTGATCAAAAGTGGTAAACATAAGTTCTATGTTATCTTGTTAGTCTAGGAATCTCATTACACCACGTGGTATTTGTTATAGCATGTATATAACGGAACACGAGTAGCATGGATTCGTAAAGATAATTTCTAGTGACTATCTCTTATTTAGTAACAATGTAATTACTATGAACCTAATTACCTTTCCTTTTGTTAAATTGTTTCAGTTTTCATAAAGAGCTTACAATGAGGGTCTGTGTACTGTTAATGTGATAGCTTAATGTGAAGACTTTGTTATGATATCAACAGTACTTGACGATAAAACGATTTGCGATTTGATATGACACTTTTATCGATGATAAGGTTAGTATAATGAATAATCTGTCGATAAATCGGTTTTATCCGGAAATCTTTTAGGCGGAAATCCTTGAACGTTGCTAATTGGTCTGTAGGTCACGTGTTTATCCGACTGCCATCTAATTACATATTGCTAAAGAATCTGGATTTTACTTTGTTCGTAAAACAGTTGATTTTGTTTTCTATCCTGAATGTTATTCGTCGTGTACCTAATTCGTTTCTAAATACATATAAGCTGACAGACTTAATAATAGGTCTTTACCTATGAAATTGCCGTTTTGTATGAAAAAATTTAAACGAATTTTTTTAATGAATTTTTTATTTGTATTAATCGAAGTAATCACCCATGCAATCAATGCATCTTTGCCATCGCAGTGGCAGTTTATTGATGCCCTTCTTAAAGAAATCAGCTGGACGGGAGGCAACAAATTCTTCAAAGGCATTTTGTACTGCCTCTCGGGTATTAAATTTCTTTCCCGCCAAGAAGTTATCCAAATTCTGGAAAAAGTAGTAGTCTGTAGGCGCAAGGTCTGGTGAGTAGGGCGGATGACGGAGAGCTTCCAACCCCAGTTCTTGCAACTTGGAGACCGCCTGCTGTGCAGTATGAGGTCGCGCGTTGTCGTGCAGGAGCAGCGGAGACGAGCGATTGACCAATGCTGGTTGGAGATGCGCCAGCTTCTCCATCATTGTGTTCAGTTCTTCACAGTACACATCTGCAGTAATGCTCACCCCGTTTGGTAAGAAGCTGTGATGAATCACACCGGCGCTAGACCACCAAACAGTGACCATCACTTTTCTAGGGGTAAGTTTTCGTTTAGGGCATTGTTTAGGTGCTGAACCAGGATCCAACCAACTTGCTGAGCGCTTACGGTTATCAAACAGAATCCATTTTTCATCGCAGGTAACAATGCGGTTCAAAATTCCTTCATTTGTGTGTCTGTTGAGCAGTGCAAGGCACGTCTCGACGCGTACTTCGCGCTGGCGATCATTGAGTTCGTGGGGCACCCATTTGTCAAGCTTTTTTACCTTGCCAATTTGACGCAAATGGACCAATATTGTTTTGACGCTAACGTCGAAAGCTGCTGCTAATTCAGCCGTAGATTGTGTATCATCAGCTTCCACAATCGCCTTTAATTCGTCATTGTCGACCAAAGTCTTCGGACGACCGCGAGGTTCATTTTTCAGGTCGAAATTTCCAGAACGGAAGCGAGCAAACCAATAACAGGTGGTGCGTTGGTTTGTAGTGTTAGCTCCGTAAACGTCGTTGATGTTGCGTGCCGCTTGTGCCGCGTTGCTGCCACGACGGTACTCATATTCCATAATTACTCGAATTTTTAACGTATCCATGATGACGAAAAAGATTGAAATGCGATGAAAATGTAACACTAATCAATAAAGAAATGACTACCTTTAGAAAAAAAAATCCATGTTTTTAAAATAAAATTAATTTGAAATTAGAATTCTTAGCCAAACAAAAATTATTTTGATTTGAAATGGCCAGTACTGCAGAACGGCAATTTCATAGGTAAAGACCTAATATTGTGTAGATATATATTTATAAAAAAGGGGTACAATAATCACAGGGCATCAAAAAATTCCTCCTCATCGCTTGTCAACAGGAAAAAATTAATTAATAATTAGAGACGTGGCCTCTATTTATTAATTAAAAATAACTAGCTGATGTTGAAGGAGAGCACCGTGAGATACAATCGCACAAGAACCATTTCAGAAGCTGGTGCTATACAATACAAAATTCCGTAAAAGTATACATCGCCGCTAACCAATTACTCAAGGCTTGAAGGTTATCTGGAATACCTAAATAGTTTGGGGACGAAGCACTGGTAACGATATCCGCGCCAGCTAGCCTAGCTACCGAGGAAGTGGCGCGTTCAGTATATTTCTGTCATCTTGTAGTCATTGCTAGAATCCTATATTACTACACATACGTATTTACTCGCCGTAGCGAGTAAGTCCTAACTTAGACCATATTTTATCTTCATATGGTCGTATAGAACAAATGCAAAAACAACATTTAGACCAAAAGGCAACACTGAAGTCACGGAATAGAAGACGCAAAGCAAAGCCATCATATTACATACATTCTATCCGCAGTAGATGCAGACACCAAGATCGTATAACACGCCGAAGAGTGCCACTTTTTTTTTAACCACTTGCTTGCCACTTATTTTAGCTGGCCCTCTGCTACAGAGTGATTAATAAGAGGTTCATGTTTACCGTCGAGTTCCAGATCTGCAAGGAAAAGATTCTAGTGCCAACCAATTTTAAAGACACAATAGTATACACGAATAAACTTTTCCCGAAGTGATTTCACTTTTTTTTGGGCCGAATTTTAGCAATCATGTAACGATGCCAAAAATAGTTTTATTGCAGTGTTATCCAACGAGAACATATTTTACGCAGAGAAAAAGCTGGTTTGCAGTGGCTATTTGGTACTGAATAAAAGCCTCGATGCCTCGTTTGTGGCTTTTACACTTACACATTTTTGGTACATTATTGTCGTCCGCATTGCTGCTGAATTCCGACTTTATTGAGCGCCGCAATTTTTCTCTTATCTATGAAACGCAACAATTTTACAATCAGTCTCAGATATGACTTAGATAATTTATATTCACGTAAATTAGCACGTGTTTTGGCTATCACTACATTTGGGTTTTGGCCACAATCTCAATTCTAGACTATCTCGTAAAAACCAGAAATAAATAATTATGTAAATGACTCACGTGGACACGTGCTGGTCCTAAAGACCAGTTCCATCGTGCAACTGTCTATTGTTGCCTCTGATTTATACAGATGACATTATATTGTCGTCATGTCTAAGCACATAAGACTATTTGTTTGGACTGAATTTGTACGTTTAAATAAATAATTACAATGCTAGTACGTCTACGAGATAATTAATATTTACCTTTGAATAGTTGTCAAGGAGTTGTTATTGAAGTTAATTATAATTGATACACTTGAATCTAGCTGAACATTTTATCAATATGAAATCACATATCAGATCAGTAGACGGATCTATGAATGAAAAGAACAGTTATCTACTGAAGGCCGAAGTAAAACGACTGACAAGAATCGTGACGATGTATTTTCATTAGGCTTAAACCAAATAATTTCATAAGCATTAACAGCAAAGCCTTTTAAATCATTCTACACCATGATAGAATATACAAAATTATACGTAATACAGACGATTTAATGCTACAAAAACTCATATTTTAAAGTCTGTATTCAAATGATGGATGACTCGATGTTTCTGCTCAATTACATTTGGGAACAACCGATGATAATTTTTCACTTTTCTCTTATATCCACGCTTTACTAAGCAAAGGATTTTGTATTAATCCATAAAGAAAAAAGAACAAAATCAAAATGATCCTGATCATTACTTGATTATAAGAAACAGGCAGTGGTTCATTTTAAGAATGCAGCTATGTCAAACTGGATGTAGACTACAGAGGACGCAAATTTTTAAAGGAAGAAATAATGTTGATTATTATAATGAAGTAGCAAGACTAGAGGTATTGGAGTTATCGATTAAACGAAACGTAACTGATGACGGTGTTGTAACTTAGCAACAGTATTGGTATGCGTTCAGTGCAATGTTAGAAGTTGACTATTCATCTACATCTGTTGATAGCGTCACAAATTAAAGTCAATAGGCACAGTACAAGAGCCGTTGAAAATGGAACAGACCGTAATAATATGGAAAGAATTCGCATCCGCTCGAAGTCTCAAAATAAACGCTTAAGGTGAATTTTGTCGACATTTTTTCCATTCAAACTTCGGGAGTGTTTTACACCACTGTTCGACAATATACAGTCGCCAACAGGTCAAGCTATCTCAAACTGTCAAATTTTCCCAATTGAACATAAACCTTATTCCTTTGTAATAAAGTTGAAAAACTATCAAAGAAATTTGACAGATTGACAGAGGGGTAGCTTGATGTGCTGGCCTCTGTATATCAAAAATTAAAGATGTTATGGTTTCGTCTAATTATTAATATTGTGTGTACGGAAACAGAATACTAAATAAAATAAATAGCCACCAACAAATATTCGTTTTTCTTGCTAAATTATCCTAACTTTGGGCGTGTTTAAGTAACAAAAGTGTAAAATCTCCAAAACCAAGCCGGTACCGACCGACAAAGCCCAAATATCGAAAAATTAATTCAATGAATTTTATTGGTCTTTAGATTTATGCAGTGGTTTTTTCATAAAATCCGATATTCTGAAGGACTTTTCTTAATTTTTACGCGCCTGTTTTACCATGAATGATCCTGTAGCTCACTCAATAACGTTGTGCGTATAGACTAGCGTCTGACTGCTCCTCACTGAAACTACCTCTGTCGGACACGATGCCTGGTAAGACAGCGTGCTTTTGAGCCAGGGCCACCAATGAGTTCGAGCCCGCTACCAGATTCCCCCCTTAAACAGTCACAATTTTCTTTCGAGTCGATTTGTCTCCAACACTAATTGAACAAGTACCGCAACTCGAAACAAATGGAGCATACAATTTCCATTAAGAGAAACAGTTTTCAAATTAAATGCATGACGAAGCTAAGTAACGCCGGCACAAAAATAAGTTCTAGAATATTCTACACGTTCCAGAGGTCGACGGACTACAATGAAATGCACTCAGCATTCAGCTGGGACTGACATCTGGGGAGGCAATCAGACAGCCGCATCTAGAGAAAACTTTTACGTGTAGTAAACTGTTGAAACCTCATTTTAGAACGCATATTCAGTAAGTAATCTCGTAAAGATTTCGAGGAGCTAAAGGGACTTTTTACGACGTTGAACTCTTGATTATTTTTTTCGAATTAAACTCAGAGGGACCGCTTTGATGGCCTTAACTAAACAAACGTGTATTTGCAAGTTATTCCAATGATAAACACAAATAATATAGATAGGTGCAGCCCATTAACTATTGAGAGATAAAAGAAATAGATCGGCTGCTGCTAAATACAATACAAATTATCGTGTTGTAAATACAAATAATTCCAACACCGAATAAGATAAAGTTAAATGCAAAACATAATGTTAAACATTGCGATGAAGTAATGAAGAGTACTATAAAATATATAAATATCATTTAACATGACAAGTTCCAAGCTGTGACAATGAATAGCTGAAAATTTGCAACTTTTACTCACGAAACCCTCTTAAAGAAATAGCCGTCTCAGCTCAAATATTATCAAGAGAATAAATAATCAAATCTTGCCATCACATCTTGGAGGTCTCGTTATTTTTCTGCGACAGTAGACGCTGAATATTTTACTGCTGAAAATCCGAGCCTTTCAGGCAAAGGCTGGGGTTAACGACACGTGGCTCCGAGACAATTGACATACAACCCACGCGTGACCTTCAGAGGGACGAGTAAATCGCAACCCGACGCCATATCATAAGTTCCCCCAGACGAAACCCTGAATTTATGCCGACTGTGGGTCCTTTTCGTCAGTACAAGAGGACGTTAATTTTCTATTGACTTTACTCTTATTTACCTCATATTGAATGATCTGTTAACGACTCATGACATTCAAATAACCTACAACTCATATTGATCCAAGGAATTTCGCAAGGAAAGAGGTTCCCAAAAATGATTACACATTTTAGGTCGGGCAATGAAAAGCGAGGCTGGCTCTATTGAGCGCGGCTAAATACTAAAAGCCTGTACAAACAAAATCCCAGTTCATGAGGCTTAAAGATTATGTTGGCATATTTAAATTGACGTAAACAGACAATTTCGCGCCGGCACAAACGGGAAAATGAGTTCAATAAGCTGAGCTACCGACATTAAATCTGCTGGTGTTCTTTGATGACTTCTTCTGGGATAGATGTGTAGAAGTTCGTCAATCATTTAAATATAACCACTGAAACTCCAAAATATTTCTAATGCGAACATTGCCACACAGTTAGCAACACATCTAACAATCGTCGTTTGTACTCCATTAGCATAAAGAGTGTTTTTAACAAAATAGTCTTGTGTCAAGAGGTACCTACATTTTGAGCAAAAAGCTCTAAGAGCAGCCCTGTTTGGAGCACCATTACGTGAAGGTCAAGGGCGACTAGCTCAAGGACAACTTTCTAAGAACCACTAAGTGCTCCGGCCCGAAATGCTGAAAGAATCAGTCCAAATTAGTGTGTTGGGAAATTCGGCGTACTTTTACGGCCTTCTTACAGTGAAGTATTAACAAGAAAAAGACTAATAAGGCTGAATATGAATATACTTTGCATACAAAGTAGTGTTTTAATGATGTCCTATGCTAAGTGTTTCTGCTGTATTGTTAGCACAGAATATTTAAAGCTATTCATTGTATACCTAGTTCATTTTAAAACCCGACCATGACTGATTTAATTTTAATGTCGTTCTCTGATACAATTTTATTGTTTTAAAGTCAGTTATCAAGGTAAACGTTTGGAACACAAGCGACTATGTATTATGGTCAAATTATATCAGAGGCGAGAATGGTTCTGATTCAGCAAAACTGAATGTAGGTATCCAATAAAGCTAGTGCTTTATTGGATACCTACATTCAAAGCCGGCTGTCGCTGAAAACCAGCGCTGTGGCTCTGTCTTACATAGGGTCGCAGCAAAATGCTGAGCGATAGCCGTTTTGCGTGGATGTTCCTTTTTTTTTTTTTTTTTTTTGTTTGGGATATCATCAAATAACTTCTCCCGCTCTGGGTGGAGCAGGAGGGCGTGTCAGACTTTTACTGACTAAAACCCACCCGCGTTCCCTCAGTAGCCTGTATGCCAGGGGCTGCGGTATCTCTTTCGAACAAACCCGCACCCCTGGCAGACGCATGTTCCCCTCAACCTTTTCTTATTTTATACACTTTTTATTAGCTTCACCTGTATGTTTGTTTGTATGTTTGTAACCGACTTCTTTGGACGCGATTTTGACCCACTTTAAACGGCCAGATTTCGTTGAAACTTTGTAGATTTATCGAGGACCGATGACAATACTCTAATTTGATAAAATTATTCCATTTTTCAATTTTCAAAATATGATTTTTGTTAATTTAAGTCGATAAGGTAAGAAACTTAATTTTATTTTTTTATAATTTTTCTCTACAGGACAGGACTGGATGTTAATTTTAATTTCCAATAATTATCTTTAGCCGATTTCTCTAATATTGACAAATTTTCGAATACCAAGGAGAATTTTAATTCTACAAAACAAATAATAGTTTAAAAAAACTAAAAAATCACGCTTTTATAAATAAACCAAACTAAAAAGTAGAAAATAATAATAGTTTAAAAAACTAAAAAACACGCTTTTTATAGAAGACCGAACTAAAAAATAGAAAATAAACTTTAATATAGGGCTTTGAAGGTTTTGGCCCTAACGTCGGCCGCCATTTTGATTTTTTTTCAAAATCGCGGTGCACAATAAATGTCATATAATAGGTCTTTACCTATGAAATTGCCGTTTTGTATGAAAAAATTTAAACGATTTTTTTTCATGAATTTTTTATTTGTATTAATCGAAGTAATCACCCATGCAATCAATGCATCTTTGCCATCGCAGTGGCAGTTTATTGATGTCCTTCTTAAAGAAATCAGCTGGACGGGAGGCAACAAATTCTTCAAAGGCATTTTGTACTGCCTCTCGGGTATTAAATTTTTTTCCCGCCAAGAAGTTATCCAAATTCTGGAAAAAGTAGTAGTCTGTAGGCGCAAGGTCTGGTGAGTAGGGCGGATGACGGAGAGCTTCCAACCCCAGTTCTTGCAACTTGGAGACCGTCTGCTGTGCAGTATGAGGTCGCGCGTTGTCGTGCAGGAGCAGCGGAGACGAGCGATTGACCAATGCTGGTTGGAGATGCGCCAGCTTCTCCATCATTGTGTTCAGTTCTTCACAGTACACATCTGCAGTAATGCTCACCCCGTTTGGTAAGAAGCTGTGATGAATCACACCGGCGCTAGACCACCAAACAGTGACCATCACTTTTCTAGGGGTAAGTTTTCGTTTAGGGCATTGTTTAGGTGCTGAACCAGGATCCAACCAACTTGCTGAGCGCTTACGGTTATCAAACAGAATCCATTTTTCATCGCAGGTAACCATTCGGTTCAAAATTCCTTCATTTGTGTGTCTGTTGAGCAGTGCAAGGCACGTCTCGACGCGTACTTCGCGCTGGCGATCATTGAGTTCGTGGGGCACCCATTTGTCAAGCTTTTTTACCTTGCCAATTTGACGCAAATGGACCAATATTGTTTTGACGCTAACGTCGAAAGCTGCTGCTAATTCAGCCGTAGATTGTGTATCATCAGCTTCCACAATCGCCTTTAATTCGTCATTGTCGACCAAAGTCTTCGGACGACCGCGAGGTTCATTTTTCAGGTCGAAATTTCCAGAACGGAAGCGAGCAAACCAATAACAGGTGGTGCGTTGGTTTGTAGTGTTAGCTCCGTAAACGTCGTTGATGTTGCGTGCCGCTTGTGCCGCGTTGCTGCCACGACGGTACTCATATTCCATAATTACTCGAATTTTTAACGTATCCATGATGACGAAAAAGATTGAAATGCGATGAAAATGTAACACTAATCAATAAAGAAATGACTACTTTTAGAAAAAAAAATCCATGTTTTTAAAATAAAATTAATTTGAAATTAGAATTCTTAGCCAAACAAAAATTATTTTGATTTGAAATGGCCAGTACTGCAGAACGGCAATTTCATAGGTAAAGACCTAATATTAGGTCTTTACCTATGGCAACTTCATAGGTAAAGACCTAATATTAGGTCTTAGGCAAGGTAAAAAGCTTGACAAATGGGTGCCCCACGAACTCAATGATCGCCAGCGCGAAGTACGCGTCGAGACGTGCCTTGCACTGCTCAACAGACACACAAATGAAGGAATTTTGAACCGCATTGTTACCTGCGATGAAAAATGGATTCTGTTTGATAACCGTAAGCGCTCAGCAAGTTGGTTGGATCCTGGTTCAGCACCTAAACAATGCCCTAAACGAAAACTTACCCCTAGAAAAGTGATGGTCACTGTTTGGTGGTCTAGCGCCGGTGTGATTCATCACAGCTTCTTACCAAACGGGGTGAGCATTACTGCAGATGTGTACTGTGAAGAACTGAACACAATGATGGAGAAGCTGGCGCATCTCCAACCAGCATTGGTCAATCGCTCGTCTCCGCTGCTCCTGCACGACAACGCGCGACCTCATACTGCACAGCAGACGGTCTCCAAGTTGCAAGAACTGGGGTTGGAAGCTCTCCGTCATCCGCCCTACTCACCAGACCTTGCGCCTACAGACTACTACTTTTTCCAGAATTTGGATAACTTCTTGGCGGGAAAAAAATTTAATACCCGAGAGGCAGTACAAAATGCCTTTGAAGAATTTGTTGCCTCCCGTCCAGCTGATTTCTTTAAGAAGGGCATCAATGAACTGCCACTGCGATGGCAAAGATGCATTGATTGCATGGGTGATTACTTCGATTAATACAAATAAAAAATTCATGAAAAAAATTCGTTTAAATTTTTTCATACAAAACGGCAATTTCATAGGTAAAGACCTATTATTTGGATAGGGGACACTTATACAAACAAAACGTAATTAACATAACATCATAAAGCGTCACGTTTCTGAGATATTCAAAGATAAAAATAAAAATTGTTACTAATTTATTTATTTATTTTGCAGTTAATTCATGTCGATTAAGTTATTTACTGTTAAACTGAACCAGACAGAGAAAGAAAACAAATATTATAATACTAATCATTTATTTTGTTCATTAAAATCTTTTTTATCGAATTGGAACATAAGATTATGAGAAAAACGTGTCGAATACAATGATATTTTTGTAGGTAAACACAAGAGTAAAAGTTCACCAGTAACAACATTAATTAAGAACAACTCAACAAAATAGTATCGAATCTATTGCAATTTACTGCATAGACAGGATAACGCGTGCACACAATGGACGTCAAACTAACAAACTGAAGGGTGACGAAACGGGCGGGTTGTCGCGGGGTGTCCTTATTCGGCGGGGGGTATACTTTTGTCTCTTTCGCTCATAATTAAAATAATAGGTACCTACACATGATGCAATTATGTTTTCATAGTTCAATATGCTTACCTGTATGGAAAAAAACAAAAATACCTGTTTCTTCAAGGTTCAGTTTTCGACTTATATTTCGGTGAATAACTCCAAAACCTGACGCTTTAGAATATTATGTTTCATGAATTTTTTTGTTAGTCTAAGTGTCCTCTGTCTAAATATGTAACTTTCGTTGTGCACCGCGATTTTGAAAAAAAAATCAAAATGGCGGCCGACGTTAGGGCCACCCTCCATACAAAAATCTTCAAACCCCTTTAAATTAAGAATAGTGTTAAAAATTTCAATAAATATAAATTAATAATAGTGTGAATAAAAAATAAAAAAATAATATCTTAAAAAAGCGTGGGGTGCTTTATAAGATATTATCAAAATGATAATCACTCTACTAATATCTGTCAGTAAAATATTTATAACTATTGACACCATGCGCTTTTTTTTAATGAAATGTTTTTTTTATTCACACTATTATTAATTTATATTTATTGAAATTTTTAACACTATTCTTAATTTAAATTTATTAAAATTTATTTTCTATTTTTTAGTTCGGTTTTCTATAAAAAGCATGTTTTTTTTTTGTATTCTTACCTGTTTCTTTTTGCGTCATTTTTACCGCAAATAAACGTTTTTCCTTTCTTTCTAAAATATAACGGGTTATCGACAAGCTATGTAACGAATCGTTAACCTGCATGCTTGTAAGCATTATGCTAGGTATACAATCACGGAGTAATGATACAACCTTTATTTTTTACAACATTATTAGTATCTAAAATTATAATATTCTGGACAAACAATTTTTCGCTCATGGATTAGGGTAGTAGCAAAAAAATACACTTTTATATGGCAACCAAAAACAGAAAACCACGAGGGAAAACCTTTTGCGTATGACAGAAAGATGTAAGGAGGTCAATAGCGACTCCCTGGAACAAATGTGAAATGAAAATATCTGCTAATCCCAGACTAGCTATCTTTTATTCCATACCGATGAACAAATATCACGTGCCTAGTCAAACGTGAAACATATCGAACCTCTATGTTAATCGCATGTTTTCTCTCGCATATTTTTGCCTTTGTAACGGGGCCAGAGATTCATTTCATTTCGGGATTTTTCCGACATGATTCCGTGTAGACTGTACATGAAAAAAGTTCGAAATTGTAATATACATAATTCATGTACTTAACAATAACTCAGCGGGACGGAATGAGATTAAAAGGCATTAATATCTCAGGGGGACTAACTTAAAAGGATCTTTAGTCGCGGATAGAAACAGAAGATGATTCATACCAATCGTATTTTGTGAGGAAAATTTCGAAAAGATAAAGGTCAGTTTCTCGAATGATTAAGGACAGAAATTACTCATAGACGTAAAAAATATAGTCTTGGAACGTCATCAGAAGCTATAAACAAGACGAATGAACGGAAGAGTGGAAATGACACCGACATTTATGAAAATATCTTCAAGGAAAACAAAGCAGTTCAAATGACGAACTAGTCATAATCATCTTTGCATATGTGGGTTATCAGCAGGATAATAACATAGATAGGAACCAAATTGGAAATTCTGATACAGGTAGGTGTATCACAAACTGATAACAACGATACGATAACTGTATAAGTATAAACAATAAGACTTACAATCAAGTTAAGTGTGTCATCATCATCATCATTTCAGCCGAAAGACGTCCACTGCTGGACATAGGCCTCCCCCAAATTGGGGGGTTTTGCCATAATCGCCACGCTTGGCAGGCGGGTTGGCGATCGCAGTATGGTGGTAAAATGCATAGAGAACGCTGCTGCCCATTCTCTAGTAACTCCTTTAGTCGCCTTCTACGACACCCACGGGAAGAAATGGGATGGTGCTATTCTTTTACGCCCGGCGACACATACGGGAGTTAAGTGTGTATTGTGTATTTTTATAACAAAGAGACTTTGGGGCGACTATCTACGACAACTCTATACACGTGTTCCTTTTATAAACAAAACAGATACATATTGAGTACATGCTGTATGATACTCAGAGTACGTTTTCTTCCGTATACTTAGCTTGAAGCAATCAATTATCGGGTTTATGACCCGATTAATAGAGTGCAGAATAGCGTGGTTAATACGTAGTATAAATATCGGTGTGCGAACGTTATCGCATTATGCAACAGTGTTGAGTATGCGCAATAAATATGATGGTGATGAACTTTGAAGTAGAAATATAGAAAGGTGTTATTTGGGGGAAAAAGAAAGTCTCATTCTAAGGCTAAAACTCAAACATTATCTTCTGACACTCATCAAAGACCAAACCCATGAAGAATTAGCAGAATAGTAGGTAATAGGTAAAAGACTTTTGTAATGAAACATTAATCTTTGGCAAAATAGTCGCTAGATACTCCTCCGTATTTGAATTGCATGTTCTTGGCGAACGCAAAAATTTGTGAAGCCTCTATAATATCTATAAAAACCTTTGATTATATACAGGTATATAATCAAAGATAAAAACATTTCAACTTACAAAACAGCTGTGAGTACATAATATCTTTGACGGAGTTAAGTACGAAGCTCTACTACTTCTACACAAGTAGGTACTATCTATAGTGCCTACTGGTGTCAAATGTTGTTATATTATATAGAAGGTTGTTAGCAGTTATGCCAAATTTTTAAGAGCTCTTTGCCTAGCTAGATACACAATGTGCTCTATTAATAAAATTGATGTCCTCCTCATATCGAACATGCATTTAAATAGGTCTAATAAAGGCCCATGGTACTACTTAAACAGATTACTGGATGTGCCCAAGGCGCTCGGTATTCGATTCAATTGGGGTCAGCTGGCTATTACAAACGCGCGCGATGGAATGTTCTAGTTCACTGTCAAAGAAGATAAGGGCAGTTTTGCCTATTAAGTTTACTACTTACATAGTTATTATGTTACTAGTTGTCACTTCCCGAATGTGTCGTAAGAGATGACTTAAAAATTGTATTGAAGGCAAAAGCCCTGACGAGCGGCCCCACCTTTGGGTTCCTCTTGGCTTCACCGTGGCTGGAATCCACGGTTACTGAGCCCCCCCGCAACGACAATGCGGGAACCCACTCGGGGGGCTATCATCGTGTCAAATGTAAATGTTCTAGGTCTACTCTTATTCAACGAAAAACGAAGTTTCGATCGAAATTTCGCATGTTTCCTACCACGGTTCCATTCGTTACGAAGTTTAATTCGAACGAACATTGTTTGACATTTAGATTCTCTAAACCTACTCTAATTCCTAAATGTTGCGAACGAACTAGTGATGGGTAACTCATCAATTTTATGTGAGGATGAGGGAGCCCCTCAATTTGCTTCGTGAGGTCCTCACGAGGGACCCCTCATTTGAGGTGAGGAATCGTACGACGGCGTATTCGCCTCACGACTCGCGAGCCCGAGCCGAACTCAAACGAAGCTCCAAGTGAGCGAGGCGGGCGGGTGCAACGACGACTCACGAGTCACGACTCTCCGATAATCCGATTATTCACGTCCTCACTCTCTCACACACATCATTTTCTTTCGCTTATAAATTTTAGACCGCCAAAATAAACGAATCAATGACCCTTTATTACCAATCTAATGCTAATGCTTTTAGAGTTCATAATAATTAATCGTAGCTGAAATAATTTTAAATAATGTTTACTGTGCCACGGTGTTGTCCAAACTTCAAGATCACACCTCACCTCACTCATTCTCAATTCTCCATACAATTTTTGAGTCGGTTCATTCGCTCACTGAGCTCACTCAATTACTCAATCCTCATTCGCGAGTCACGAACTCGCTTGCCTCGATTTCCTATTGTCAATAATGTCAATGTCAATTTTTCAATGAGGGGTGATGAGGAATGAGGTGGTTCCATATTGAAATTCGAGTAACTCTTTCAATTTGCGATCACGAGTACCTCAAATGAGGGGCCTCATGAGTGAGGGACGCATCACTAGAACGAACGTTTGAATTTGACAGATGATTGTTCGGAATTTTAACCTCAAATTGACGAAACCAAAAGTGTTACCTTTTGATTTTCGTTAGTGTGGATTTTTTTATAAATTTGCTCCAACACGTAGCTACGTAAGAAACACTTTCGTAATCTTTAGCCACTTGACGACAATCTTCAATTAATTGAAAATTCTGTTACGAAATCACTCGTATTAATTATGTAGCCTTTGTACAGTTTTGTAAACATTATCGTACAGCTTACTACACACATTGTGCATATTGTAATATTACTATTGATAAACGAGAATAACCTCTAGAACGTTAACAATAACATCTATTCAAGTTATGCATACCGAAACCGAAACAAACAAAGTATTATTCAATTCGAAGTGTAGCACGCGATACGGTCCCGTTCACTTTAATTGACAATCGACGAATATAAGGTCCTATTCAAATACAGCCTATGGGAGACAGTTGAAAGCTTGGCTGACCCACATAATCCATCGCTAGACACCTGATACTGATGCTAAAAGAAATACAACGGCAAAATCTATAGGACTAAGCTTAGCCGGTAATCGATTTATGTGGATGGGTTTATCGCAGGGAAATAAAGCGAATTACATAAGCCGAGGAATCCCACATACATTATACTTATACATATATCTAGGCTTACCACGTTGAATTAAGACTGTGGGAATGATAATGATAATAAAATTAGTTGAAATGAGCTACGAATGTATTTTGAATGACGTGTTGGCAGCAAAAGGATAATTAACAACATTAGAAAAACTTCCAAGGTAAGAAAGAAAAGAAAGAAACATTCAGTTATTTGCTGCTTATGCCAAGTTAGCCCCAAAAGTTATACTTACGAGGAAAGTTTATTGCTTTATCACTATTGATTACTACGTGCCAAAATACTTTCCTTTTCCGAGAGAATCAACTTATTTGACATACCAAAAGAAGATTCTAGAAGTATTTAGCTCTAAATTAAGTTGAGAGTAAGTCGTTAGGGATAAGTGTATTACTGGGTAACAGGGTTTTGTTCGCTTCTCGAATGATCCAATATTTTATGTAGGACAAACATAATCCCTCGACGATGCTAAAGCCTAAACGCACACTGCCGTATAGCTCATTCAATTACACATAATGATCGGTCAATTTCGAGAACATTAGCTGTACTTATGTAGGAATATAAACTTTTTTCCCATGTGGGCGGTCGTTAATCGGGTTACTGATGTTTGATAAATTAGGTCAGGATTTGGAGTACTAACGAATATTAACAAGCCAAATGGGGACTACCCCTCATTTTACTGAAAGGTTAAATTACAGAAAATGGGCTATTGTGATATCATTCGGTATGAAAGAAAGAAAAACAGCCAATAAACATGGCATATCACGAAAGCTTCATAATGTAAATCACTACGTGACGTGGCGTATCACTCCACGACAACTTCGAAACAGCTAATTAAAATCAATTGCTCGTCATTTACATCAATTGGTAACAGTACTCGTTTCCCTTGTAAACAATCAATTTACTGATCAGGGCCTAGGTTTAATACCGTTGGTGCAACTTCCTGAAAGTTGTGCGAGAAACTTCGAGTGAAACAATTGCACGAAGCTAAGATTGGTTCAAAATCAAGTTGCACAGTTAAACGTTACGAAGTGCAGTGCTTGTTCTTAAACAAACTTCTCTTTTTGTGTTGTTTTAATTTGAGTCAAGATTGATAGTTTTACTGTAGCCGAGTTTACATTTCTCTTGATCTCTTCATTCGTAACTTCTGTTCCGATTAATTAAATCTCGCGCAGTTTTTTATTCGTTGCTTGCTATTCCTCAAGCACCTAACATGGAATTAAGACCCTCAAATTTTTAGGCCAGGTAATTGGTGTTGTAGGCGAGTACAAAAATTGCTCGAGTGCTCAGCTTAAAATTCCTCGTTAGTACATTCTCAAATACTTCCAAAATAGTTAAGACTCGGTGAACCCGAGATGAGCCGCACTGCGGGTGCCGCATCGATCGCCAGGCCTATCCCGAGCCATCCCGGAAACCACCGCGCCATTTAACCTGGCTGGAGGCCGAACATGATCCTCCTACACGAAATGTTCTGATTATTATTGTAGACGGTAAATGGGACGGTTAGGGCACGTCTTATCGTTCCTAATATATCCAAGTGCTTGAGGAAACTAGTACTATTGTGAATTAATTCTTAGTAGCTTCCGATCACGAAACAGATCTTGAAAACCTGGTAACATTAGGTAACTTCAACAGTAAACCTTTTCTTGGTCAGAAACATTTGTTTGTATTAGCATGTTAGTCGTGAGCTAATGACGTCTACATTTTAACCAACCAAACCAAGTGAGGTCACCAAAATTACAAAACATCAGGCCGGAACGTGATATTGAATTTTGTTTCATTATTTTTATTGGCATACTAAAATTAACCGGCATGTTCTAGAACAAAAAATTCGGAAGACATGTGACATCTATCTACCAACCCGCACTGGGCTCGCGTGGTGGATTACGGCCCAATCCCTCTCACAGAGAGGAGGCCTGTGTCCCAGCAGTGGGAACATTATAGGCTGATGATGATGACTAAAATTAACAGGTATTACAACGAAAGGATGTTTGCTTGGTTATGGATATTTTGAAGTATACATTAGCAGCGCTGAAACATATTGGTTGCTGGAAACATTTAGGACATATTTTCAACGTAAAACCACAAATGGAATAAATCTATAGGACAAACTTTAAAAGGAGAACTGAAAACGTTTAAAAACGAAACAACAAAACCAAAAGAAACAAGCTACCACAAAGTGAAACACAATAGATAAATAATTATGCAGAAAGTAATCCAACTTCCGAGTTACAGAGCAAACGTCATTACATTTCGTTTTCATGGCACTCGTTCCCGTCGGGATATTTGTCGCAACTTTTACTAGGGGATCATAAAATAAATCAGGCTTGTTGTCGCCAGCGATACGTTGATTTACGTCCGATAGAACTCCAGAAGTCACGAAAGGATTTCGCCCGGATTTAGGAGCTGACCTCATTCTCAAGTGAATCTTGCTGAAGTGTTTGGCATGACTTAAAGTAGTCTGCGCAATAACTGCACCCTAATTGGTTCAGTACTCTTCTTGTTAATGTTAGCTTAATTCTAGTGCCCAAGTCCGAGTTGCAATTGCTACCACTATACCACTACTTGTTTGGACTTTTCAGTGATGGTGATTTTATCCAGATAACCCGATTTTATACTTTCGTTGTCTTATCCTAAATGAAATTCGTTTTGTTTATACGGTAACATAAACAACGGCTCATCGCGTATCAGCTTTTAAAGGTTGATTACGTGGTCAGTGTAAAGATTTCTAATTACATATTCACCGTATTATAATTTTGATTTTGTTAATTGGCAAAACAAAAAATACCCTCAACCCAAATTACTTTCCAAAAGAAATCGTAAGTAATTACAATATGGTAGTTTTCTCCCACGTTTCTGCCTAAATACGATTCCATTTGGGCCGAATTGATTTTTCATTCATTCTGGCAAATATTTAAAATCTATGCCACTAGTGGATTTTTAATCGTTTAGCGACGATACATTTACCGTGATGGGCAATGGCCTTCACTTATTAGTAAACAGTATCGCGTTAAGTCATTGCACACGTGATCAGCCTGGCATAATAAGACGAAATACAACGCGATCATTGTTTCAGCCTTACAACCGCATTCAAAGACATTACAAATTGCAACACACCTTTGTTACAATGATAATGTTTGAACTATATAATAGTTACAAGAACTGTTAGATAGGTGGTCTGTGAGGAAGGGACGGCCTGAAGCCCTTGGGAGATAAATTCAATTTCAGAGTAAAAAGGTTTGTATTAGATGAAGTTTGAGATGGATTCAGCTTTGATTCATTTTCGCGCTTTGATCTTCTTTACTCGATCGGAAAACTTTCAATCTGTTTGTATTGTTCATGGAAATGTGTTGGGTTTTATAGAGTAACACAGGAAACTACGCAGAAGTAAAAGGTAATTTTTTTCGATTATGAAATAAAGTTTTTTTTTATCGCTAAAACGACTAGCGATTAACAATTTATATTATATTCCTAAGAACTACTTTTTACACTTATTGTAGTGTCGGGCTAGGTGAAGTGACGATCTTCGCAGGGTGGCTGGCGGCAGCTGGATGAGGAAGATGAGGATAGAGTTATGGCCGGCGATTGGAGAGGCCATAGGACATAGGCCTTTTTGCTAGACATATAATGGAGACGCCATTAGCTTGCTATACGTTAGCGATAGTTTGAGTCTTAGTAGAGTCGTGGCTTTAATTTCAAAGAAATGTGTCGAGTGATTTCCGCTAGTCTCGTCAGACACGACCTTACAGAAATAACACCATATATGTTATGTCGTGAACTCGTGAGTGTTTGGACCTCGCATACATTAGATACTGTCGCATGTTTGCTAAGAAATTGAGTACATTGACAGTTTATAATAAAATACAAGAAACAAGTTCTATAGATCGATCGTAAATGGTTGAAGTGAAAACTTAAATACCTACCTGGCTACAGATAAAACTCTGTTTAAAGTAGACGCGCTAAGGCAGTCCGCTAAATACAAATTTTCTCACGGTTTTTCTTTTTTCATATATTGTTCAACATGCGGCCTGACACTGGCAATGACCCCCCGAGTGGGTTCCCGCATTGTCGTTGCGGGGGGGCTTAGTAACCGTGGTCTCCCACCCACGGTGAAGCCAAGAGGAACCCAACGGTGGGGCCGCTCGTCAGGGTTTTTGCCTTCAAGCCATTGACGTAGCGGCCAAAAAGTAGGTTGCGGTGAGGTGCACCGCAACTGAGGTGGGCCGCGATGTCGAATGGGAGGCATCGCGGCTGAGGGTTGCGGGCTGCGGTAGAGGAGGAGTGCCGGTGCTTCTGAGCAGCGCTCTTCCCTTCCGTGGCCTGGACGGGGCCGCCACCATTTGATGGCGGACGCGGTGGGGCCGCAGGGGAAGAGGAGTGTCGGTATAGCGTCAGCCGCTCTCCCTATCCTCTGCGGCCGAAAAGTGGTAGACGGGACG
The DNA here is from genome assembly GCA_949987655.1 of Polymixis flavicincta. Taxonomy (NCBI): domain Eukaryota; kingdom Metazoa; phylum Arthropoda; class Insecta; order Lepidoptera; family Noctuidae; genus Polymixis; species Polymixis flavicincta. The sequence goes on along the minus strand of OX465176.1, from coordinate 25,280,284 downwards.
GCGCGTTGTGTTCCTCACGCGCGCCGTCAAAGATGTCAGCAACCACTGGTGGGGTCCGCAAGGGCCGATGCCTGCCAGGGGTGCGGGTTTGTTCGAAAGAGATACCACGGCCCCTGGCATACGGGCTACTGAGGGAACACGGGTGGGTATTAGTCAGTAAAAGTCTGACACGCCCTCCTGCTCTACTCAGCAGGAGAAGTCATTTGGTGATTTCCCACACAAAAAAAAAAAAAAAAAAAAAAAAAAAACACTGGCAATGACCTGAAAATTGCATAAAACGGAAGAATATTTGAGCTACCATGGCGCTTCCATCTTAGCCGCATTTCGGTCAAGGTTTACGTCATAATTTTCTTGACTTTTAACGCAACGACAACCACAGGAGCTTCACAGTATTCAGACTATTTCGGTCTTATCAAATTACCGCTGCATGTAATTCGACAGTAAGGTTAATAAATAGCACGTGCCACGTGATATGACCAACTCGTGGTTCTAAATACCAACGCGAAAATGCGAGTTAACACGTCACACGGCCACGTCACATAGTCCGACGGTGTCCCAGACTGTACCACAACAGAAATAAAATGAATAATCTGTTGGATGAGGGAATTTAAACGCGCGCCAAATGCGCAAATGCAGATGTTATCCGCCAAAAATTTGAGCCATGATCTAAAATTGATTTTACGAAGGAAATGTTCTTGATTTGAATTTTTCATGAGCTGATCGCATCGCATGTCTTATTCATACCTTCACACTAGGGCCTGTATTCGAATAATAAAATATTTCGAATATTCGAATGCAAAACTTGAGACATTCGAATATTCGACCAATATCCATAACACCGGACTGCGAACCCTGATGTGCATAAAATACAATTTTAATGTTTATGCATAGTGAGTGACGGAGCAAGCGTAATGGTGCTATGTATGGTCGACAAGTGCCTTCGTACCATCAACTATGTTTAGCACATGGTATCCATCGTGAGTTTTGAATGTAGATATTAAAAAAGAAACGAAATTATCTTCGGGAGGAGCCTGCAAGAAACACAGAAGAGACAGGATAGGATGAGGACTTGACTAGGGCTGTTGAGAGAGATCGACAGGTTCTACGGACGGTACGCTCGCCGGTGATGACGGAATTATGGCCGAACTCCTGAGGGCCCGCGGAAAACCAATTCTTATCTTAAGGCCCTCCAGAAGCTGTTTGATTCCATCAAACTCGAGGGCAAACGCCACAGGCATGGAACAGAGGCGTGGTGGTTCAATTCTTTATGAAGGGTATTGTCACCCTTGTTATGAATAGGGTATTTTCCGATTTGATAAAAACTATTCTAATTTGAAGATTGGAACGAGATATTTAACAGAAAAATAAAAATAAATTGATTTCTATCCATTTTCTCAATTAAAAACGATTAAAATCAAATTTCTTTTTCGTTGTTTTGAATTTACCGCGTAAACGCTCCTTACGATGACTTTTTATCACGTGACATCGTGACGTCAGCTTTGTGTAAACAGCACCAGTACAAATACTTAGTTTAGCGCAGTTTTAGAAGTATTTGTGCACAGAGGCACCGCACACCAGTAATATCACTTTCTATCCATTAAAAATCTTGTTAATTATAAACTCGACATTCAATTGTTTACTTGTGAACTACTTTAGTTTACACAAAGTTGACGTCACGTGATAAAAAGTCATCGTAAGAAGCGTTTTGGCGGTAAATTCTAAACAACGAAAAATAAATTTGGTTTAAATCGTTTTTAATTCAGAAAATGGATAGAAATCAATTTATTTTTATTTTTCTGTTAAATATCTCGTTCCAATCTTCAAATTAGAATAGTTTTTGGAAAATACACTATTATAGGCCCATCTCACTTCTGAGCCATGTCTACAAACTGTTTTCAAGAGTCATCACGAACCGTCTCGCGCATCTTTCACGACTTCCAACCTCCCGAACAAACCGGATGCCTGACTACATAAGTACATACGCTGCGGCAGGTTTGTGGACTACGAAAAAGCCTTTGATTCGATAGACACATAGGCTGTACTGCAGTCTTTTCAACCGTCCCAGATCAACTATCAGTAAACCGAGGTGCTGAAGTGTCTGTATGAAAACGCCAACGCCTCGAAACCTATCCTTCTGCAGCGAGGTGTGAGACAAGAAGACGTTATCTCTCCGAAACTGTTCACCGCTGCACTGGAGGATGTCTTCAAGGTTCTGGACTGGAGAAGGGCTGGCATCAACATCAATGGCGAGTACATCGCTCACCTTCGTTTTGACGATTATACAGTTGTCATGGCTGAGATAATAGAGGATCTCAATACAATGCTCGACGACCTCAGAAAAGCTTCCGAAAGGCTAGGTCTTAAAATGAACATGGACAAGACATAGGTATTGTCAAATATCGAAGACGCTACACTCGAAGTTGTGGATGAGTACATTTACCAAGGACAAACTGTCCAGTTAGTACATCCAACTTCGGGAAAGGAAGGAGTCCTACAAGATGGACCGATGACCTTGTGAAGGCCACAGGAATCCGCTGGATGCAGGAAGCACAGAATCGGTCGAAGTGGCGGGGCTTGGAGGAGGCCTATGTCCAGCAATGGACTGCTACTGTCTTCCGGCTGAAATAATGATGAAGATAGAGCTTTCCCATAATACTGGTTTTACCACTCTCTGGTACTAATTGATTAGGTACAGATCCCTCAATTTTTGTAATTTGGTGCTGAGAGCAAAATATGTAGAATAAGTAAGAATAGTGCTATGTTACATTGAAGACTTGAAGTTTTTTTTTTATTTGCCTACACTGTCTGGCTGAGCATAAACCTTGCACAAATCCTGCCCCTATGGTGTAACTTGTTATTTGTTTGATTTTATTATAATATATATTATAAAAAACTACAAGTATTGAGTAGTATTTTAATCATAAAATACTACTCAATACTTGTAGTTTTTTAACCAACCACAATATGGGACTTATTAATCATAATAAGTCCCATATTGTAGTTGGTTGTCTGTATAGGTATCCATCGCTTTTGTATTTAAAAGTTCGTGTAGAACTTTTACAAAGCAGTAAAATTTTATTTTATTCCTTGATATTCCTCAGACTCCTATTGTTTTTAAGACAGTGGGAAATAAAGAGATAATTATAGAAAAAAAATGTTTTAAGTATTCAAATAATTAGATTATTACCTGACAAAATCGAATATTCGAATATGAAAAATTCCGAATAATTCAAGCCCACTTCACACATTGGTTTAGTTGAAAATGCTGTATAGTGTGTATAGCAGGAAAGCTTGCTTTGGTTTTTTAAGTTTCAGTTTCAAGAAATATAAACTTTATGGATAAATATTTTGATTAGTGGTTTAGGCATGAAAAGGTATCATACAGACATACTTAGTTTCGAATTTATTACAATAATGTACTTTGTATGGATTCAACAGCATCATTGTTTTTTAGTTTTGCAAAATTTATCGAAGAAATAAATTACAATTTTTGTTCCCTGTAAAGTGCTACTTAACTACTACAACAAATAATAGGTGTAATTTGTAAAAGAGGTGTGATTGTAGTATTTTTACTAAATAGTAAGTAGATTCACACAGAAGCTATATACATATAGCTTTAATCAATGACAGTCCATTTAGAAACGGGGCACAAGATAAGCTATAAATAAATTTACTGCCAATGAATCATGTTTCTAATGGACAATGTGGATTTGAAGAAGGAAATTATTTCAATAAAACTTTAGTTTCCCCATCAGAATTATTTTAATGGATAATTTATTCTCTCATAAAAGAAAGTTTCTTGAGATGTTTATGATTTATTAAAAAGTTGGTGAACTATAAAATATAATTACATAAACATTAGGATTGACCATAGCTTATATTGATTTAAAAAAAAAAATAGAAAAGAAAATGGATTCCATAATAAATTATCATCTAGAAACATATGTTTAAGAACAGCTACTAAGCAACCTTCACATGCTTGGAATTAGAAAGTGCAGAACACTGGCACTTCCATTATAGCAACTCTATGTTGTTTATACATTAATCTATTTCTCTTAGAGCAACCCTATTTTGGTCTTATACAAAGACTACAATATTATACAAGGGCAATACATTATTTTAATGTTAATGTAATAGACACACAATATGTTACAAAATATAGATAAAACACAAATAATCAGGGATTACCTAGTATAAGTACTAGTTATTTTGTAAGTTGTAGATACTAAATGATGCAACTCACATATTACTGCTAAATTATGAAGACTATTGAGATCAAACTTAATCATATTCCATATAATAAGATAAAGTCCGTAGGTACCTACTCAGCTGTTCGACCTAGGTACCTCATCAGCAAGGTGTTACACAAGGACATGTGTGCCATGACCAGGAGTAATAGTGTTCTGTGGCCATGACATTACTGTAACTTAGAATTTTTGGGGGTTATGTCTATAAAAAGTGGTCTTTCGCAACATTCTGAATGAAACCTATTTTTAAAGCTGTCATTTAAGTCGCGAGATATTTTAGGAACCATATTTTTGAACGGACAGTACATAATATTCGAAATTTCTTGGACTTTTGAAGAAGTTATTGTCACTACGTTGTAATATCTTTAGCGTATGTTTCGGAGAATAGTAACACGAATAATTTAATTAAAATTCATGCTTGGCTAGTTTCCGTTTGCCATTACACGTAACCTCATTTCATTTGCACCAAAAAAAATATATAGTTATGAAAAAACACTTACCAAAATACTTTACTCGACTGGACGATGCTAGAAAACAGCTCGGATCATCGCAATATTCGCGAAAAATCACTAAACACCAAACGAAAACAAATGAAAGTCGATAAATAATGGAAACAGCAAAAGATTGTAAAGTGTTAGGCACTTGGTTTCGTTTTTAATCGCTCAATGAAGAGGTAATTACTTTTAGATATTAATATAACTGGAATTGCAACGTGCAATAGAAAAAGTTGTGTATTTTAGTGACAATTAACTTTATCAAAGCTTTATTGGGTTAAATCCAAACAACCTCAAGTAATCCGCAAAATCTTTCTCCGACAAGCGATTCTAGAGAATGGAAATGAAATAAATAGAGGACTAGAGAGAGGACAGCTCTAAAAGAACTGTCTTTCGAATGACTGACTCGAATTCGACTTTGTGAATGAATTACTCGATTCCCATAAGTTCGACACAAACTATTGTAATCGATTTTCACATAGCTGACTTCAAATTCAACTCTTTTATGAATTCAGAATTATTGTATACTTCTCTCATCTCTAATAAGGAAATACTTTTCAACTGTTTACTGAAATCTCACCATTTATAACTTCTAAACTACAGGCGAGAATTTCTTCCAGAAACGTCATCCCACGTTTCGTTATTCCGGTGGTTGCAGAAAATATGAATGAAACTGACAAGATGTGTCAGTTAACTAAACGTTGATCTTTTGTTTGAATTTCAAACTGCTGTTCTGTTTCTTCTACTAAAAATAAATATAAATTAAATAAATCTTCCAACGAAATAATGACGAAAGCTGCACTAGAAAGCCCACCTTTATTCTTAGTTGAAGAAAGAATAAAAACTTTTAAGAACTGGCCATTTAATGACAAAAATAAGTGTAACGTGCGTAATATGGCGGAGGCAGGATTTTATTCGGTAGCAACGGGTGCCGACGATGCTGATGCTGCCAAATGTTTCCTCTGTGGCAAAGAGTTGGATGGTTGGGAAGCTAGCGATGACCCGTGGGCGGAACATAAGAGCCATGCTATGCAATGCGCCTTCGTACAGCTTGGAAAGAAAGAAGATGACCTGCTGGTTTGTATCATAAAAAAGATTTTTACTAGTTTTAATACTGTTCTTAGTGTAGGAGTACACAAAAAAGTCTCTGAGAAAGAACCCCTAAGACGACCCACTGACCGAATTCTTTGAGGGTTTGTTACAAAACCTATCCTTTATGCATTAAAATTTCTTTGGCACAAGAATGCTCTGCTATGATTATAAATCCTGCAAATCATAGTTACCTATATCTACAATTCATCCTATATATACAATTATCACTGTAATAGACGGGTGGAAGGGATGGGTGGGAGAACTGGTTCCTATTATGTCTTGTCACTTTATTAAAAAGTTGTATATAATTAAATGTAAGAAGTGAATATGTCACTTCACGTGATCCAAGGGTTAGTTTTTACCTTGGCCACAGGCTAAGCATTGCTATACAACGTGGTCATGTGGCAGTCTCTCGGGTATATTATCAGTCAACAGCGATGCGGATGAATTTTTTGGTTAGTTACTATATTTTAGTTTTAAACACATAAGTGAATACTTTAACCTTATTTATGTCCCTGCAACATTAACATATGTATTTTGTTCCAGCTCTCTGAATTCCTGTCAGTAATAAAACAGTACATGATAAATGAAACCAAGCGCAATGCTGAGGTTGCAAAAGACCAACTTGAAGAGAAAGCAAAATCAGTCCGCAGAAGATGCCAAGGACGAAAATGAGACTTGTACATATTTATCTAAGAACACTTGACAGTGGCTACTCTGGCACTTGGGAAAATATGTATACAAATAATGATTTAGATTAATTAATTTTATTCTAATGTATTGACTGAATGTATGAGTGAACTAATAAAATGTTTATAGATCCATATTATTTTGTGCTTTATTTTGATCTAATAAGAAAGTTTTGTGAATAATAGCCTGAATATGACAAGGTTTATCAATTTAAATAAATTAAATTCCTACCCCCCCCCCCCCCCCCTTGCGTCGTATTCCTCAATGCCGAGGGTCGTGACGTCGTGACGTCCCTTCAGTATCACCTTTTCTCGGATGATCTTTTTCCATCTCTCTCTGTCATTGGCTGTGTGAAGGGCGCTGTGGACTGTGGAGTCAAGGGCCGTGCGGATCTGGACCATAAATTAAATATCATTTATTTTAGGCAATTATTAGACCCAATAACAACTGCCATCTTATTTAAAATCATTTTGAATTCTACATGATGCAAAGTTAAATCTTACCTCTATCACCAAACTCAATGATCATAATGTTTGGTGAAGGACAGAACCCATAACAAAAGAGTTTGTTTACATGTTGCCTAGCAACCATCATAACAAACACTGAGTCTTCTGAACTGACAATACACATTTTGTATTTCATATTTAATTATACAAATATTACATATTATATTTGACAATAAGAGAAAAGACTGAAGATTATCAAGTAAGATGGGTGATGTGAAGAATTTGGAATCTTATGCTATCATTGGATTTGATGGTAAGAAGTTTTTGTAGCATGTGTTTGGTGTTTGTAAACTTGTGAAGTTAACTTTCATACAAGTTTGAGAGGACAACCTTCCACTTCTTTTCAATGCCTCTTGTGCCTGTTGAAGTTCAGTGAATTTAACTTTTTGAATACATTTTTTATTGGCCATTATGATTGCTGAGCCTTAGGTACATGCTGTCAAAGACACATTTGCATCAATCACCTATAGGTACCTACCTAAGTTGGTAGTGGTGACCTGATAAATATGTTCAAACCTTTTTTAATATATCCTACAGGATCCGCCATCAGAAGCCTTAAAGTCCACCCAGACAGTGAGCACATTGTCTACCCGATGGGCAACAAGGTCTGCATCCAGGAGTGGAAAACCAAGAAGATGTACTTCCTCAGTGGCCACACCAACAGTGTATCGACGGTCGCTCTTTCTCCTAAAGGCACGTTTGTGGGATCAGGACAAATAAACCACATTGGATTCAAATCTTCTGCTAAAGTGTGGGACTTTAAGAAGAAGATTCTACTAGGCAGTCATGAGTTGCATAAGGCAAGTCTATTCAGCAACTATTTTAACGGAGGGTAGGTACTACATGGGTCATGGATTGCTGCCCTGCTGCAGGTTACAAGGTCAGGACAGGAAGCATAGGAGCGATGTTGTGGCGATGTTTTTGGTAAACCCTTGTCCAGCAGTAGACGACTGTCCGGTTAATGATGATCACGTTAGGATATTTATGTTCTGTGATGATGATTTATCCGGCTCTATGCAAATGCAAAGAAAGAAAGAATTCGGCACAAAAGATACCAAGGAACGCATTGGAACAAAATTAAAACTACCATAAAACTAAAGTACTACCTATGGGATACACTTTTTCGGACGCAAAGTTACCGCGGATTATTTAACTTGCGTTTTTTTTTTTCATTAGTACGTAATGCCTCATATTGCTTATCTTGCTTCTCTTTGCCATCCTCAGGTCCGCGTAGAAGCGCTGACATTTTCCTCAGATGAGCGCTACATGATATCGCTGGGCGGTCGTGATGACGGCTGCGTGGTGCTATGGGACTGCTTCGCGGGCTCTGCCACAGGCACCGCGGCAGCTTCTAAGCTGACTACGGGAGACGCTATGACGTTGACTGCACTGAATTTGAGATCCAACTCTTTTGTTACGGGGGGTGATTGTAAGTACCTATTGGCAATGTGGTTATTTGCATGAAGATAGGAGTTTTTGTGATCTGTCTGTCAGAATAGCAAGCCATATTTATTATTAGAACTGCGAAAGTAACTCTGGCTGTATGTCACCATTTCCAGCCTAAACCACAAAACTGGTCGCTATAAAATATATGGGGTTCTCGATTCTATGGATCTGTTAGTCCAGGTCAACTTATGTAAGATAAAACACTGACTTTGCAAGCCTACTTATATGCATTATCTATATTCATTTGCGTGGCAGTAGCTACGACATCCAGAATATGGTAGCCAGGTGGACAGTCCACTAGTGTAGAATCTCACCCAGAGGACTAAGTCACTCTTAGTTATTAAAAACTTACTATCACGCTCTATTAAAGAAGAGAGAAGTACCTAAGAATGGAATAGAAGACAAGAGAACGATGATGATGATTCCCAATTAACAAGTTTGAGCTATCGATCTATTGCCATCTCCTCCTCTGCCTAGCATTTTCCCAACTATGTCAGAGTCAGCTTCCTATCTGACCATCTACAACCTTCCGTTACTGGGTAATACGATACCACTTGGTAAGACTGCCACTGTAGGACTTGGTAAGTTTGTCAGACTCTCGGGCTTCTGACGACCCGTACCCAACGACTGTCAAATATCCAAGAATAACAGCCGATACCAAAGGCTAAACTTATCTGCTCTCCTACTCTCGAGGAACGGAGTGGTCTCTATAGAATTTCTGGCCATCTAATTAAAAAAATAAATTATTATCATTATTGCGTTCAAGCTAACCTCAGAGTATGGAACATTCGAGCTGAGAGCAAGAATTTGGACGTGGTAGACGTGTCTCTGGGGAAACTGCGGCGCAGCGTGCGCTGCATCGCCATCAGTTCGGACGACGCGTACGGGTACGCAGGGACTACGTGAGTAATTCTTTTTTTTAGTTTTTCACCGATTTCCACATAACTTTTCAGTTACCGGTGCTTCTTTCAGACTTCCTCTTATATACTCATTTCTTATTCTATCCATTCGTGTAACACCACACGTCTCTCTTAACATTCTCCTCCCAACTCAAATACTTTTACCTGCATAAATATGATGTATGATTATGTTCGTCATCTAGGACGGGCGACATGATAAAGTTCTCAATAAACTATCCTTCGGACCCTACGGCTTCGGTCGGCATGTGCAAGCCCACGCTGATTGGCTGCCTCGCTAAGTGCGGCCCTTGGAAGAAGGGCAAGAGACCAGAGTCCATCTGCTATAGTCAAGGTTTGTTCATGTTACGAGTAAATTTACCAGATTTTGGTACTATTTATTGATAAACCTAACATACATAAAGTTTGTCAAACTGGCCGGCAATTATTCTCTTTTTAATGATGAACTAGCTTTTGCTCGCGGCTTGGCTTGCGTTGAGGTCGGAAATTATCCCATGGGAACGTACTACCGTGATAAAAGTATCACATGTGTTAATCCAGATTATAACCTGTGTGCCAATTTCATCCAAATCCGTTCAGCTGTTTTTGCGTGATAGAGCAGTAAGTATCCAAATATTCACATTTATAATATTAGTAGGATAACAATTTTGATGTTTTTACATACGTAGGTAATAGATGTGCTAGTGTAACTTAAATATGCCAAGTTAATAAGTAATATACTTATAGAAAATCTATAGTAAATATACTTACAGCCGAGATCAAAAACTACATTTTGCCCCTGGACCACTGTCCAAGGATGCCAAATGCGAATAGCTAAAGCTGTGTAGAGTGTAAGTCGATGTTAAGCTGGAGGCAAAGGTGCTTCTAGCCTTTAAGTGATGTCTTGCAGGAATCGAATCAATCCTCATCATGGAAGACGGCTGTATCATCGTGGGTTCTGGAGACGGCACCATAGATGTCCTGGACGAGATCAACTGGAAGGGAAAATTTCCTAAAGGGAAGATACTCGAACCCAATAAGCCGCATTTCAAAGCTGTGAGTAAATTAAATTGTACCTTTCTGTTTTTTCTTTCGGACTTTGCGGAAGGATAAGTTAAGAAGACCAATTCTAAGTACGGATAGTAGTAGTAGAAAATACTAAAAGAATAAGGTATCTACCTACGTAAGACGCATCGGTAATTCGCTCAAAATTTTTAATGCTTTTTCTGGATGACTGAAAGTCTTCAATAAATATTTAAAGGAATGGGTAAATAATTGTCTGCATGGCCCCTACATGATCTGATCATGCTTAAGTTTGTCTGAACTTTAAAAGATACTGTAACCTCAGAGTTTCGGTCTTCCCAGAATAGATGGAGCAAACACCAACCTTATCTAGTTTTTAACCGACTTCAAAAAGAAGGAGGTTATCAATTCGACATGTTTATATATTTTTTTTTATGTATGTTCGGGCATAACTCCGTCGTATATAGACGGATTTGCAAAATTCTTTTTTTGTTCGAAAGGGGTTTATTCCGAAATGGTCCCATTAAAATTTCAAATAGATCTGATGATGCGTTTCGGAGACAGACAACGGAACTCTTCAAAAAATTACAGCAAATCAACCGCGAATGCTGCTATCGCATAAATGTGCGTTGTTTTGACCCCAAGGATGATGAAAATTTGAATTGGTGTGGGGTAGGTAACTAAAAAGTGAAAAATAAAAACTTTTTTCAAAAAAATAACAACCGACTTCCAAAAAAACACTACAAAGTGCAGAATAACTTTAATTTCGGAAGGTGGTGACAAATAATTAAAATACGCATCCTCATAATCAGTTACCGACTTCCGAAATTAAAGTTATTTTGCACTTTGTAGTGTTTTTTTGGAAGTCGGTTGTTATTTTTTTGAAAAAAGTTTTTTTTAAATATGCATTTATCTAAGTGTAAAGTGTTTGTACACCTATTTATAGAAATAAAATAATTTCTCATAAATATGTGTGGGCTTGAAAATCACATTTTCGTAATCCCTATTAACATTATAACATTTTCCAGCTAAAATCCACAAAGCTTGAGGGTTGCATAACTTCCCTGGAGCTGATGGAGTCGCCGAGTCTGCGCGGCAAGAACCGCCTGTTGCTGGCCGGCACAAGGGGCAGCGAGATCTACGCCATCAACATCGTCACCTTCAACCCGGTGCTGGTCGTGACCTGCCATCGATGTGCCATCAATGATATCGCGTTTCCGCAGTACGTTAATTTCTAAAAACTTAATTTATTTATTTAGACTTGCTAACGTTTGTATACAGGATGGAAGGTACCTACATCGACGATGGATTCAGTACATGATTCTGAATCCCACTGCATTTCAATTTTTCGTAGATTATTTTAAAACATATCAAAGACGCGGTCATATTTGGGAATTTGTAGAGTAGAAGGGTAATCTTCAGAACTACGTAACTGCTGCAAATTCCGAAAATTGTTCACTAATAGGAAGATATTGCCTAGTTTCATAGGATATATTTTATGTTAATACAAGAAATATCACGCGGGCAAGGTCGCCGAAGGTAGTGACGATATACTTCCGGCGGACGAGTTCACCGAAGGTAGTGACGATATACTTCAGGCAGACGAGGTCGCTGAAGGTAGTGACGATATACTTCCGGCGGACGAGTTCACCGAAGGTAATGACGATATACTTCAGGCAGACGAGGTCGCCGAAGGTAGTGAAGATATATTTCCGGCGGACGACGTCGCTGAAGGTAGTGACGATAGACTTCCGGCGGACGAGTTCACCGAAGGTAGTGACGATATACTTCAGGCAGACGAGGTCGCCGAAGGTAGTGACGATATACTTCCGGCGGACGACGTCGCCGAAGGTAGTGACGATATACTTCCGGCGGACGAGTTCACCGAAGGTAATGACGATATACTTCAGGCAGACGAGGTCGCCGAAGGTAGTGACGATATACTTCCGGCGGACGACGTCGCCGAAGGTAGTGACGATATACTTCCGGCGGACGAGTTCACCGAAGGTAGTGACGATATACTTCCGGCGGACGACGTCGCCGAAGGTAGTGACGATATACTTCCGGCGGACGAGTTCACCGAAGGTAATGACGATATACTTCAGGCAGACGAGGTCGCCGAAGGTAGTGACGATATACTTCCGGCGGACGAAGTCGCCGAAGGTAGTGACGATATACTTCCGGCGGACGAGTTCACCGAAGGTAGTGACGATATACTTCCGGCGGATGACGTCGCCGAAGGTAGTGACGATATACTTCCGGCGGACTACGTCGCCGAAGGAAGTGACGATATACTTCCGGCGGATGACGTCGCCGAAGGTAGTGACGATATACTTCCGGCGGACTACGTCGCCGAAGGAAGTGACGATATACTTCAGCCGTTATATTTGTGTCTTGAAGTGTAACTAAAGAACTTATTATTTCCTTTATCCACATATCAATTACACTTCAAAACTATAATTCCTATTTAAAATCATAATTACAAATGATAATTATTATTCCAGGGGCATGTCGGGCGTGTTCGCCACAGCCGGCACGGGGGACGTGAGGGTGTGGTGCCTGGAGACGTGCCAGGAACTGCTGCGGATCGTGGTGCCCAACTTCACCTGTTCCACCGTTCTGTTCTCCGGAGACGGCAAGTCTATTGTATCAGGTAGGTTGACGACAATGCCGAGTGAAACCAATGCAAGCTTACATTTTCACACAGGAACACTAATAAATAAACATTGCCGTGTAATTAGTAAGGACCCTAACTTTGTTTTAATGAATAGCTGTAGAGTAATTTGTTACTTTACTTATTATCTATTATAATTTGCTTAAGTATTATTAGAGAGTCTAGTTGTGTCTCGTGGCTAAGAAATAACAGCCGCGTGGGGAACTCTTCAAAAAAATTACAGCAAATCAACCGCGATTGCTGCTATCGCATAATTATACATTGTTTTGACCCCAAGAATGATACAATTTCGAATTGGTGTGGGGTAGGTAGGTACTATAACTAAAAAGTAAAAAATAAAAACTTTTCAACTAAAAAAACCGAGTTCCGGAAAAACACTACAAAGTGAAAAAGAACTTTAATTTCGGGAGGCGGTGACATTAAATCAATAAAATACATATCCAAAGTCACCGACTTCCGAAATTAAAGTTATTTTTCACATTATAGTGCTTTTTCCGGAAGTCGGTTGTTTTTTTTTTTTAGTTTTTAACTGTGACAAGAGCTGAAAATCCAAATTCACTTAAATATTTCGTTGCAAATGGCAAAAGTATAGCAATAGCAGGCTTAGAAAGCAAAAGGTAGGTACTCATTTTCCCCACATAGCCAAAAATATTATTTCGTTAACTTTGCCTTATTTTTCCGAGGCACACCAACCAACACTGATATCTATAGACTATTGTGTGGAAGTCAGATAGGCACTTAAAATAATGATAATCAGCTGCATTCGGTTAGACTGGAAGCCGACCCCAACTTGCGTGGGAAAAGTCTAGGCAGATGATGACTTTTTCTAATGTCCTTCCAAAATATCCATTTATTTTTCTAAACCCTTGGATTTGAGTACAGCACAAATTACATTCGAATCTTTATTTCTAATCACGGGGTTCCTTTCTGTCCTTAAAATATGTACAAGTAAAAGTAGTACACAAAATTAAAGTATTTATGATGCGTCACTGATCCTCCTCGTATTATCACTACGTTCTACAACCTTTACAAGATCTAAGTCTCAATAAATTTAAATCATTCATTAAACGTAAGTTGCGCCTGAAAGCCTTTTATACTGTTAAAGATTATATTGAGGACAAAAAAGCTTGGGATTGACCTGCTCCAATTTTGTATACTGAATCTTGTTTTTATTTTTGTTTTGCTCTTTGACATTCTATTATTATTATATACCTACACTTTGACATTTGATTATTTTTATATACACTTTGACATGAATATTTACTTTGAGAAGTATAATATTATTTTTGCTTTAATTATTGTGAATGTGAGGACTATGTGGTATTTTTGTTTTTGTGTTTCATCTCTTTCTCAGTTCATTTTTAAAGTTAATCTGGCAGTTTGAGTTCTTTATGCGGCTTACCCAAATGTCCTTTCTTTGGTATTGTTCGTCAAATCGTTGAGCTCCTCAAGTTCTGAGTTGAGCCGTATGATTACTGATACATGCGTGCACTGAATGGACAGGTCCACTCAACCTGTGTGGTTCTTTCCTCAAAAGACCATTTCAGACACCAATCCACATGGTCTTCCTTCACATGGTCTGACCAAGATTATGTCTGGACTTTAAAAGAGACTGCGACCTCTGAGTTTGTTTCGGCCTTTCTTCTCAGATTAGTCAGATAGGAAACGCCGACCTCATCTAGTTTAAAAAAATATGATTGATGTGTAAAAGTGTTTGTACAAACCTACTTACAGAAATAAATCATTTATCATTTATCACTTTACTTAGTTTTCCATGACAAATTTCTCCCAGGGTGGAACGACGGTAACATCCGCGCGTTCACTCCGCTGACGGGCCGACTGATCTACGTCATCTTCAACACACACAACAAGGGCACGTCGGCGCTGGACATGACGTCGGACGGCAGGACGCTCATCTCAGGTGGTTGTGAGGGACAGGTGACTACACACAGTTACTGTAACATGTAGTTATACTGACAACACATTTTCAACTAGAGAAATCTTCATAAGATAAAATAAAAGGTAATGGAAGTATTTTATTCTGGAATCACCATTATGTTATGTTCGACGACGCGTTGTGTTCCACGCGCGCCTCAATGAGATGTCAGCACAAACTGATGGGGCCCGCAAGGGACGATGCCTGCCAGGGGTGCGGGTTGTTCGAAAGAGATACCGCCGCCTCTGGCACACATGCTACTAAGGGAACGCGGGTCGGTTTTAGTCAGTAAAACTCTGACACGTCGAACAAAATTCTCGCTTAACCGGCAAGTCGAACGCACACACTCAAAATCATTGCTGAATTTTGTCGCGTTTAGCGATAAATCTATTTGAACCCTCTCTGTTATCTTACTAGTGACAGAAATAGAAAAAAGACAACTTCTATTTGTTTAACACTAAACATCTGTATGTAGTGATGTGTGGTGCAAAAGGGCCGTAGACTTTAAAATGTTAATAGCGTTTTATAATCAACTCCAGGTCCGCGTGTGGGACATAAAACCAGAGCACCAGACCTTAAAGAAGGTCCTAAAAGAGCACAAGAGCCCAGTGTCAGCCATCCAGGTGTCTCCCAACAACACCGAGGCCGTCAGCGCCGGTACTGACGGCTCCTGCATCATATGGGATCTGGTGTGAGTGCTACCTTCCACTCGTAGCTAGTAGAAGATTATTTTTTATTAAATAACTCTCCCCGTTCTACCCGTGACTTCGTCGACCTTGACCGCGTCGCATCGCATCGACTGCCTGCGGAGTTTTCGTTTTCGTTTAGAGTTCTGTATGACTTTTTTTGCCTTGCTCAGTTAGTCTTCTTCAAGGATTGGACTATCAAATGCAAAACCATTTTGCTCTTCAGTTTTAATATTATTGTTATAGATTCATTTATTTTTCAAACATTGTGCAATAAAATGTGTGTAAAATTACTACACATTGGGCACCTGTCCCGCTACCGGTCATTAACGAGAAGCGAGTAGAGGTAGCAACTAAAAACGAGATGGCGAGCTACGGGTGCGACGAGTGTTTACGCTGAAATGCATATTTACCAAGTATGACCACAGAACATATATACCTCAAGCAGTGTGACCGTCTCAGCGAGTGTGCTGCCCGCCAAGCGAACGACGCTGAACGAGTTCTTTTTTTGATAGCTCTTGTATCAAACGAGTACTCGCCGGCGCGGCGTGGCGAGGCGGTGTGAACAGTCAGCTTTCAAGTAATATAGACATTCATTACTTATACAGGACTTTTGATCGAGAAAATCGTTGATAGTCGCTTTCTGGTCTGCGGTGAAATAGGTGCCTAGGTACACAGTAAAATTGTACTAATATAATTCTTAACATTAAAATCAAATGAAATTAAAAGAATCGCATGTTCTGTTGACACAATAGTATTTATTCGCACCCCGCAGCTCGCTGTCCCGCCGCCAAGTGATGTACGCCAACACGCTGTTCATGTGCGTGTGCTTCGAGCCGCAGGGCTGCCAGCTGCTGACGGGCGGCTCCGACCGCCGCGTGGCCTACTGGGAGACGGGCAGTGGCAACCTGGCGAGGGAGGTGCGCGCCAGTTGCGAGCCCACTGTGTCGATATTCATATACTTTTCTACTTCAGGTTTTGCTAAAATGGTCCTATTTTCAGTGGAACCAGTAAATTGCTCAGGCATTATTCCGTTCTGTCTGTACTGAGGGCCAGTTCAGACAAAAAGGAAAAAGTAAAGAGAGGCTATGGTAGCCCGGGAAATTCAATTTTTGTTGCGTTTTTTTTTTTTTTTTAAATAATCTACAGTATCTGGTTGTTTGATTGATGATTATAATTCTGTAAATAGACATCTGAGGGGTAATTCCCGTAATTTTAAAAACGTTCACAGTCTGATTTCAGTCACAATCTGTCAAAAACACCTCAACTTCACATACATTTTTGACAAGTTTTTGAGATTTGACTGTCGTTGAGGTGAGACTGCGACTAGACTATGAACGTTTTTAATTACGAGTATTAGCCTTTTGTCGTAGTCTCAAATATCGCACCCGCTATTTCCCGTGACTTTCACCAGACCGTTGCTCCATCTTGTGGGAGGCCTAAACTTACACGGCTGTTATTCTACGCCCTCATCCGCCATCCATTCGACGAACATGTTTCAGCCTATTTCTATTTGGCTTATCCAGTATTTTTTAGAGTAAACTATTTTTCAGCTCGAAGCAAGTAAAGTTGGTGCCGTCAATGGACTTCATATCACACGGAATGGTGATCTGTTCGTGACGGGAGGCAACGATCAAATGGTGAAGGTGAGTGATAAACAGAGGTCGGAGTAGGTAGATTGATTTTATATACTTGCGTCAAGATTATAATATGGACATGCCATTTTATACCTAATGTGCGGGGAGTACCGGAAAAAGTTCCGGAATTGGAATTATGGAATAAAATAAAATAAAAAACATACAGATAGGCTAACAACATCGTTTATTATATGAGTGTCTAAGAGCGCATTCCGTATTAGACAAATAGTGATAATATCGCGAAGCCAACCAAAATAAAAATCAGTACTATAATGATCTGATAGCTCTTAAATTTTTTGACTATTCAATTTGGTCGGGTTCGCGATATTATCACTTTTGTTGCATATCGGAACACGGCATAAGTTTTGTCTCATACTGTCAAGCGTCATTTCTAATTCAACAGTAAGGGACAAAATACGGTGTAACTATTCCAAGGTATTTTTGTATAAAATAAAATACTGATTTCTTTCACCATTAGCTAACACTGGTAGCGTAGATTTATATTATTAATACGTTTTTCACCTTAAACACAAATTCGTGCTAATTTCAAAATTCCGGAACAAATATCACAATAAATATGAAGTTCCGGTATTTTGGAGGCATATTCATATTATCCTCTACGTTTGACGTCAACGACCTTAGATCAATCTACCTACTCCGACCTCTGGTGATAATTAATAGACGGTCTAAAATCATGGGAACGGCGGAGTAGCGACCGTACCGATAGCCGTAGCTTTGGAAGACCTCCCATAAGATTGTCCCACGACGGTCTAGTAGCCGCATTCACTACTGCTAGGCATGAGGTCTATTTCTATTCTCAGATCAAGTAAAGTGTGAGGTGACACTGAAAATTGGGTTTTTGCGTTAGGAATTTCTCAGTAGCAGCCTAGAGTTTGAAATTGTGCCTGGTTGATGGCAATAGGCTCGTTCCCTACATGGGACTTAAACGTAACTGGCGAAATGTGTCACGCCGTTCTACACCGAAGATAGGTCTTCAGAGAAAACAACAAGTAATGTTCCGTTATTATAGTTCATGGTTCCCCCCGCAGCTGTGGAAGTACCAGGAGGGCATCTACACGCACATGGGACTGGGCCACGCGGGCGCGGTGACGTGCACGCGCTTCAGCCCGGACGCGCGCCACATCGTCAGCTCCTGCGCCGCCGGCAGCATCATCGTGTGGCGCGTGCCTGAGGTGGGCTGCGCGCGTAGCACTCCTGGAGTTATTCATACATTTTATCAGCCAGAAGTTTAACTACAACGATCTTTTGGCGCCTAAACTGAATGACATAAACGGGAGTCGTCGCACTGTTGGCAAACATTTGAGAAAGTGTATTGAAAAAAAAATATGATGGTGGTGTTACTTTCAATTTACGCCACGCGCGAAAATAACCTTGAGACGTTCAAGTATTATTATCCCTTAGAACAGGGGTCTCCAAACTTTGAAACCTTAGGGCCTTAATGATTTTTTCAGTATGCTCCAAGGGCCAAAACAGTTTTGCCAAAACAGTGCCCTCAGCGTGCAGTTGCTTTAGTCTAAGTAGGTTTTACGCCCTGGCTGAAGGCTTTTAGTTTCACTAAAAGTGCCTTCACTGGAAAGTCCGGTTGAGCAGTCACGGCCTCTCAAGGTCAACTGCAAGATGCCACACACAAAAAAACCGCGGGTAGCGCGTAGGAAAGGCGAAGGAAAGGCGAAGGAAGCGAAACAAATTCACAAACAGATATGTTGTGAAATAAAGTAACACTTGTACAGTAGATATTTTTATTTGACTTATTGTTTTTATGTGTGCTGATTTATTAGTATGGATAAGAAGCGAAAAATAGACAGCGAAAAATATTCCATTTATCTTTTAATGCAGAACATTCAAAGATAAATGGAACTTTCAATAGTTTATGATTGAGTCCAGTAACAAGACCCTATATTTAATTTGTAATGAAACCATAGCTGTTCTCAAACAATAAAACAGTAAACGATAATATGAATCGAAACATCTTCAAAATTACTCCAAATAAGTATACAGTAAGTTTTCGGACGGAAAAATTTGAAGCTTTGAAGCGCGGACTGAAATCTCAATTTTTGTTTACCAAAGCAAATACTGACCAAGAGTCTGCAACCCACGCCAGCTTTCGTATGGCTCTTGAAATCGGAAAACGTGGAAAACCATTCACCGATGGAGAAATAATAAAAGAATGCTTGATTGCGGGTAGCTGAAGAAATATGCCCCGAAAAGGTAAATTTATTTAAGTGTTAGTTTATCAGCAAACACCCTGGCTCGGAGGATGCAGAAAATATATCATCTCAACTGTCTCACAAAAATGGACATCTTTTTTTTTTTTTTTGGGTGGGAAATCATCAAATGACTTCTCCTGCTGAGTAGAGCAGGAGGGCGTGTCAGACTTTTACTGACTAAGACCCACCCGTGTTCCCTCAGTAGCCCGTATGCCAGGGGCTGTGGTATCTCTTTCGAACAAACCCGCACCCCTGGCAGGCATCGGTCCTTGCGGGCCCCACCGGTGGTCGCTGACATCTTTGACGGCGCGCGTGTGGAACACAACGCGCCGTCCCGTCTACCACTTTTCGGCCGCAGGGGATAGGGAGAGCGGCTGACGCTATACCGACACTCCTCTTCCCCTGCGGCCCCACCGCGTCCGCCATCAAACGGTGGCGGCCCCGTCCAGGCCACGGAAGGGAAGAGCGCTGCTCAGAAGCACCGGCACTCCTCCTCTACCGCAGCCCGCAACCCTCAGCCGCGATGCCTCCCATTCGACATCGCGGCCCACCTCAGTTGCGGTGCACCTCACCGCAACCTACTTTTTGGCCGCTACGTCGTCGGCTTTGAGGCAAAAGCCCTGACGAGCGGCCCCACCTTTGGGTTCCTCTTGGCTTCACCGTGGCCGGAATCCGCGGTTACTGAGCCCCCCCGCAACGACAATGCGGGAACCCACTCGGGGGGGAAAATGGACATCTTGAGTAGTTTTCTCTAGCCTTTGATGAGTCAGCGGATGTGTCAGATACTGCTCAGGTGTTGGTTTTTATTCGCGAAGTACATAAAAGCCATGAAGTGTATGTAGAACTTCTTGATATTTATTGATAGTATTCACGACACGACAACTGGGGCAGATATTTTTTAAAGGAGTTGAAAACGCCATTAATAAATAGAAACTTCGATGGAAAAACTTGAAATCTATTACAACCGATGGAGGCAAATGTGCTTAAAATAAAGGAGTTGTTGTGTGTGAACTTGTGTCAAAGGCTGTAGAAAATGATGGTTGTTCAAAACAAGGTCTTACATTGTATCATTCATCAACAGTCCTTGTACAGTCACGAGCAATAATATGTATACGCTTGCCAACTTTTAAAAGTGATTTTCTCCACTTTTACTCATTGTAATCTTATTTTATTATGAAAATAATATTTTGGAACCCACGCTAATGAAATACCCAAGTTATCTCAAGGTTGCAATCGCTATTTAAAAAAAAATCGCTTTTGAATTTGGCGATGTGTATACATATTATTGCTCGAGACTGTATGGAAAATGTTTGGATACGTCTGAAGTTCTAAAACCAGTCATATCAGTTGTTAACTTCATCAGATCCACTGGGCTGTATCACGACAATTCCGCGAGTTTATTGAAGAGATTGGAGATAGCAACTTACCAAATCATACGGGCTACTGAGGGAACACGGGTGGGTTTTAGTCAGTAAAAGTCTGACACGCCCTCCTGCTCCACCCAGAGCGGGAGAAGTTATTTGATGACTTCCCACCCAAAAAAAAAAACCATATACTGCCGTACGGTAGCTTAATTGCGGAAAAGTCCTTAAGCGCTTTTTTGAACTTCGAGCAGAGATCACAATATTTTTGAATGAGAAGCATCATCCTTTTACCGACTTAGAAAATAGTGAATGGCTGTGGAAGTTAGCATTCTAACACGATTTGACAAATCATTTGAACGAACTGAATTTGAGATTGCAAGGAGAAAATCAGCTTCTCCCTGATTTATACACCAATATCAAATCTAGGCAGAAAATAATACTATTCCATTTCTATCACAATTACATAAAAAATGTTTCACACATTTTAAAATGAGTTTGAGTACTTTACAGATAAATTTTGAAGCTCGTTTCTCAGATGTCATTGGGAATTAAATCAAGCTTTTTCAAAATCCTTTTAATTCTGATATTGAAACCCTGGCTCCGGAAGTCCAAATGGAAATAGTACAGTGCAGTGATATGATTAAGAACAAATATCAAAATTCCTCTTTGTTGGAATTTTATATGAGTTTTCTAATGGTACAATTTGATAATTTGCATTTTGATCGTGGGTTGTTTTCTGTTTTTGGTATACATCGCGTCAAACTTAATGGCGACCCTGAAGTGAGCTACACGCTGCGCAGTACCCCACCCCTCAACCCCGCTGACCCATGATTTTGTTACTGCGCAGCGACTCGTCTCGTGTTCCGAGCCGCCATAAAGTTTGAATCGAGCTGTACTAGGTACTTACTTGTGTGAGACAACGGTTTCCAAGACGAAGTACACAAATAATGTTTACAGATTTAAATTAGTAATAAGTTTAAGTTGTAATAATTGGTACAAGTACAATCGATTGATGACACTAGTCTTAAGTTGTCGCAGGCCGGATTGATGGCACTGGCGTGCCGGATTTGGCCCGCTAGCCATAGTTTGGAGACCCCAACTTTAGATGAAAGGGGGAGGTCAGTCGAACTGGTAAACTACCTACTTTAGAGGAAAGAATTTACTTAAATTCAGACGCATTTTAGACTATCATAGATACATTATCTAATGTCTAGTTAGAATGTTGAGTTCTCATGGGTTTTTCCAATGCAATAATGACTTTACTGCTCATTCTTTATAAGCAGCACTACAAAAAAAGATGAATATAAAATAACAATTCTAAAATGTGCGCGCACTCTGCGGTAGTCATTCGATAGATATAGTACTTCTACATATAACATTGTGAATGTGATTTATATGAATGTCGTTTCTATGTCGTCAACAAGCAGCAGTACTCGAGCGCGCCGCCCCCGCCGGCCGCGGCCGCACACGCGCCGCCGTCGGCCAGGCCGCTGGAGGACCAGCTGCGGCTGCCGCTCGCTGACAAGAAGGCGCACAAGGCTGCCGGCGACCGGCCCTACTTGCCTTCTGCGCCTAACAAGGTAAACTTACATCGTCTTCAACCCACATTTGGAACATTAGTAGGAATTTTGGCAGCACATAGGAAAATCCGTGAATAAATCTTATGTTTCATGTAAATTGAACTTTACTATTCAAAATCACTTTTACAGTGTATTAAGTATAGGTACTACTTTGTCAAGAAAGTACCGGGAAACGATCAATAATACACAAAATGTTAGAAAATCCTCCAAATTTATTTAATCGCCTTCAAAGTATGCTCCTTCAGAAACGATAGTACACTTTACGCCAACGAATAATCCAATGATCAAAACATTCTTAAACGCTTTTTCCGGAATTGAGTTCATTTATCGCAGCGAATCCTCCTTTATGTCTTCTACCGAGTGAAAACGGGTGCCACGAAGTAGTAATTTGAGTTTAGGAAAAAGAAAGAAATCGGCTAGAGCCATATCTGGTGAATAAATTGGTTGATCGATAGTATTTTTAAATTTTTTGTCAAAAATTCGTTCACAATAGGGTATTTTCCAATTTATTAAAAACGATTCTAATTTGAAGATTGGGACGAAATATGTAACAGAAAAGTAAAAGTAAATTGATTTATATCCATTTTCTCAATTGAAAACGACGTAAACCAAATTAATTTTTCGTTGTTTTGACTTTACCGCCAAAACGCTCCTTACGATGACTTTTTATCACATGACGTCAACTTTGTGTAAACTAAAGTAGTTAGTAAGTAAACAAGTGAGTGTCGTGTTTATAATTAACAAGATTTTTTATGGATAGAAAGTGAAATCACTGGCAGGTGTGCGGTGCCTCTGTGCACAATACTTCTAAAACTGCGCCAAACTAAGTATTTGTACTGGTGCTGTTTACACAAAGCTGACGTCACGATGTCACGTGATAAAAAGTCTATTCTATTCTATTTTTTTATTATGGCAAGCAAAGCCGATGTCGACTATTCTGCCAATGTCTAAAGTGAATTGGAAAAGCATGTGTGCGTTATAAAAAAAATGAAAAAGAAAAAAAAAACTATGGATAGTAAATCTTCGGTGATACAGTTGGGCTTAATATTGATCTTGTGGGGTTAGTATTGGACTGAAACAAACAAAAGTCATCGTAAGGAGCGTTTTGGCGGTAAATTCAAAACAACGAAAAATTAATTTGATTTCAATCGTTTTTATTGGAGAAAATGGATATGAAATAAATTTATTTTCATTTTTCTGTTAAATATATCGTCCCAATCTTCAAATTAAAACAGTTTTTATCAAATTGGAAAATACCCTACGAGGGTCATTCAATAAATACTTAGCCTACAAAAAGTAAACGAAAATTTTGGAAAAGTGGCAATTTATTTTTCAACATAGTCTCCTTTTAGTTCGATACACTTAGCCCAGCGATGCTCCAACTTTTTTAACCCGTCCGAAAAATAGTTTTTGTCAAACTCTGCAAAATAGGCCTCCGTGGCGGCGATGACCTCCTCATTCGATTCATATCTATTCCCGACGAGTGATTTTTTCAGATTAGGAAACAGAAAGAAGTCACAAGGGGCCAAATCTGGAGAATACGGTGGATGGGGCAGCAATATACACCTCTGAGTTTGTTTCGGCCTTTCTTCTCAGAGTAGTCAGATAGGAAACGCCCACCTCATCTAGTTTAAAAAATATGATTGACGTGTAAAAGTGTTTGTACAAACCTACTTACAGAAATTAAATCATTTATCATTTATCAATTCGTAGCGTAATTCGACCAATTTGGCCATGGCAACGGCAGACGTGTGAACCGGTGCGTTGTCGTGGTTAAACAGCACTTTTTTCTTCGCCAGATGGGGTCGTTTTTTCTTTAATTCGGCGTCGAATCGGCCCAATAAATCGGCATAGTAAAGCCCTGTAATTGTTTTACCCTTCTCGAGGTAATCGATGTAGATCACACCTAGGGCATCGGAACCGGTTTTTCCCGTTTCCAAAAGAACCGGGAATTCCCGGTTCTGAGGATCCCTAAAAGAACCGGTTCTGTAAATCGGAGAACCGGTCTTTTCGGTTCTTTCAGTTCCTTCTTAAAATAAATTTAGAAATTCATCTCTTTATGCCAAATATCAAGTTATTATCATTTCATGATATTGTTTTCACTTACCTCTCCCATATAATGATACAAACTGATTCCAAAAGTGTGGAGCCAGCCACTTTTGTGGAGTCAGTTTCAACATCGCATTATACCAAACAACAATGTGTTTATTTTTGGCACTATAAAATACTCCAAAATTACCGTTAAATCACTGTTAAGTTAGTAAATAACGTTATAATTTAAATATTAGAAAATAACGAATTTTTCAAGGGATTCGGCAACGTTAACCTCTGGTTGTTAACACTGGCAGACGCGCTGTCGTGTTTTTGTTTATTTCGACACAAACGAAATGTTGTTTTGTTGACGCCGATTTGATAAATGAGTAACTTTAAATGTTAATGCAATTTGTTATTATTATTTTTATCAATCAATTGAGAACACTTATTGTAATTGCTATCAGTTAAGTATTACGCTTTCAATCTTGCGGGGCAAACATATTGGGCGGAATAGATAGAAACTTGGCTGGACACGCGCCCGCGTGTCTTGATAACGTTCGTTATACCTATTTATTTCTCTTTTCTCACATTACCTTGTGTTTTAGCATCCAATATGATAATTGTGTGTGATTTGAGTTGTATGTAGTAGATAATTTCTCAGTTTTGGCACTTGGTGGAACATGCGATGCGTGTTACATTAAACTACTTATTGCTTAATAGGTAGGTATGAACTAAAATAAGCATATAAAATAACAGCGTCACTTAGGACTATATTAAACTGGTAATGTAAATGGGCAGTGTTAGTAATAGGTCTTTACCTATGAAATTGCCGTTTTGTATGAAAAAATTTAAACGAATTTTTTTCATGAATTTTTTATTTGTATTAATCGAAGTAATCACCCATGCAATCAATGCATCTTTGCCATCGCAGTGGCAGTTTATTGATGCCCTTAAAGAAATCAGCTGGACGGGAGGCAACAAATTCTTCAAAGGCATTTTGTACTGCCTCTCGGGTATTAAATTTTTTTCCCGCCAAGAAGTTATCCAAATTCTGGAAAAAGTAGTAGTCTGTAGGCGCAAGGTCTGGTGAGTAGGGCGGATGACGGAGAGCTTCCAACCCCAGTTCTTGCAACTTGGAGACCGTCTGCTGTGCAGTATGAGGTCGCGCGTTGTCGTGCAGGAGCAGCGGAGACGAGCGATTGACCAATGCTGGTTGGAGATGCGCCAGCTTCTCCATCATTGTGTTCAGTTCTTCACAGTACACATCTGCAGTAATGCTCACCCCGTTTGGTAAGAAGCTGTGATGAATCACACCGGCGCTAGACCACCAAACAGTGACCATCACTTTTCTAGGGGTAAGTTTTCGTTTAGGGCATTGTTTAGGTGCTGAACCAGGATCCAACCAACTTGCTGAGCGCTTACGGTTATCAAACAGAATCCATTTTTCATCGCAGGTAACAATGCGGTTCAAAATTCCTTCATTTGTGTGTCTGTTGAGCAGTGCAAGGCACGTCTCGACGCGTACTTCGCGCTGGCGATCATTGAGTTCGTGGGGCACCCATTTGTCAAGCTTTTTTACCTTGCCAATTTGACGCAAATGGACCAATATTGTTTTGACGCTAACGTCGAAAGCTGCTGCTAATTCAGCCGTAGATTGTGTATCATCAGCTTCCACAATCGCCTTTAATTCGTCATTGTCGACCAAAGTCTTCGGACGACCGCGAGGTTCATTTTTCAGGTCGAAATTTCCAGAACGGAAGCGAGCAAACCAATAACAGGTGGTGCGTTGGTTTGTAGTGTTAGCTCCGTATACGTCGTTGATGTTGCGTGCCGCTTGTGCCGCGTTGCTGCCACGACGGTACTCATATTCCATAATTACTCGAATTTTTAACGTATCCATGATGACGAAAAAGATTGAAATGCGATGAAAATGTAACACTAATCAATAAAGAAATGACTACTTTTAGAAAAAAAAATCCATGTTTTTAAAATAAAATTAATTTGAAATTAGAATTCTTAGCCAAACAAAAATTATTTTGATTTGAAATGGCCAGTACTGCAGAACGGCAATTTCATAGGTAAAGACCTAATATTATGTGATCGTGCCAATTTTTGGACTATTGGACGTGCCAGTTACCTCACAATGTTTTCACAACTTTTTCATTAAAAGGTCGATTGCAAGCCGCTTGGCCACCAAGTGCTCAAAGATTCGACCAACTTGTCTGATGTCAATAAGTTAACTACGAAAGTTTATTGAATTTCAGACGCATCCTTCGGTTGACTGTGTGATGCTGCACAAAATACAAAAGAATGGATTTCGAAGAGGCAATTAATAAGGCAGGAGACAAAGCCTCCATTTGGCATCACTTTCTAAGAAAAAAATGATTTTAAAGAATTGGTTGTTGCTAAATAATACTTAAAAACGATTTTGTAATTTTTAGTATAAATTATAAAAATAATAAATAGGTAATGTGATATCCAATAAAGTGTGTTTTAGTAAGATCTATTCTCCTTAATTCGTTTTGATAGTAGAAAATCTATACAAAACATAGCATAGTTTATCAACTAGAATTTATCAAAAGAACCGAAAGAACCGAAAATACCAGGTACCCGGTTCCAGCTTGAGTTTGGAACCGAAAGAACTGGTTCCTAAAATAGGGCCGGTTCTCGATGCCCTAATCACACCTTGTGAATCCCAGAAAACGGTGGCCATAACTTTTCCGGCCGATTTTACAGTTTTCGCCTTCTTTGGAGCACGTTCCCCGGTCTGGATCCATTGTTTTGATTGCTCCTTGGTCTCTGGTGTGTACCAGTGGATCCAGGTTTCATCGACGGTCACAAAACGACGCAAAAACTCCGCTGGATTCCGCTTAACAGCGCCAAACACGTCTCCGATGTGGTCTCACGGTTGCGCTTGTTTTCTGGTGTGAGTAAACGCGGCACCCATCGCGCCGACAGCTTTCTCATGCCGAGTTCCTCGTGAAGAATATGATGCACTGTTCCTTCTGAAATGCCTACAGTCTCAGCTAGCTCCCGAACCTTCAATCGGCGATCTGCCAATACGAGATCATGGATTTTTTTAATGTTTTCCTCCGTAGCAGTTGTTTTCGGTGCACCTGGACGTGGATCATCAAAAACCGACGTACGGCCACGTGCAAACTCGTTGAACCAATTCTTGACGGTGGCCATCGACGGAGAAGAGTCACCGTACACAGCATCCAAGCGCTCTTTGATTTCGATGCGCGTTTTCCCTTCCAAAAATAGGAATCGAATCACCGAACGATATTGCTCTTTTTCCATTTTTGTAAAACCGATCGACACGTTCGCTTCCATAAGTTGTCAAATTAAAACAAATGAAGGGATTGGAATGAAAATTTGAAAAAAGAATTAAAAATGAATGTGCTACACTGTGATAAAACTCTTTTGAAACTACAGCGCTCTCTGGCGATGAGGCTAGGCACTTATTGAATGCACCTCGTATTATGGCCTTGTGCGAAGGCGCATTATCGTGGTGCAAAATCCAAGAATTTTATTTCCACAAATCTGGCCTTTAGCGTCGAATTTGCTCTCTTAAACGCCGAATAACACTCAAATAATATTCTTTATTTACCGTTTGACCTTCCGGTAAGAATTCCGAGTACACAACACCGCGATAGCCAAAGAAAACAGTCAACATGACTTTGACTTTTGATCGTGGCGTGGTTGTTTCGGTTGTTTGTACGTGCCACTTCGAAGCTTGTTGACTAGTTTGCATGTCAAATTCGTAATCCCATGTCTTATCACCAGTAACAATGCGTTTCATGAAGGTTGGGTCGGAACTGACTCGTTCACTCGTTCTAGCATGTCCTCAGCGACTCTTATGCGATTCAGTTTTTAGAGAAAACTCTGGTCTTTTGGCACTAGCCACTAGGCAACATGTTTCATAGGTACCCAATTGATTGTTTAAAATGGTACGGATTGGCTCGTGAGACACAGAAAGTTCAGCGGCTATCTCTTTCAAAGGATAAGGATTTTCAGTCACTATTTCCTTCACTTTTGCGATGTTAACTTCAGTTGAAGACGATGATGGCCTACCAGAGTGACGCAAAACTTCCATCACATCTCGACCACTTTTGAACGCTTTGTACCACTCATAAGAACCTACGTGTTTTTGATAAAGTCAATTCAACGTAACCCTTTGTAACATTTTCAGGGCCTCCGAACACGAAATTCCATTGGCGATGCAAAATTTAAGACAAACTCTTTGATCGATGTTTTTGTCCATTATGAAATTCGCAATACACACTAGATATGATGTAACTAAAAACAACACTGTATTTTCTACTTAATTAAGAGATGCAACTCAAACTGCGCGCCAAAATGGAAAACAGTTAAACCTATCTAACAAAAAAAAAAAACTAACTAGTTATAGACCCCCGATACTTTTTTGGCTGAATGTATACCTACCTACAAGGTTGGCAGGGACATCGACGCGCAAACTGTACCTATGAATTGAGTTTAACTGAACTATAACTATGAATTGAGCATACATTTCTAGACCCCTAGAGATGACCTTTTTCGTCGGGAATAAAAAAAATTGCTCGGTTAAAAAAGTGCTAAGTATTAAATCACGGTCAAAATGTATGGAACAACAATTTTTTGTTACTATAACCGACAAACATTCTAACGTACAAAGATTCAAATTCAGAATCAGGAACCGAATCGATGGTAACACGTTGTGCGTCGATGTCTTTGCTACTTTTATTATGTAACTAGCTTTTGCCAGCGGCTGCGCCCGCGCGGAACTTTCACCTATTTAACTCCCATAGGGATTGAATTTCGAAAAATCCTTCCTTGTTCCTTGTCTACATTATAAAGGGAACCTCTGTGCAAATTTTCAGCTTTCTAGGTCCAAGAGTTTGGGCTGGGCGTTGATGAGTCAGTCAATCAGGATTTTTCTTTTAGATTAAAAATACGAATTAAAATGCCCTCGTATCAGCCACCTTGGCTAATAGGAACAACGTTTCATCTAATCAAAAGGGAAATTATAGACACACACTTTTTATTTTGTTTCGCAGAAAATGTTGTGCTAAACAAATCTGTTTTCCCCATTATATTTCCAGACTGAGAAAATCGAAGCAATGGACACGACACGCGGCAGTGTGCTCGCGTGTTGCCCGTGCGACGATACAGCTCGAACTAACACCAGTAAGAAGAGTGCGGAGAGACCAACTCCCAAACCCAGTCCCAAACCCACTGGGTTGAAGTGCTGCAGACCTCCAGGTGAGGATACGGCTGTTAGGAATGAAAAAACAGCTCATCTAATATTATCTACATAATAGTTGATAATAAACTAGTTACCTGTCACTGCTTCGCACGGTTTTTACGAGTTGACGACAAATACGAGATTTCTTTACTATAATCTAGCTTTTGCCAGCGGCTTTGCCCGCGTGGAGGTTGCTTATTATCCCAAGGGAACGTATTACCGGGATCTATTGAATCCTAGCCCATTTCCCAAACAAAAATGGCCAGTGTCCTTTAGGATTAGAAAAGTCTTTTTCAAAAAAAAAAAAAAAACAACAGACTTCCAAAAAACACTACAAATTGAAAAATTACTTTAATTTCAGAAGTCGGTGACTTTGGATATGTATTTTAATTTTTCGTCACTGCCTTCCGAAATTAAAGTTATTTTTCACTTTGTAGTGTTTTTTTTTTTTAAGTTGTTATTTTGTTGAAAAATGTTTTTTTCTTTTTCACGTTTTAGTACCTACCCCACACCAATTCGAAATTTCCATCATTCTTGGGGTAAAAACAATGCATATTTATGCGATAGCAGCAATCGCGGTTGATTTGCTGTCATTTTTGAAGAGTTCCGTTGTCTGTCTTCGAAACTCATCATCAGGTCTATATGAAATTTAAATGGGACCATTTCGGACCAAAAAATTATTTTGCAAAACCGTTTATACATATAAATAATGGAGTTATGCCTGAACATACATTTTTTAAAAATGTTCATAAATAAAATGTTCATAAAATGAAAACTACTGGGCCAAACTCTGTAAAAAAAATATGGGACCAAATGGCAACTATTCCGCATCAAACTAAAGAAGAATCACGTAAATCGGATCATAAATCTCATCGTAATTAAAAAAATACCAACCGAATTGAGAACCTCCTCCTTTTTGAAGTCGGTTAAATTTATTACCACCGGTCACGATGCAAACTATCACCCTCACAAGCTCGATATTTCTTTTCCCAGATAACTTACCGACGCGGACGACAAGCAAAGAGTATGTAAGTGGTGGCAGTGGCGACAAGAAGTAGGCATACAGTTCTGTTTTATAGTGTTGTGTTGTGACTAAGTATTCATCACCACCGAATTATATTTTTAATGTTTTCGTAAATAAACATGTTTCAATAATTTCAGTTTCACTTTTTCTTATGCCAAATAAGAATTTTAAATCATAAATGATCAACCATAAATGATCTCAAGGCTAATTCTCGTAATTAAAAAGTTCAAAATATAGTTGCAGCTACGTGTCGCAGTCTCATCTCGACGACCATCAAATTAATGTGCATCAAAAGTATTTTTGACTGTGAAAGTGTCAACGTTCTTAAAATTACGAGAATTGTCCCCCCTCTCTTTCATCACATCACGGATCATCAATCGGAAAATGTCGTGAGAAAAGTTTTGAGAATGAATGTGGGCTATAAGAGTAAGGGAAGACTTGACGACAATACAAAAGTTAGAAAATAAACACATGTCAAACAACATGATAACACATATTGCGCCAACCCCAAATAAATTGGGATAAGAGCATGAGAGTGATAATGATTTATGAGCCCATGGGCGCCTGGAGCAAGGTGTGAAAGTTCCATGAACTTTATTTAAATTTCAAGTGAGGAAATTTAACAAAAATTTAGACCAAAGATAAAAATACAGTAATTACAAATTGTTCATTATAACTTTATTTAGACTTACATAATATCACAATACAGATGCACATTATTTTATAAGCATTCTCTCAAGAAGTTTATAAATCTCTCCAATGTCATCATAGACAAGCCTCTCAGGTCTATTTTATTGGAATGCAAAAAAATCTGAGTCCATTATGACTGTGCATAGCTTAGTAGCAGCCTCATTTAGATGTTTCTTATCTTCATACAAATAAAACTTGATACAAATTATTTAGTAAAGGTTTATATAACTAGTACTCTATCAATTAAATTGTTGATAATCCAACAATTATGTCAGTACAAGATCTATTGACAAATAAATATTATGTGCCAGATGTTTACTGTGTCTGTGAAATTAATTCTTTCTTTGCACAATATTGATATACAATGACTAGAAACTAAAACAAGTTTATATAAGAGCAACCATTCAACACACAAATATACATCTCCATCGGTTGATCAACCACTTATCATAAGCCATTAATGATAAAAGGACACTGGGTAGAGTGCCCAGTGTCCTTTCATCAAAAAAGGCTTAATTATTTTGGCATTAAAATGACAGCAAAAAATCAGTGGAAGCCTACATTTAAATTGTTTACATGATTAAAATATGAAATCAACATCCCTTACTTTTAAAATTGTCTTATAATATTTGCCGCAGCTCAGTTCAGTACACTATGAAGCACAGTTCAACCCCACGCTTGGGTCTTACAATAATGCAACACAAGTTTGCCGTCAGTTCCAAAACACTCATACAAGTTCTTCACTAACTGGTCTGGTGAAGGAGCGAAGGTCTGGTTCACATAGAGAAACTGAAAAGATAATGTCAAACTATGATAAATACAGTTAAGGAACATTTTCTACACATTTTATTCATTCAGTTTCAAATGTGTATTTTTTTTTAGTTTGTCCCACGGCTGAGGAGAGGCCTCTCAGATATACTTCCAGGCATCCTTTTCTAGAGGCAGCTCGATCCAAGCCTTGCAGTATGTGTCTAGTTTGTCATGTAGAATATAATTTTTAAACCCCAACACCAAAAGAGGGATGTTATAAGTTTGACCGCTGTGGTCTGTCTGTAGCACCATAGCTCTTAAACGGGGCAATCAATTTGGGGGCTGATTTTTATTTTTGAAAGTAGGTTTTTAGAACATACATATGTACTTTTTTTTGAGTATCAATGGGTTTAACATTATAAAAACAAATAAAATTAAGACTCCGTGGAGGCTGATGGTTAGTGGTCTCCTAGCAATTTTGGAGGTAACTGGTAAATTTAAATGCCTCTCTAAAACTGACAATCCCACAAAAGCACAGACCTCAAAGAGCTTCTATTGTGGCAACATTTTCCAACATTGCTCTTCAGAAAATTGTGTGATAACCGCAAACTCCTCAGCTTCATTTTCTTAGAATGTTTAAACTAAATTCATAACAGTAAGAATACACACCAGTTTCTCGTCAGCTTCTAATTTAAGATATTTCTTCACAAACTCCATGATCCATCCAATTGGTTTCTCTGCATCTACAGCCCACTTCTTCTTCTTCATAATTGGAGCATTCCCAGTAGCTTTCAGCAGGATGTCAACTGGAATAGAAAAAGAAAATGTTCTTAATATTACTAAAGTTTATTTGTTGTACAACATTAAAAAAATCATAGGATTGTTGTTATGGATAAAACAATTCCATTCCAAGTATTTCATTTTAACCTAACACAATAATGGGTCCATGTGGAATACTTTGCTCCGTGTAAATTACTGTTATTCGGCTTCATCCAGTTTAACTAAAATCAAAGTATTTTATTTCACATAAAACATACGGGCACTAATGAGATGTCAGAAGCAAGGTGCACGGAACTGGAAACCGAACCCTAAATAGTTGTGGGAAAGGCTAAGCAGATAATGATGGTGATAATGTTCATGAACGCTGGAGAACTGGAACGAGATTACGAAAGAAAAGTTGGATGAATTGTGTGACGATGCAAAAGAAGAAACGATATAAACATACTGCGCCGACCTCAAATAGGTATTAGGGGACCAGAAGATTTGTAAGTGTAATTATTATTTCGGATATTTAGAATCATAAGCGCTAGTATATATAAGTGCTTGTAATACCTGGAATCCTTGCATCATGGTTGCAAAAAAACATTATTCTTACTTTTAACTTTGTCCGATTTCGAAGCGTCTCCATTCTCTTTTTGATCACCTTCAATTTTTAAGCTCTCCGTCGCATTAGACAAGTCCGTCTGAACATCCTCAGTCTGCTTTTCGTCTCCCATTTATGTAAAGCTACAAGATTTTTGCGAAAATGTTAGAGAAATAAAACAAAGATTTCCTAGCACAACCAAAAGTCAACCAACATAACCTCAATTTTTTTCGGCCTGTGTCAGGAACAGTGTTGCCACACGCCAGATCGAGAAATCTGGATAGAACGTTCGAAAAATCTGTACAAAATCTGTATGAACACAAACCGCTAAAATCTGTAAAACTGTAATAAAATCTGTACAAAATCTGTTCAAGAAAACAATATTTATTATTTTTTGTACATATTTTTATTCATTTTAACAATATTTTTTTTATCAACTTGGAGTTTAGAACAGGGTTCATCATTAAGAAGTTTAATTTTCTTAGAATGCACCACTCACTGCACACACAAGTAGCAACACAATATCTACAAGAAAGTCAAGAAATCTTAGCGCAAATACGACTCGCGATACTCAACGAACTAGAAGTTGAAACTCCAACCAAACAAATCGTTCATTCTGCTCATTCCGTTCATTCATTTGTACTGAAGGGATTCCCCGAAACGCTATAAATGTTGCCAGGGACAACGATTTACACAGCACACAGGGAAAAAAATGTTGCAGGCAATAAATAAACACTAAATTATTATACACTAAAAAGAGATACATTTTCAATCATTTCATCATAGATTATGTGAGGAAGCGAAAATTACGAAAATCTGTATAAAAGTTATGCTAAATCTGTAATCTGTATTGGTGATGAAAAATCTGTATAGATACAGATAAATCTGTATATATGGCAACACTGGTCAGGAACTCAGGACTGCCAGGTTAGTGTCACTTATGAGTAGTGTTAGCCAGTGTTGCCAACTCCGTCATAATTGTTCAAATTATGAGTTCCCACGTTGAAATTATCGTGTGGTGGGCAAAATTTTCGTCTGTACTAAAGAAAAAAATCACGAAAAAAACCTAAAACATCAATAACAAACCACAAAGAATGGTCACAGGGGGAAAATATATAAAGTTTCACTAGTAGCGCCAGCAGCAGAAACCGCCAAACTTTACACACGACCACGGAGTGTTTCACGTAGGTCACAGGCAAAGAACATTACTCTAGGGAGGTCACAGGAGTCTTCATTTATTTTTTACGATCTGTGTTCACGCTTGCCCACTTAAAAAGCTAGCTAGAAATAAATATAAAGTTATCTGATAAAACCACAAAAATACAGTATAAAACGCGAAGTCGTGGTCGGATGAACACAAGTGTTATTATTTTCATGTGAAAAAATATGAGGGAAAGAGAAAGAGAGACATTTACATGTTGATGTTGACATACTTGACAGTACACGTTGACATTTGGTTGACTCTCTGCCATTTATTTTGTCTAACAAATGCGTTTTGTTACTAGAACTTTCTTTTTCAAAGCTCCAAATTATCGTACAGGAGCCAGCACCCCAAGTTACCCCAATCTGTCAATTTTTTTTGATAGATTTTCATGTTTAATACTATAGTGTCTGTTAATTACTGAAATTGTACTTACGCTTCTTTTTCATTCATCCATACCATCTTTATGTTTTATTATCCTTTTACGGCTTTCTTAGATTATTTATATTTCACACTTTATTTTCTGTGTTAGTACTCTGTGAATCGGTCTTAAACGATTCGTCCTAGAATTACCTAATTTTACATTAGAATTTCCCACCTTTTTACATAATTATTATTGTTATGACATTTAAGTCAAACGTGTCAAACTGATGTGAGATGTCTACTTATTCTATGCAGTCTATTCAAAGAAGGTTGCACTAATGTATTTACTAAAAATAATTTTTATATCGTTTTGGATAGACTAAATTTGTTTTTTCTACTTAATTACGTTTGTCTACTAAATAACGGATTTCTAAATTATAAAACGCAGTCTCGGTTTTTATAACAGAGGTTAGATAACTAGGCCGACTAGACCGGCAGGTGAGATGATCTATGGCTGCGAGAAAAACGAAAAATAATGATTTTGAATAAAGAGATGGATGTGACAAGCTCACAGAGCATAATATTATATACGTCAAGCGGAAAAAGAATTCGGGGCTGAGCAGATGGGATTGAAAGTGTTGGATTAAAGAAAAATATACCTACTTGCTGATCACCATGAAGAGTACGTTGTTTTCATAATTGCATCAATGTTACGCAATTTCCAAGTCAACTAAAAGACAACGGTTACAAGCTAAGTTCTCATGAAGAACACGATACTTCCATAATTGCATCAATCGTCAAGGCAGCCAAAGACAAGGGTTACCTAATAACGAAGCTCTCTGAAAATTACCTTGAAAAGGTGGACCGGCTCCTAGAGTGGCATCTCAAACATATTATGGACTAAATGGATCGCACTATTTGACACCCGAACCAATGCCCGAACCACGACTCCTAGAGTGGCATCTCAAATATATGGACTAAGTGGATGGCCTGGCCATTGTCAAGTTTTATCTACTACTTTCCTCCACTTCCTTGAGTGCGTATTTTCTAGGCAGGTACCCTCTTTTTATATCTTCACAATTTTTTTGTTTTACTCTCTTATTAAATTGGATTGTCTACTCTATTTTTATCATTTTATTTGTAAGGAATAGGTAGATGCGACAATACATGAGCATACGGTTCATGTTCAATGCTTGGAAACATGCTGGTCCTGCTCCATAGGACAATCTAGAGTCTAGACAAAATCAAACTGGTTGCTAATTGAATTGTTTAAATAGTTATAATTATGACATTCATTTACACTCAGTGATCTAGACACGCGGTAGCGTGTCAAGCCAAGTTCAAGTAACAGAACTGGCGAGAAGCACCGTGTATAATATAACATGAACCATTTGAAGCCACTTTTGACCCCCTCATAACAAAAACTATTTCACATCTAAGTGTGAAACTGAGACTTGCGAGATACTTACGTGCTCCAAATTTCATAAACACGTCTCAAACAGTTATTTAGATAGTTACGTCCAAAAATCGACATTTTTATCACTGACTGACCTATAGATCAAAACTCTAACCCCCTAGAAAGTTAGGGGGGGGGGTTGCTGCTCGACGAGGTGGGCAAGCTCTTTGAGAGAGTAATTGCAGACCGCCTCGTCGGGCGGCTGGTGCGGGTGGGGCCGGATATGGCGGAGAGCCAGTTTGGTTTCCGCAGGGGGCGCTCCACGGTGGACGCCATCATGCGCGTGCGAGCCCTCACGACGGGGGATGCTGTGGCCCGGGGTGGGGTTGTCTTGGCGGTGTCATTAGACATCGCCAATGCCTTTAACACCCTGCCCTGGAGTTGCATAAGGGAGGCACTCCGGTATCACCGGATGCCGACCTACCTCTGTCGTGTGGTCGAGGCCTATTTGACGGACAGGGCCGTCATCTACCCCGGCGAGAGATGTCATGCGGTGTCCCACAGGGATCGGTCCTGGGGCCGCATCTGTGGGACATCGGGTACGACTGGGTGCTGCGCGCCGACCTCCCTGGCGGCGTCAGTGTAGTTTGCTACGCTGACGACACGCTGGTCCTGGCGCAAGGGAGGTCGTTCCAGGCGGCGGCCGACTTGGCGACACAAGGGGTTGCGACAATCGTGGATAGGATCCGGCAACTGGGACTCGAGGTGGCCTTGCACAAGTCCGAGGCCATGTGGTTTCATGGTCCTCGGAATGCGCCACCGACGGGTTCCCAGATAACGGTGGGAGGGGTTCACATCGGCGTCGAGTCGACGATGAAGTACTTGGGACTCGTCCTCGACAGCCGGTGGAACTTCGCGGAGCATTTCCGCCGTTTGGCTCCCAGACTGGAGCGGGCCGGGGCTGCGCTGAAGCGGCTCCTGCCCAATCTAGGGGGGCCAGACGCCTCCTGCCGGAGGCTCTACGCGGGGATCGTGCGGTCCATGGCCCTATACGGGGCGCCGGTGTGGGCGCCTACATTGAGGCGCCAACCAGCTCGCAAGCTGAGGGCGTCCCATAGGGTCATGGCCATACGGATGATCCGAGGATACCGCACGATCTCCGGCGAGGCGGCGGGCCTCCTTGCCGGATTACCGCCATGGGATCTGGAGGCAAAGGTCCTCGCGCAAATATGGGAGTGGCGCGAGGAGGCCAAACGCCGGGGCGTAACTCCGCTGCCGCAGGAAATCGCGGCACAGCGGACAGAGCTCCGGCGGGATCTCATGGTGACATGGAGAGAGCGATTGTCGCAACCCAGTGCTGGGCACGCCACGATTGCGGCGGTAAGTCCCCTCTTTGAGGAGTGGTTCGAGAGGCGGCATGGCGTCCTCACCTTCCGCCTGACGCAGGTCCTCACCGGACATGGTTGTTTCGGGAGGTTCCTGTTTCGGATAGGGCGGGAGGAAACGCCCGGGTGTTTCCACTGCGAAGATCGCCCTGAGGACACGGTGGAGCACACGGTGGCGGTCTGCCCTGCTTGGGCGGAGCACCGCCGTGTCCTCGTGGAGGCGATCGGCGGCGGCGATCTCTCGCGTCCGGCCCTGGTCCAGGCCATGGTACGGAGCGAGAGGGCATGGGGAGCCGTCACCTCCTTCAGCGAAGCAGTAATGCTCGCGAAGAGGGAGGCGGCGCACGTGAGGGAGAGGCAGCATATGCGCCCTCGCGACCCCAGCCGCCGCAGGATACGGAGACGCCCTGGGCGTCGGGAATCCCAGGCCGATTTCCGGCCACCGTAGGCATGGGCTTGCGGACGGCGAGTAATGGGTAGCTCGCTGTCCGGTAAGGACCAAGCCCAAGTCGACGGCGCGTTGTGTTCCACGCGCGCCTCAAAGAGATGTCAGCACAAACAGTGATGGGACCCGCAAGGGTCGATGCCTGCCAGGGGTGCGGGTTTGTTCGAAAGAGACACCACAGCCCCTGGCTTAAGGGCTACTGAAGGAACACGGGTGGGTTTTAGTCAGTAAAAGTCTGACACGCCCTCCTGCTCCACCCAGAGCGGGAGAAGTTATTTGATGATTTCCCACCCAAAAAAAAAAAAAACCCCTAGAAAGTTCAAATTTGGCACGCAGATACGTAATTAGGTGAATACAAAGGAATAAATCAGAAACTGGTAATTTTTTATAATTTCATTATAATTTTTCACTTGTTTTTTTACAAATAAATAACCATTCGGTATTAAAATCCTGATAAATCTAGATTTTTCATTTATAACAACATCTGAAGTAATGTTATGGAGGACTTCCCCGACCAAGGAATCATTTTTATTTTTCGCTTTGGCTCTTTGTGTTTTGGGCTCATCTTTGTATGAAACGTGACTGGACATCTGTACTTGACTGTTCGAAACTTGTTCCAAGGCAACTAGAGTTATTTTATCGCCAGCCTGTACAACAAATGGTCCACTTTCTTTGGCACATAACCTTTTACTGCTTGTCCCTCTTCTTTAAGAAGGCTTGAGTATTTACTAATTCCGTGTTTACCATAGAGAACAAAAATAGAAAAGAAGTTGTCATTATCTTTCAATGTCAAAAACTGCATTTTGGATTTTCGCTGATTCGTAATTTCGCATTTTCCGTTGTTGTTTTTGCTCTGCTCCTCCCTCCTGACCTCCTCCCTCAGTGTCTCAGTGGTGTGTACTCACAAATCAGGGTTTTCTGGTTTTCGGTCCGGTATGGTCTAGTTTTGCTTTTGATTGAGTTGAAAATTGGATTTTAACGGTTTATTAATGTAGTTGGATTGAAGTCACTTTCACTGGGGTGGTTGTTCACTGCATTTGGTGCAATACGATGCATTGGTTCTAGCACCTTCTTACTTTTTAGAAAAGGCTCACGGTCCACTGAGCAGCCAATATTTAGTACCGAATGAAATATCTCATTTATTGACGGGTAATGCTGAAAATTAATAAACAACTAACTAATTACACCAAATACTTCGACGTAAGTGTCCTTTGGTTTTTTGTATTAATACAATTTTACTTACTATTCAGTTACTCATAGGCACATTTAATTGCAAGATCAAATGAAACGCAAGTGAAAAAGTAATACCTACAAATCTTTGTTTCTAGAGCAGTATGGCTTATGTGAAAACTTGGTCGACGAAGGAAGAGGTGCTGAAAGACCTTGCGAGAGCTTCAGGTAGGAGAACAAAGACGAAAGATGACCTTGACAGTGGTTACCTGGTGATTGGAGATGTACCTCCACGCGTGATTCCTGAAACTGAAGGTAATGGTTCTCTTTGTTGGTAAAATTGATTCTAAAATCACGAACACGTCTTTTACTGTCACTTTTTGTCGTAAGGTACAGTTATAGTGCATA
This sequence comes from Polymixis flavicincta, assembly GCA_949987655.1. Taxonomy (NCBI): domain Eukaryota; kingdom Metazoa; phylum Arthropoda; class Insecta; order Lepidoptera; family Noctuidae; genus Polymixis; species Polymixis flavicincta. The sequence continues at coordinate 25,240,311 of OX465176.1, read as the reverse complement.
TTAGAGGGTATATGACATGATTAGTGCGTATTACTCTATCCAATTTGTAGAAACTCAAACTGAGAACACTTTAATGAGGAAATTGGACGCTAGTAGTCACACTGGCCTAAATTGAATTCTATATTGGACAGATGACTCTTATGCGCTTATGAAGTAGAATTACATTGGGGTGCAATAATTTAGTAAAAGTAGAGCAGTCGGGACCTTAATCTCACTAAATCGGATCAGACTGTTCTAACTGCGCTTACATCTTCCAATTTCCTACAAATTGGATAGTGTAATATGCACTTATCATGTCATACAGCCTCATTAAAACTTTATAGTGGCTCAGAACATGAGGTGAGTCTCTGTGCAGTAACTAATTTACCTGTCAGAGGGGGTGAGGTACTGAGCAGCGCACTTCAGACCTATCATAAAGTTTGAACCAGGCTGTAATAATTTTACCAGTCAGATATCTTATCCATTGGATAAAAAGACCATCGGACAATCTATGATAAAAACAAAATTTAAAAAAAGGACTCTGATTTCTGAGTTAATTTGGTGGATAAGACTTTAGACTAAATATAAAAGTTTGGTTGGATATTCCCTGACAGCTTATGCAACAGTTATCTAGATTATTCCATTTTTGGCCTAACATTATTATGTCAAACTAATGTCCAGTTGTTAAGGATAAATTGGGTTTGATTTTATTTGATGCAATTTTTCCACTTCTACCTGTATTTGCCTGTTATTGTACTCAAACAACTGTTTTCATAAATACATTTAAACTTAAGAACTACAAAAGCCCTGCCCCAAAACTGTACTTACCTACTTATTTGTACTGAGATTTCTGATATTGCAATGCAGTCCCAAGTAAATGTTACTGACACAGCAGTATTTTGTAAGAAGGCAATGTTTTTAGCTTGATAAAGCATTCATACATAATTGCATTCTCATCATTTCATGTTATAACATGTACAAACTTGATCTGTTACTCAGTTAAAATTATTAGTCATACAGGTCAAATTACCTTGTTGTTCAATAAAATGACATCAGCTATAAGTATCCATGCTGCCTGTTGTTTGCTTAGCTTCTTTCTTTCTAAATGTCCTACTTAACAATTACTTATTTATGAACCTAAAATGGATAGTTACAAGATTGTAAGATTTTATAACATAATTTAATGGATGCTGCTCGGACGTTGTTTCTGCATTTCTTCTGCTTGATTTATTTTTGGACACTATAGTGTCCGTCCATGGAGAAAAGGCCGTTGCTTGTTTCGCGGACTCGTACTATGTGTCCAACAGATACATGTTGAACATTATGTTTATTCCGTTCTCACCTTTATATTTACTCCTTTCAACGCATTTTCTATCCTTTTCTCTGATACGTACTTAATACGTATTTTGCCGTAGGCAGCGCTAGTTTTCATTTAGATTTCACTAGATTGTTAGAAGTTACTTCGCTTTCAAAGTTTACTGCCCTCGTGTTGTCTTTCGTGAGCTCAGGTGTACTACTCGACGTTCTATAACTTTAGCTGTACTTAATTGTTATTATTTATTGTATTTTTGTTTTATTTGGCATGGTACATCATTAACATTAGATCAATAAAGTAAAATGTATGCATCACCATATTATAGGTCACCATTCTTTATGAAAACACAATGTACCTCACAAGTAATACATATTATATTAATTAGATTGTTGATTAAGTTGGTACATGATGACAATGCATTTTTTGTATCGGTAAGAATAATGCCATTATTCTTACCGATACAAAAAATGCATTGTCGTCATGTACCAACTTAATCAGTTACCATGTCCATAAGTTAGAAAAAAAAAAAAAACAATAGAATATGTTGTTATCACTATGATAATATTCAAAGGTCCTTGCATAATCCATAGTAGACATTACAGGGTCACACTATTTAGGGCCAGTTCAATTCCCACTGAGACTTGCGCTTGGCACATACTTCTCCAAAAACGCTACTTGGTCTCAATAAAATAATGTTTCTTTTGTGAAATTAATAAATTCTCGTTTTTAAAGCTACATACTGAGCCGGCGGCGGCGTGGTGGATTTTGGCCACTCCCTCACTGAAAGGAGGCCTAAGGCCCAGTCTGTAGTGGGAACAATATAGGCTTGTAAAGATTATGGAAGTTTTTATTAGAAAGAAATTTATGTCTGATTAACATTGAAGCAATTAATTAATTTTAATTAAAAAAGAATAGTATTTTATCAATGCGGTCGGCCGGCCGTTCAACTAGGTAACTGTCCTCACGAGTCCTACTTTTTAACCGATTTCAAAAAGAAGGAGTTTATCGATTCGACATGTTTTTTTTTGAACTCGCAACTCATGATTACAAAAGACTGTATTTAAGGTGGATGCTCTAACGTAGCCCGCGAATGATTATAATTCTGTAACAAAATTCGTGTTATGGTCGCGTCGCGAATCATATTTCAACATACAGCCTGACACTTACCTGCAAAAAAAAAAAAAAAAAAACAAAAGTCATTTATTCAAACTAGGCTGAGAATCAGCTCTTTTCGAACGTCAAAATAAATAAGACAGTCCCCCAAAACGCCCACCCTTCACCACTTCCTACTGCCTTAGCTGGGAGAAGAAGTGGCGCAACAAACTCCCCAGCAGCACAGCTGTCTGTTTAGTCGGATAGACTTGATTCTATACATACATAGGCAAAGTCATAAACATTACGAGACACAGAACATTCATTAAATAATTAGTCGTAAGTCAGCTAGCCATGCCAATAAAACCCATAAAATAAAATGAAAACTTTAACTCAAGCACAAAGAATAAAAAATGTATAAAAGCATAATACCAAAATACAAGCCTCCCGATATAGAGGTGCGTGCAATGTTGGATTATGTTCATTTAGCTGTTACGACTAGGGTTGCCACCTTTTATTCATGCAGTTAAAGTACATTGGTTATTATAGGTAAGAAAAAAAAAGTACATAGCATCAAAATAAAGTACAATTTATTTTTCTTTACATATTTTTTTACTGTTTTTTGCAATTTGTATCAAATTAGTATCTCTACTAAACAATTGCACAGCATCTTAACATATTCATCCATTGTTGGTGTAACATATTAACTAACTTGTTGATCGTTTCACTCTCAAAATTACGTCTTGTAGGTGTATGTGGAGTATTCTTGTCCATGATTTACTATAGCATAAATCTATAAAACTTGAAATCGTATTCTTATTGCACTCAAACCGCTTCGCAGAAAACAAGCAAGAAATTATGACAATGACACTGACATTGTTGACATTTGAGGTTAGGTTGCGTTCATAAATTGTTAAAAACGAGTGCTTAAGTGATGTGGCGCTGGCGAGTGGCGACATCGATTCAGCACCAATCTATACATTACTTTTAACGAAAAAATACTTCGGCTACTTTTCAAAATCCCAAAGAAATCAAATAATGTAAAATAAAGTATTTTCGTGTACTTTATTGTTCTCATAAAGTATAGAGTACAATTACCTGAAATAACGTACAATACTTTATTATAAAGTACGGGTGGCAACCCTAGTTACGACCCAAGTTACAACTTGAGGCCACAAATGATAACCTAGGACCACCGTCGTAAAATAAATAAACAGGTAGGTAATTATTAGTAATAATAACAAAATTATGGTCAGCAAGACGACCAGTCACCACAAGCAGCACCCGTTCACGAGCATAACCCAAAGATCAGCCATTACCCCCCTCCCCATATTTGAGTGAAGGAGGCTACCGCCCCCGACGCTACACGCTACCGCAAGCAGTGACATCCACAGAAGCATGACGAAAATGAATTTCCTACCCCGGCGCTTCCTCCTTAAGAGCCACTATTGTAGACAAATGACAACATGTTCATTCAAACTGTTCACCCTGCAGTGTAGTACCTACCTAGCACAAATAATTCACATCAACAAAATGTAATTTTAGTACTTAGTCCAACTTTGAGATAGAAAAAAAGTTAGGTTAAATTTCCCGCCAATACGATCTGTCTTTAACAAAGTTCTTGCAAACAGATGCCACCGAGTTGGAAATACGATTTGGGGAAGCACCAACTGGGAAAGAGATACAAACTGAAGAAGATGCCACGCCAGATCTGGCAGGCATCCAGCACATGCTAAGAATGGTGAGTCACTTGCTTTAATATTAGGTTTCTTACTACCTGTGTCTGTCTGCCTCGTCTGTTTCTTGGGTTACTTAATCTCTGGAGACCTCTAAGAAATACAGGGTAAGTTTTTATCCAGTGCGCAAATTGTAACCATGAATTCAGCAATCATTCTAGAACCCTTAGCGCAGACATTTTTCACCGGTTGTACAAAAAAGAATCAGCTGTTTCATAGAAAAGTGCAATACCTACGCGGTGAAAATATATGGAACAGCTGATATTTTTTTGTGTATCGTGAAAAATTTCTGCGCTAGGGGATCTAGAATGATATACTGAATTCATGTTTAGAATCTGCGCACTGGATAAAAACTTTTCCTTATAAAGGATAAGAGCGAACAAATGATCAATCCCCAGACGAGTATACAAAAGAAAGAATATTTTTCTGAACGATTATGGTTATTCTGGCTGGCTCGAAGTCTGGCTAGCTTACGTAGGTAACTCGTAGGAATATCCGCGTGAAACCGTTTCGTTCGGATCCCGAAGGGTTCAACCACTATTGGCCTGATCTATCCTTGATATCTCATCGTACTATGAGAGTGGGGTCGCATGGTGGCGGTTGGCGTTTACCATCCGTCCGGGTTTGCCCGGACTTGTCCGGCTTTCTGGCCCCTCGTCTGGACTTAGACCGGACTTTTCGACTTAAGGGTGTGAAGCGCTAGGCTAGCGCGCGAAATATTGAAGGTTTTTTTTATGTAATATCAGTCAATAGAGTTATATATGCACTTGAATTACTTACCTATTCAGTCGCTATCGCTAGTCGTATCAATCAAAAAGGTTGTATTCATGATTTTAATCGTACTATCCTACAAATATTATAAATGTGAAAGTGTGCATATTTTTTTACTCAATCACGCTAAAGCATCTGATCGGATTTGGATGAAATTTGGCACACAGATAGATTACAACCTCTCCACGCGGGCGATGCCGCTGGCTAAAGCTAGTAATATTATTAGGTCTTTACCTATGAAATTGCCGTTCTGCAGTACTGGCCATTTCAAATCAAAATAATTTTTGTTTGGCTAAGAATTCTAATTTCAAATTAATTTTATTTTAAAAACATGGATTTTTTTTTCTAAAAGTAGTCATTTCTTTATTGATTAGTGTTACATTTTCATCGCATTTCAATCTTTTTCGTCATCATGGATACGTTAAAAATTCGAGTAATTATGGAATATGAGTACCGTCGTGGCAGCAACGCGGCACAAGCGGCACGCAACATCAACGACGTTTACGGAGCTAACACTACAAACCAACGCACCACCTGTTATTGGTTTGCTCGCTTCCGTTCTGGAAATTTCGACCTGAAAAATGAACCTCGCGGTCGTCCGAAGACTTTGGTCGACAATGACGAATTAAAGGCGATTGTGGAAGCTGATGATACACAATCTACGGCTGAATTAGCAGCAGCTTTCGACGTTAGCGTCAAAACAATATTGGTCCATTTGCGTCAAATTGGCAAGGTAAAAAAGCTTGACAAATGGGTGCCCCACGAACTCAATGATCGCCAGCGCGAAGTACGCGTCGAGACGTGCCTTGCACTGCTCAACAGACACACAAATGAAGGAATTTTGAACCGCATTGTTACCTGCGATGAAAAATGGATTCTGTTTGATAACCGTAAGCGCTCAGCAAGTTGGTTGGATCCTGGTTCAGCACCTAAACAATGCCCTAAACGAAAACTTACCCCTAGAAAAGTGATGGTCACTGTTTGGTGGTCTAGCGCCGGTGTGATTCATCACAGCTTCTTACCAAACGGGGTGAGCATTACTGCAGATGTGTACTGTGAAGAACTGAACACAATGATGGAGAAGCTGGCGCATCTCCAACCAGCATTGGTCAATCGCTCGTCTCCGCTGCTCCTGCACGACAACGCGCGACCTCATACTGCACAGCAGACGGTCTCCAAGTTGCAAGAACTGGGGTTGGAAGCTCTCCGTCATCCGCCCTACTCACCAGACCTTGCGCCTACAGACTACTACTTTTTCCAGAATTTGGATAACTTCTTGGCGGGAAAAAAATTTAATACCCGAGAGGCAGTACAAAATGCCTTTGAAGAATTTGTTGCCTCCCGTCCAGCTGATTTCTTTAAGAAGGGCATCAATAAACTGCCACTGCGATGGCAAAGATGCATTGATTGCATGGGTGATTACTTCGATTAATACAAATAAAAAATTCATGAAAAAAATTCGTTTAAATTTTTTCATACAAAACGGCAATTTCATAGGTAAAGACCTATTATAATAAATCCAATTCCTACTAATATTGTAAATGTGAAAGTTTGTGTTTTTTTTTTTTTTTTTTTGGTGGGAAATCATCAAATGACTTCTCCTGCTGAGTAGAGCAGGAGGGCGTGTCAGACTTTTACTGACTAAAACCCACCCGTGTTCCCTCAGTAGCCCGTATGCCAGGGGCCGTGGTATCTCTTTCGAACAAACCCGCACCCCTGGCAGGCATCGGCCCTTGCGGACCCCACCAGTGGTTGCTGACATCTTTGACGGCGCGCGTGAGGAACACAACGCGCCGTCCCGTCTACCACTTTTCGGCCGCAGAGGATAGGGAGAGCGGCTGACGCTATACCGACACTCCTCTTCCCCTGCGGCCCCACCGCGTCCGCCATCAAACGGTGGCGGCCCCGTCCAGGCCACGGAAGGGAAGAGCGCTGCTCAGAAGCACCGGCACTCCTCCTCTACCGCAGCCTGTAACCCTCAGCCGCGATGCCTCCCATTCGACATCGCGGCCCACCTCAGTTGCGGTGCACCTCACCGCAACCTACTTTTTGGCCGCTACGTCAATGGCTTGAAGGCAAAAGCCCTGACGAGCGGCCCCACCGTTGGGTTCCTCTTGGCTTCACCGTGGATGGGAGACCACGGTTACTAAGCCCCCCCGCAACGACAATGCGGGAACCCACTCGGGGGGGAAAGTTTGTATGTTTGGGTATTTCGATTTTTGGATGTTTGTTACTCAAACAGGCCACAACGGCTGAACAGAATCAGATGAAATTTGGCAAAAGTTTTATTTTATATATTTTTGTGGCCACAAAAAAAAAATAAAAAAAAAAACGAAGTTCGGAAGTCGGTGACTTTCGATATGTATTTAAATTTTATGTCACCGCCTTCCGAACTTCGTTATTAAGGTTAAATAAAGAAAGTTTTATTATTTTTTGCTTTTTAGTTTTTGTGGCGGTTAAATTTTTTGTTAAAAAGTTTTTATTTTTTTCAAATAGCATACATATGTGTAAACTCGCATTTAACGTTACTCGATTTAACGACAAGAACCTAGTAAAAAAAAAAAAAAAAAACCTAGTCGCGGGCTCGAACTCGCTGGTGGGTTGGCTAAAAATCAAGCTGTTTCACCAGGGTTCGTGTCCGACTGAGATAGTATCAGTGATGAGCAGTTAGATGCTAGTCTACATGCACAACGTTATTGAGTGAGATGCAGGATCATTTATAGCAAAACATTCGCGAAAAAATTAAGAAAAGTCCTTCGGTAGATCCGGTTTTATGAAAAAACCTCTGCATAAATCAATGACCAATAAAGTTTATTGAACTTTGTCGGAACCGACTTGGTTTTGGAGATTTTACACTTCTTTTACTACTTAGACCCGAGTTCACCAACGCATGGTTAATTTTAAAACAGCCGGTTAAGCCATAACCGGCTGATTAACAATATTTTGCTGTTCACCAAGCACTAACCATTGGTTACGTACTGTAATCGTATGGTTAGCTTAAACGACGTGGCCAACTCAGTTTAACCGTTGGTTTATGCTTTCTGATTTGAAGTTTTGCATTGTGAATCACTTTTAGTTACAAATTCAAGACGCTTTGAGTTACTTATTCTTTGAAGAAGATAATGTGTTAGATGATTTTGAAGATAATATATAATTTTGCACACTCCCCGTATATTCCAACACGTCACAATAATTTCGAGGTATATGACGAAAAAGCTTTTGGTACGAGATTTCGTACATACAAACGTAGAGAGTGCTCTGGAATTACTTGATTTGATTGAAAAGAAGTTTGAATAGCCAAGAACGTTTGCAGTGAGTGCCGAAAGCATTAAATTTGTCAGCCACATGCTTCCGACCCCATTTTTTTCGGCATTTGTCGTAGCGGCTTTTACAAAAAAAATTTAAACCAGTCGATCATTCGGTCATTTTCGACTCACTCATTCAAAAACGTTCGGTTATTTAACCGTTGGGTAGAATTAAATGGTGAACTCGAAAAAAACGCTGTTTGTTAAAACACATGTTTAATACTAACAAGACGGTTACGTAATCAGTGGTTATGTTGTAGTTGGTGAACTCGGGTCTTAAACACGCCCAAAGTTAGGTTAAATTAGCAAGAAAAACGAATCTTTGTTGGCTCCTAACTTTTTAATGGTTTTATAATTTAGTATTCTGCTTCCGTACAGACAATATTAATAATGAGACAAAACCATACCGTTTAATTTTTGATGTACATCAAGCTACTCCAATCTGTCAAAATTATTTGATAGATTTTCAAGTTTATACCGTAAGCACAAGGTTCATTTTCAATTGGGAAAATTAGACAGTTTGGGGTAGGTTGACCTGCTGGCGTGTGTACATTGTCGAACAGTGGAGTAATACACTCCCGAAGTTTGTATGGAAAAAATCACTTTACTTTGGTTGGTTTAGCTTGTGTCTCATACGATGATACACTCTATATAGCATTTACACCCACTCTCAATAACGACAACAATTACATAGCTGTGTAAGTACAGACGCCAGCACATCAAGCTACCCCAATCTGTCAAATTTCTTTGATAGTGTTTCAACTTTATAATAAAGGAATAAGGTTCATGTTCAATTGGGAAAATTTGACAGTTTGGGATAGGTTGACCTGCTGGCGTCTGTACGTTCTTTTGTCGCTTTATTATCTTAGAATCCTAGCCCGTAATAAACTCGACTTGTCGGCTGTGCTGTCGGCATCATACATACCGAACTTTCTGTGAATACGTTCTTTTGTTTACAAATTGGGATTGCTTGCACGTGTAGACTGTTGTTTGTAGGAGTCATGGATTATCTATACGTTGTCAAATTCTTAGACCCGAGTTCACCAACTACAACATAACCACTGATTACGTAACCGTCTTGTTAGTATTAAACATGCGTTTTAACAAACAGCGTTTTTTTCGAGTTCACTATACAATTCTACCCAACGGTTAAATAACCGAACGTTTTTGAATGAGTGAGTCGAAAATGACCGAATGATCGAATGGTTTAACATTTTTTTGTAAAAGACGCTACGACAAATGCCGAAAAAAATGGGGTCGGAAGCATCTGGCTGACAAATTTAATGCTTTCGGCACTCACTGCAAACGTTCTTGGCTATTCAAACTTCTTTTCAATTAAATCAAGTAATTCCAGAGCACTCTCTACGTTTGTATGTACGAAATCTCGTACCAAAAGCTTTTCGTCATATTCCTCGAAATTATTGTGACGTGTTGGAATATACGAGGAGTGTGCAAAATTATATATTATCTTCAAAATCATCTAACACATCTTCTTCAGAGAATAAGTAACTCAAAGCGTCTTGAATTTGAAACTAAAAGTGATTCACAATGCAAAACTTCAAATCAGAAAGCATAAACCAACGGTTAAACTGAGTTGGCCACGTCGTTTAAGCTAACCATCCGATTACAGTACGTAACCAATGGTTAGTGCTTGGTGAACAGCAAAATATTGTTAATCAGCCGGTTTTGGCTTAACCGGCTGTTTTAAAATTAACCATGCGTTGGTGAACTCGGGTCTTAGTTGCTCACAAACTTTTTATGTAATTACTAACACTTTTTCTTTTTCCAATTTCTTTTTTCTTCTTTTCGTTTAACGACAACTGACACTAACGCCATAAAATGCGCAGTCACTTCAGTGTTGTTATATAGGAAAAGTATTTATCCAGTGCGCAAACTGTAACCATAAATTCAGCGTATCATCCTAGAAATGTATGGAACAGCAGATTTTTTTTTTGTATAACCGGCGTAAAATGTCTGCGCTAGTTTAGAATGATATGCTGAATTCATGGTTACAATTTGCGCACTGGATAAAAACTTTTCCTGTAGGTATAGAGTTTTTACTGTATTTGGGGTAGTATGCATCTTGCTGATTAAAATTTTCACACGCAACATGAGTGCAAACATGATAAACATACCGCAAACTATTTAAATGAATAGTCTACATTTGTAACCACAATAGATAGCGGTTTTCCGTTTTCTGACTTAGATAATTTTTTTACAAATGGCAGCAGCTGGTTTTTATTTGTTTTTGTTTTTTATGAATAGCAAGGCAAATCAATATTAAATGTAAAGCAGGGGGGGGGGGGTAGACGTAGGTAAGTGTCAAAAGTTCCGATGAGGACAAAAAAACTTTTTTTTTTTCACCTCATTTTGGCGATATTGCTGTAAACATTAACATAACACTATAAACATATTAGTTAATCTAAAATCTTCAGAAGATGTGCTTTTCAGAAATATAAAATACTTTAAATCCATTCCTACAAAATTTATTATTAAAATCTCTTTGAAAGTGATGAAGTGGACATCTGTCGCAACTACCTATATAGATTGTGTGGCATTGTAAAAAAATTATTATGTCTTCTACAAACATACAATTTTTTTAATATTATTTAGATTTGATTCTTAAACTATTATAAAACAAAGGCAGATAGACCTTGCGGAACACCAAGAGCAAGAGTGAAGCCAAAAACCCAAATACTGATTCAAAACTCGAGTTAGTACGCCACAAAGCGTCGCGTTGTATGTTATATTGTACATATATACAATGCGACGCTTTAGTATTTTGGTGTTTTCGCCTCACTCTTTGCGTTCCGCGCAGTCTATGTGCCTTTGTTTTGTAATCTGAGTTAAACTATTACATCAAATTAAAAAAAAAAATCATTCGTTTACCTTCATTGATATGCCGTTGTTCCACCATTTTCAATAGTTCGCCGGTAAAAAAATCATCGGCGCACACATCTACCCTATATACTAACTTAAAATCAAGCAAACTTACAAAAAAATCCTTTTACAATATTAGTAAGTATAGATAAACACTTCCTCTTTCCTTGAACATTATCATTTTTTTTTTTTTTTTTTGTTTTGTTTCATGATTATATTATTATACAGGGTAGCCATACGTCGACGAAATTTTTCGTCGGTTATTAAAAAAGAATCTGCTGTTTCCTACAAAAGTGCTATACCTACGTGGTCAAAATGTATGCAACTGCATTTTTTTAATAACTGACGAAAAATGTCAACCCGCCCGCGTTGGAATTTTTTCATAATCTTGTAGGTAGGTACTAAATCTTATATATACATAGATTAGTATTTGCTTTATGTATGTATCGACTTATATACAAGCTTATGCCAGCGGCTTCGCTCGCGTGTAGGTCGAAAATTATCCCACGGAACCAGAATAAAAAGCATCATATGTGTTAATCCAGGTTACAAACTATCTGTGTGCCAAATTTCATCCAAATCCGTTCAGCCGTGTTTGCGTGATTGAGTAACAAACATCCAAACTTTCACATTTATAATATTAGTAGGATGTAGGATAGTAAGATGTAGATGGACACCACAGACCATAGCTACAGTATTGTCTCTCTTTCCCCCTTGAATCCATCCAAAGTATGTCTTTGAAAGAACGCTTTTGGCGATAAGACCGGCCATTTGGTCACCCTATGTAAAATTTCTACATATACATAATTTGAAGTATACGAAATGATCATTTACATTTCACTTTGCTGAATGCATTGATCTTTGTCAAGTGCTGTTCTGCCATTTACTGCCATGAATTTCATTCGTTCTGTGCTGCAAGTAATTTTGCGACTACATAGTATCTAGACGTATCGTTTCTGACTTACCTTTCTCTATACCACGTTTCATCTCTTTTCAGATGCAAGAATACAACGGCGATGATGATGACAATACCAACGACGCCGGCCGCGCGAACAATTGTGTAATAGCTATTACCAAAGTTAGTAAATTAAATCCTAACGTCCAAGAATTCAAACCGAAAGGTTTCAGTTCGCGTAGTCCCAGTAGGAACAGTAATAATCACAATAATTCGCCTAGAAAGACAAATATTAGTAGAAGTTTGAGTAATAACGACATTAACGCAAATGTTGTTGCACAGACTGTTGATCTAAAAACTGTAGAAGCTCAAAAAGAAACCGAAGACGAAGTAAAAGGTAAAGAAAGTGGCGATAATAACCATTTAGACGTAACTGTACATGTTGATGAAAATGCATACGATAATATCGCAACAACACTAAAGAACCAAATAAGTGACGCGGCGAAATCAGATTTGTATGAGTTTAAAAAGCAGAAAAACGTCGCTATAGCAACTCTTTTGAGGCTTTACGCTGAAAACAACACTGAGGCAAAATGTGCAGCACCAGTAAAATTAATTAAACCGGAATATTTTGAAGGCAAAAAAGAAATTCCTGCCGTAAAAGTCAAAGAGCCGTTAGACATCGCTTCAACAGCTACGTCTTCTACACCAGAGCCAAAAGATAGCTCTACGACGTTAGCATCATGTTCCACATTCAGTGTTAGCACAAGTTCGAGTTCTAGTTCTCCAAAAACCAAAGTAGACCCCGAGATAAAAAAGTCTATCGAGAAGGTAAACAAATGGCTCGGTGAGCCAGCTAAGAGCAAGACTCCAGCTGTGTGCCTCGGACCAATAGCATTTAAAAGAAAAGAGCCTAAAATTAGCAGTCAATCTACGGGCAGCGACTCCGTCTCGAGGCCTCCGAAGCCTGCAGCTGTCCAAAATCAAAAATACCAACCTTCAAAATATGCTGCGGACTTAGAGAAACAGTATCTAGAACGACGCAAAGCGATAGAAACGAAGCAAAACGACGTAACGTGGCTAAACTTAGAAGAGGTCTTAAAAGCAAAAGACTTAGCTATCAAGAAACGTTTGGAAGAACAGGGACAAGCTTCAACAAGTGATACTTAAAGAAAACTAACAGCGAGTTGCATCATAACCTTGACATTATAATGTATGACAGTATAATGTTGGGAGCACGCAGCAGTTAACGGAATGTATTCTTTAGAATTTGATTGGTTTTAATTATATGACCAGCAGGGTGGTGAGATGTAGGCCTAGCACGGATATATTTACGTGTCGCTAACGTGAGAAAATTTGAATCGGAAATTTTCTTTTGGCACATAACATTAAATTATATGAAAGCATGTCTTAACTTTGTCTGATATAAATTGCGCATGTTTCATAAAATTAAAATGTTCAAAGAGTGCTGTATTTTGTATCAAAATTCTCTAACATGAATATACGATACGTTATCGTTACTATGTTAAAACGTTCGTGCTAAGCCTTACAGCACAGCTGTTCTCAGCTGCTCGATCGATTCAATTGTTAAGGTTCATTTACGACGAACGCTACAGAATGGTAACGTTTATCATCATTTCAGCCGAAAGACGTCCATTGCTGGAAATAGGCCTCCCCCAAGCTCCGTCATTTCGACCGGTTCTGTGCTTCACGCATCCAGTGGATTCCTGCGGCCCTCACAATGTCATTGTCCGTAGAACAGGTGGCCGATGGGGCCGGAAGGTTTTGGAGTGGCTACCGCGTACCGGAAGACGTAGAGTTGGAAGGCCTCCCATAAGGTGGACCGATGACCTTGCGAGAGCTGCAGGAGTAACGTTTCTGCTAGAACATATTTAAGTGATCAATAAATTTAAAAGAGAAGTGGTGGTCCAATGGTCCCTACTAACAAGGTGTAGGTCGTGTGTTCGAACCCAGGCAGGCACTTACTTTGTGTATTTCATTGCATCACCACTGCTCTCAAAATGGTGAAAGAAAACATCTTGAGGGAATGGGCATGTCCTAGAGCCAAATAATCTAAGACGTGACATCCACCAACCTGGGCCCGTGTGATAAGTCCTGTACTGCTGTTAGTGGTTGGTAACCCTGGCTACAAGGTTGTGTGTTCAATTAGTCTTCGTCAGCCAGACGAGAACAGCCACAAAGCAATTTCCATAAAGTTTAATCGAAATAAGGAAAAAAAAATGGCTGCTGCGATACTTGTTCAATGGCTCAATGTATATTTATATTTTGTAGCACTTACGTATGTTAAGAAAGTCTACTTATGTTATAAGTTATAATATCAGTGAAGTAGTAGGAAGATAAAGACATGTGTGGAAGAAAGAGACATGTTGCGTAGACCCCAAATAAATTGGGATAAGCCTGATGACGATGATTAAAAATGTGAAACTTTGTATGTTTGTTACTCATTCACGGAAAAACGGCTGAACAAAGTTGGATAAAATTTGGCAAAGCTGCTTCTAACCGGGGTTTAACACATAAGATATTTTAATTCCGGTATAAGTGCCTGTGGGATAATTTCCAAACTCCACGCGGGCGCAGCCGCTGGCAAAAGCTAGTACCTAATAATAATGAATTTACCACTTAAACATTTTCTACCAGAAAGTTGGCATTTTGTAGCATTTACCCTAAATGAACCATAACAATCGAGTCGAATAGCGAATCAAGTAGTTGTGAATAGATGTGCACGTCAACGGTTTTCGTAAAATAAAAAAAAATAAAAACTTGAAGTAACTAAATTCAGTTGAACATTAGTTTTGATGCAACCCGCTGTTGCTACAGATTTTTTGTAAATAAGGACGGAATTTTAGAAGGAATTGACTGCATATCTTTTAAACCTAAGAAATTGTTATTTATCTAGTAGGTACCCTTTTAATAATTTAGGTCTAATTTTTCACTAGTCATATAACTTTAATCTGAGTCTGACAGTTTGACATTCTATACAAAAGCTGTCAAACCGATATATTTATTCCTCAGATAAAAGTTATCCGACTTAAAAATCAGCCCATAGTAGACATTTAGTAAAACGTTATATTTTATGACAATTAGGAAATACGATAAATGAAGTATTTATTTATATTAAGTACATAGTTATTTTACTAATATACTTACTCTTATTAATAGCCCATGACTATTTTAAATAAACAACTCTTGAAACTTGAACAGTATCACCACTTACAATATTTTTCAATATTTCACCAGTGGTGTTCAAATTATAGTCGAGTAGTGTAGTCGGAGATATGGGATCATTGTATTCTTAGAACAAAATAATAGCACATTTCAACATTTTAACCACTCAACATTAAGAATTAAGTGTAAGAAAAAAACCGGTCAAGTGCATGTTTAGCCACGCACAGTTAACAGTTCCGTAGCTGAGATGAATTTATCTCAAGAACAAACTTAACATTATAGTTAACCTGTTCTCCCATAAATTCCAACTGAAAATGTAATTTGAAACGCACAATATTGGGAGTTTATCATGTTTTTTTTAAGACCATAAATACTTCTTATAGGTTTTCCTGTAATCTATAAGTACAGAACTAAGTACTCAATTAAATTGTATTATGTAGTTTTGATGAATCGGGGAATGGTTATTTTTTGTACATTTACTTAAATTACTTTAAAACTATTTATCTGAAATATTATTTGAGCTCTCGCAGTAAGCCCTTTCATTTGACATGTCACACGGCATAGTTGGCAAAATTTAAAAAAACTTATTTGCCGCCCTTGTGTGACCCACGTATTATTTAAAATTCTTTTATTTACGTTCATGTACCAAATTCGGAGATTTGGAGTAAATTGGCTGTGATAGGCAGACTGACAGACACGAGTGAGCCTATAAGGGTTCCGGTTTCTCATTCGGGACATACGGAACCCTAAAACTGTAGATGTAAATACTCGAGTCAAGTGTTTTCAAATTCGTGACCAGTGTTAAGGGAGCAACTGTTACCCTCGTAGGATTTTAAGTGTTTTTTTGCAGTCTAAGCTCCTTTTCTTTATACAGGAATAATCTTTCACACGTGCATGACTGACTCGGTAACATTAATTACGACGCGGTGACGTTTACGAGGATTTTGAAAAGGGGCTTACGTTGCATTTCTTTGCTTTTGTAT
Source organism: Polymixis flavicincta (assembly GCA_949987655.1). Classification (NCBI taxonomy): domain Eukaryota; kingdom Metazoa; phylum Arthropoda; class Insecta; order Lepidoptera; family Noctuidae; genus Polymixis; species Polymixis flavicincta. The sequence continues at coordinate 25,224,169 of OX465176.1, read as the reverse complement.
GCTGTTATTTTAATCGTTAAATTATTTGTTTAGTCCCTTATCTAATTCTTATATTAGAGGCCATTGAAGCCACTGAGTGCCATCCGTCGAACGAGGACTAAGAGGGCTCTTTTATGAATAGAACCCTACAACATGCAAAATTGACAAATAATAGAGTTGAACTAATATTGGGTAGTGGTTAAAGTGTTAGTGGGTTTTTCTCTCTGGAATGTCGTAAGTAGTAGCACGAAGTCTGGATTTGTGCCCGGTTGATGGCAATAGGCTCGCCCCCTATTACATGGGACTTAGACATAATTGGCGAAATGTGGGTGTACTGTAAGTGCCCAACACTATGGGGAAACGAGGCGTGATGTTATGGCATTGTTATGTTTGAATGAATATTTTTACATTACCATTATCAAATCATTATCATTATTTTTCATCATTAGGTACGTCTTTATCACTGACATTTAAGTGCCTCTTAAGTGCCTTATGTTACGTTTTCGATTTCGTAGAAGAACGGTAGTCGCCTTATAACGGCCGCAAAGACGGCTGTTGCACCGGGGGGTTGCAAAATCAAAAGTCAATCATTCAAACTAGGCTGAGCGTCAGCACTTTTCACAGTCAAAACGTCCGCTATCCACCATTTCCTATTGATATTGGCAAGCAGTGGCGCAACAAACTCACTAGCAGCATAGCTGTCTGTTCAGTTAGAAGAACTTGATTCAAACACCGGTGCCATCATGTTTATGACAGCCGGTTCGCCGGTAAATTGCGGGCGCTATGTGGCGACTGCCGTTCTTCTAGGATACCGTGGTTGTTATCTCATGGGATTGGTATGTTGGTACTATATTTGAATTTCCATTCGGTTATAGTACAGTAGTAGTGCTTAGTAAGAAATATAGTAACAACGAAATCGACAACGGCTTGATTGAATTTTGTAACAACTTAGGAAGTCTATGCCGTGAAAATCACAAATGGAAAAAAATAAGGTCGTTTGTTACATAAGTCGTTGACGGCTATGAATTTAAAAAAAAGAAGCGGTCAAATACCTATATGAACGTGTCACAAATACATGTATGAATTAACAATATTTGCAAAAAAATATTATCGTTGTTTAAAATGCGACCATATCTAGACTCAATTATAACGTTCCAGGGCTTATGGCAAATTGTTTGGATATGTAATTTGTAAAGTATCATATTTTAATTATTGTGAATGTGAGGACTTTGTGGGTCATATTTCAGTTAGTTTTATCATGGTCTGGCAGTTTGATTACATTATTCGGCCTACCCAAATATCCTTTCCTTGGTTTCGTGGAATCGTTGAGTTCCTTGAGTAAAAAAGAAAGAACTAGGTCAGGACCTAGTTCTTACTTTAAAAGATAATTTCAGACACTAATCTACATGGTCCTCACATGATCTGATCAAGATTTTATCTGGACTTTAAAAGAGACTGGTCTTTAAGTGGGTTTCGGTGTTTCTTTTCACAGTAATCGTTTATGAAACACCCATCTAGTTGAAAAAATATTATAAACGTGTAAAAAAAATTATATGGACCTACTTTACCTACTAAATAAAATTAAGTATTTATCAGGTTTTAATTTTGTTTTATGCGCTGTCACATAATCGTCGTCTTTAAATTTACAGATTGCCACGTCATGTTTCATGGTTATTATCCATGAATTATCCTCTCATAAAAATCATAAAGGATAGATTCACAAATTCGCGCTAAATGTTTAGGCTACATTCATCTGGTAGGAGGGACCTCCCTTTTCAATAGAGGATGAGGAACTTTCAGACAACGCCAATCTGGTCGGAGGATCCTTCCTTTTCCATGAAATTTGAACTTTACACCCTGTTCTATAAACCTCTAACTAGAGTTACTTGATTGTACCCATAAACATTATTTATACAGTTCATAATTGGTGTGGTAATGTTACGTACCTATCCAATGATATTATAAATAAAATCGACGTAGAAAGGTGGTCTACGCAAAATTCCATCTTAAAAAACGGCACAATGTCACACTATTCGATGACACGTGGAAGTAGGACGGCACGTAATGATCCAGAGCGAAAAGCTTAGCAAGACGAAGAAAACGTGTCTAATTTACAAGATTTGAGGGTGGGAAATCATCGAATAACTTCTCCCGCTCTGGGTGGAGCAGGAGGGCGTGTCAGACTTTTACTGACTATAACCCACCAGTGCTCTTTCAGTTGCCTGTGTGCCAGAGGCCACGGTATCTCTTTCGAACAACCCGCACCCCTCGCAGGCATCGGCCCTTGCGGACTTCACCAGTTGATGCTGACATCTCTTTGAGGCGCGCGTGGAACACAACGCGCTGTCGACCCGGGCTTGGTCCTTACCGGACAGCGAGCTACCCATTATTCGCAATCCGCAAGCCCGCGCCTACGGTGGCCGGGAATCAGCCTGGGATTCCCGACGCCCAGGGAGTCTCCTGCGACGACTAGGGCCGTGAGGGCGAATTTACTGCCTCTCCCTCACGTGCGCCGCCTCCCTCTTCGCGAGCATTACGGCTTGGCAAAAGGAGGTGACGGCTACCCATGTACTCTTGCTCCGATCCATGGCCTGGACCTGGGCGGACGCGAGAGATCGCCGCCGCTGCTCCGATCGTCTCCACAAGGACACGGCGGTAATCCGCGCAAGCCGGGCAGCCCTCCACTGTATGCGCTACCGTGTCCTCAGGGCGATCTGCGCAGTGGAAACACCCGGGTGTTTCCTCGCGCCTTATACAATACAGGACCCTCCCGGAACATCCGTGTCCGGTGAGGAACTACGTCAGGCGGAAGGTGAGGACGCCGTGGCGCCTCTCAATCCACTCCTCAAAGAGGGGACTTACCGCCGCAATCGAGGCGTGCCCAAAAACGGAGGGGTCTTTCAGACTACTGACTAAAACCACCCTGCGTTTTTTCGCACACTTGAACCGGAGGCTACGGGGACACTTAACAACGCAGCAGTTTGGTCAAGCGGGAGGGGGGGGGGGGTGAGATGTTTGACTTCCCCTGCGACGACAAAAGGAAGGGGCGAAGGGGCGCGCGTGGAACATTACGGACCACCACCTCGGGTCTTATGATAGGGGGCGGCGGACGTGCCGGTGTCCCTGGACCCATTTAGGGGGGGCGGAAGAGGGTATCGTCTGCCCTCTGCTGACGCCCGGTGCGCTTTGCTGCGGGCCGGGAGAGAACTCGAAATCGCCCTCTCCTTTTCCGCCGCCTCCTCCTGCGACATGCCGTTTTCGCAGGAGATCACCGTTTCCCACGACGCTGCGCCCGCCGCCGACCTTAGAACGAATCACAGCCGTTAGGACGTCGCTTCCCACTTCCGAAACGAGGGCACGTCGCGGCTCCTCCCAAGCTGCACATTCTGCAAGCGTATGCCCCACCATACCATGCCCTCCCGACCATGGACGCATTGATGACATCTCCCTACTGATGATTGAGTAAAAAAGGTGATCATCATTAGAAGAACAAAAGGTTTTTGAGGACCAATCAATTAAATTTTACTATTTTTTTTAATATTTTTGTCCGGCGTAATTATCATTTATGTATAAGTAAATAATACTAGATATTTATATACCTACTTATGTGATTTTAAGAGCTTTTGTAGTACTAGCGCCACTTCTTCCCAACTAATACCTACACTAGGGAAGCGGTGCAGGGCTGGCTTTTTGGAGTTTGTCTTATGTAATTTTGGACGTTCAAAAAGTTGCTGATTGTCAACTCTGAATAAACGACTTTTTAATAAGCTATTTGTTTCATTGACAATTTCGTCCGTTTTGATACACGATGTTTTATGGACTGCCATTGTTGTGGTCACAAGCCCAGTCTTACCGTGAGGTAGTATCGTGTTACCCAGTAACTGGGCTGTAGAGGTAAGATCCAGTTAGACTAGAAGCCGACCCCAACTAAATTACTGGGTCGCGCGCATTAACTTTCTGTCGCTTTTTAACCGACTTTCAAAAAAGGAGGAGGCCATATGTTCGACTGTGTATTTTTTATAATATAAGTATGTTCATCGATTGCTCCCCCATTTGTAGACCGATTCTGAAAAATAATTTTTTTTTTTGAAGGCGTATAGGTACGCCTGAGGTGGTCCCATTGGCACCAAGTCAGGATCTGATGATGAAATCCTAGGGAAATCGCGGGCAACCCTCAAATGTTATAGATGATATTGTTTTTCATATATTTTCTAAAGCTATTGAGACATTTGCTTATAGACATCATAATCTCATGACGCTGAGCTAATGAAGGAAGATATAACTCTTAACGGTTAGGAGTTAGTGCAGGTTACGGCATGACTCCGTCATTATATAGACCGATTTTCAAAATGATTTTTTGTTCGAAAGAGGGTTTAATTCGAAATGGTCCCATTTTTAAATTTCGGCTTGAGTCTAGTATCGTTTGGCAGGAGTTGGGGGGTAAAAATGGTTAAAACTGGTAGGGCTTGGGTCCTCGATTATAACGCTACCACTCTTATTAAAAGGTAAGTATGCATATTTTTCGAGAAGATTACAAAATAAGTTTCTAACCTCAAATCAAATAAAAGCGAAAACGGAACGTTAAAATGGGCGATTGACAACCAAATCTGACACAACATATTGTCTGTTGTGTAAAATTTCGTGCAAAATCATTAAAACGGAACGGAAATTAAAAAAAAAAAATGTCCATTTGTGTCAAAATAATGTCAGTGTCATCCGATTTCGAATTTTCGATCATTCCGTAATTCGTTTCTCCTAGAGTTGCGTGAATGTGTTCTAGTCCTACATATTAAATGTAGGAGTAGAACACAGTTACAACTGTTAGGTGCTACGAAAGTAGGAATACTTAGGAATTTAGGATACAAGAACGAGGTTAGGTTAGGGTTATTTTATTTTTTAGACCCTTGAGCTCATAGGGCTCATATTACGCTTTTTAGGCAACTTTTAATGTCACTAGATTTCTCATTATCGCAGTGTTGCCATATACGGATTTGTCCGTATTTGTACGGATTTTGGAAGTCCAGTACGGATGAATCATGCTTACGGACTTTTATACGGATTTACGTACAGATGGACTCAACCTCAGCCAGCACCCTAATTGCGTAACTCACGATTGATCATAATTGGTTTCGTCTTCACAGTTAAACAATATTCATTGCGTTATTTATGTTGTCGAACAGACACATTTTTCCAACATATGAAGCAATGGTTTAACAATCCGTTTCAAAACGATACAGATTATGATGAATCGTGAGTTACGCAATTAGGGTGCTGATGCCGTACAGAGCATATTCCGATGCTTTTTTCGTAGTATTAATTAAAAATCACATTTTAGTCCTCTGTCGGAACTATTATTTTCATTTCATGGAAATACAAAATAATAAAGCCGTAACCCAAGCATGAGATGTGGGAATAGGTCGCGTTCGAAACCGTGTATCAAAGACAAAAGCTTAAGAGCTATTGTCTTTGATTCAAAAGGACAAGACAGCTGTTAGCAGCTGTCTTGTAAAATATGTAGTTTGAAAACAATGGCTGGAAATGCAAAAAATCACGCATAATTTAGCGTTTCAACTTAGATTGGTTGGCTGAATCTACTTTCAAGGTTTTGCTGAAACGTAGCAAGGGTTTGCACGTTTGCATTTTGTAAAAAGAAAATGAGTGACTTATCTATTGGACGCGGAGGTAAGAAGGATATCTCTTTAAGTACATGAACACGACTTAACATCGAAATACAGTACCTACAACGTCCCAAAGATCTGTTACAGGTATAGAAAAAAATAATGAAAAAGGGTGAGATTTTACTGGCAATACGGATTTTATACGGATTTTTAAAATGAAAATACAAATTTCACGTCTCCTCCATATGGCAACACTGCATAATCCAAAGACTACAATAATACACTGGCAAGCATAATCGGTCCTATGCGGTCATATGCAGGCCCTGTCAACTTTGTTCGGGGCGAAATAAATACCTACGGGGGCTGAATTTTGTGTGAATGTGTGATTCACGTATACACTTTCTCAAAGTGTGTGTGAAATGTTGCCAATGAAAAAAATATTGTAGTTTTTTGTATGGTATCACCGAACGAGCCATTTTGGTTATTATGCCAAGAATGATGAAGAATGATTATTATCCAGCCATTGTTTGTGCGTGGTGTTATTATTATTTACTAAGTCTTTGCATTTTTAATTTCTCCTAAAACGTCGAGTCGAGGTTCTGTTCCTCCCTTAGAGTGTTAAACAGTGACTCTATTCTGTATATCAGTATCTGCTGTTTGAGATAGGACTCTAAACAATGGCGGAAAAAGAAAACAAAAGGAAATGTTTCAAGTGTGGCTGCTCACCAGCTGAGGATAACACTAAATTGTTTCGATTTCCTAAACCTGCTATAAGGAATCTAGTCCGGTAGGTATCATTAAACTTAATAATAACGTTACAGCCCGCTTATGAAGATGCTCCGACATTATCACTGATCCAGTACTGGGTACGTTCTCAGAATGAGAAGGGTAAGGTCTTGTGTAGATTAATCGTTAAAGCAAGGGATAACCATTCAGATCCGCATAATTATGAATTACGAAAAGTCTGAGATTCAAGCTGGTATCAAATTCTAACCCTTCTGTATTGAAGGTAATCATCCAGTTAATATTGCTGCTGTGTGAATAAGTACATAATTATATTTATTCGCTACGACTCTGTAGATATTGATGTACTAGCCCGTTAACGTAACTGCACCGGACCTCTATAAGATAACCCAAAAAATTATCAAATAAAAGGCGATCAATCAATGAGACCGTATGTGTCTGTATTATATTCTCTTTGACCTCTCTTTGGTCCGAGCGAGCAACAGCAGGGCGTCGCAGGGAAGTTACAGGGAAAGGGTAAGGAGGAATGTATCCCCAACACAACTGCACGTGTTGGGGGAGCTTGTGTACTATAATGTACATCAGAAATAGACAACAATGTAATATTTAGTTAAAAATGTATGCTACAACTAGTCATTATTATCACTGAAAACAATTTCTTTCAGTCAATTATAATATTGACGTCTTTTCAGATTCTTATAGAAACTAAATCATTTTGTACCTAATACTTGTACATTATAAATTCCATGTATTTTTATTTTCAGGTGTGAATTGTGGGCAAAATACATTTTCCAAGAAAGAGGGGACTCGTACACATTACAAATGAAGTTACACACTGAACATAGAATGCTGTGTCAGAAACATTCTAATGATGCAGATTTTACTGATGAGTCTAAGGGGAAGCTACTTAGAACTGCTGTTCCTTATGATGTAAGTAAAAATATTGCAATGTTATATTGAATCAACTTCGTGGCACAAGCTGGGAGCTCGATCAAATTTGGCAAGGGGATAGATGGCACCCTGGAGAAGGACATAGACTATTTTTTGTCCCTGTAACATGTTCCTGTGGGACCTAACATATAATAAACTTAAAAATACAAATATTAACAATAAGGAAAATTAAAGTGAATTTAGGATATCTGATAAAACTATTTGAAATTAACATAACACTCATTTACTGGGAAAGTATGGCTTGCTTCCGATTTGCATGAGGTCATCTTTCATTTCATTCCAATCAGAAACTGTTTAAAGATTAGACTTTGTTTTATAGTTTTTGTAATCACTAATTATCTATAATACCTACTTACTATTAAAACAATATAAATCACTACAAAATTGAATAATAATTGATAAAATGTATTTTGAAATTTACAGGAGAACTCACTACTGATGCTACTGTCACCGCAAATGTCATAAACATAATGGACAAACTGTTTGGCACATAAAATAGCAATTGTTCTGACTTGAGAAGAGGGAAACCTAGGACTAACCTAGGAATTTTTAGATGTAATTAAAAATCTAATTTACATATTTTATTGTGAAATAAAGGACTTCATCATTTTATATGTTTGTTTTATTTATTACATTATTCAAGGCAGGCGTTTTTATTCGTAAGAAAACTTATTACAACTTGAGTTTCCTTATGAGTAAAAATGCCTATTCCAAAATAAAATTATTAAATTTTTGAATACCGATTTTTATCCCGTACCTAATCATTTTAAATCTCCCGCCATCGCTCAGCACCATACCAAATTTTCGAGGGGCCGACGATAGACGGCGCTAGTGAGAAGTGTTTTCCTTTTTTTGTTTGAACTTGTCGTTCTTCTCCGTTAGGAGTATATATGTTCTGTGGTCATATGGGTCAACAAGCCCGATATTATTGTTATTGTTTTTATTAAATATTATCGTTGGGTATGTATAAAAAAACCGATTTCTGTATTAGAATGTAGATTATAGATGTAAGAATGTAGTTATACATTATAGTATAGTTTACTCCATTTACACTGGTGTGTCTTCAGTTAAATATACTACTCTCAGAATCAATTATGTAGATAATATCAATAAAATTCATAATTATATTATTTTGATTAAACAAACCCTTCTGTTTGATGGTAGGATCGTGACATCTCTAGAATAAAGTCACAAGACGCCAAGAATTTACATAGTCAAAATGTGTGATTGGACTAACCTGGAAGAGATAATGCAAGATCTGTCAGTGGCACAACGATTTGAGGTACCTGCATCCTTGGAAACGTTTGAAGCTGTCGGACCACCAGCTTACAAAGTTGAAGAAGAAGGTATGGTCATAGTGAAATGAGGTGGCTAGATATCTGTGTAAGATCAAAGTAACCTTCGTTCTTCATCAGGCACCAAGACACTGATCTGCCCTATTAAGAAGGATTTGGTTAATAATTATATATATTCATTGCGGCATTATTGTTCCACAGAATGTGCAGAACAATCTTACTACGCACCTCTAGATGTAGGAGGAGGGGACTTCGCAGCACCAGAATTAGGAGGCATTCAAGAAATGCTCAAAATGGTATGTTTAGTGATATAAAATGCTCAACATTGTATGTTTAGTGATATAAAATTCTCAACATGGTATGTTTAGTGATATAAAATGCTCAATATGGTGTGTTTACAGATATAAAATAATCAATATGGTATGTTTGGTGATATATAACTCAATGAGGTATGTTTAGTGATATAAAATCATTACAATAACACACATAACATAACATCACGTCTGCATTCCGCAAAGGGTTAGGTAGAGGTGCAGATTTACTTAGACTCTGTTTGAAATAAAATTAAAAAATTAAATAAACCTTTTTTACAGTTTGTTCAACTGATTTTGACCTCTATTGCGTTGGTAGCATGATAAATGGCATCTGCAGTAAACAGTTGGTATGGTGACCACTTTTTGCTTTTAATGCCATCCTTATGGCTAAGGAATAGAAGTCAAAATTGGTTGAACGAATTGTAAAAAAGTATTAAAAGAATTGTAAAGTATTATTATTTATGTATCTTATTTCATATGGAGTATACTTAGTACTTACTCCGTACTCTCACATTTCCCAAGTTATGTTATTATTGGAATACTGTTCAAGTAGGAATATTCGCTTACATTTGAGAACTTGAATTTCAAATGTAGTAAGAAGAACATCCCGATGGCAACAAAGGTTTATTAACACTTCAGTTTGCACAAATATAATTTTGAAGCACAATATTTTAAAAATACTCAAAAGAAAATACACTACAAAGTGTACAATAATTTCAGTTTAGGAAGTCAGTGCTAATACACTCGAGAGCAATGAATCCGGGTCACTTAAAGAATGTTAAAAATCTCGGAAACTAAAAATGATAGGTTAATGCAATAAATTGTATTTAGTAGACAATGTAATACTCCTTAAATGAAAGTAAAAAAAAAAATGAGTCACAATACATTTTATTAACACAAAATTACATAAAGAAAAAAACTGCTGATCTCTCCTTAAAACAAAAATAGGAAACATGAAATTTTTGAACTTTATTACGATTTTCTTGAATTTTAATACTTCGTATTGCCTCCTCGTGCTTCCATTACTGCGTTTACGCGGTTTGGCATGCTGTACACCAAGTTCCTTATACGATTTTGGGGAATATTCTCCCATTCCTCTGTGAGAGCAATTTTGAGCTCACGAAGCGTGATTGGGGGAGGGTTTCGTTGTTTTACGCATCTGCCTAGCTCGTCCCAAGCATGCTCGATCGGGTTGATATCCGGGCTGCGCGCTGGCCACTCCATACGAGTAATGTTCATCTCTTGAAGGTAGTCATTCACAATCCTACCTGTATGAGGTCGGGCATTGTCATGCATAAATATAGCATCCTCACCTAAATTGACCATAAATGGACCAACGTGATCATTGAGAATTTCTTCCACATATCTTACGCTAGTTAAAGAGCCGTTTTCTATGATCACCAGCTCTGTGCGACTTTCAGAAGAAATTCCGGCCCACACAAGTACAGACCCACCACCGTAGGCTACTTTTTCTTCGATGCATGCTTGCTTGAATCTTTCCCCTGGTCTTCGATACACTCTGTGTCTTCCATCGTGCTTGTAGAGCATAAATTTTGATTCGTCGGAGAACATAACTTTTGACCAATCTTCAATACTCCAATTTACGTGGCTCTGGGCATATCTTAGTCTTGAAATACGATGCCCACGCTCCAGTTTAGGGCCATTTGCAGGTCTAAGGGGTTTTAAGTTAGATTCAGCAAGCCGACGTCTTACTGTCCATGCACTTGGGTTACTTCCTCCGAGGCGTCGAAACTGATTGGTGAGTTCAGTTCCTGTGAGAAAGCGATTTCGAAGCATGGTGTTCACCAAGTATCGGTCTTCTCGTGCTGTGGTACACCTGGTTCTGCCCGTTCCTGGTCTGCGTAGGTTAGAACCAGTTTCTTCGTAACGTCGGAGAACTCTTTGTACTGTTGACAGCGACACACCGACAGTCCTGGCTGTATCGCGCTGACTCCGGCCGGTTTCCAGCATTGTAAGTATTCTGGTGCATTCTTCAGGCGTAAGCGACATAATTTCAGCTTGAATAATGAATATAGAGCACTATCAACATGGTTTATGTACCCACATAAATGACAGATTACAAACAAAAGCAAAACCAAATGCTGCAATTTCGTAGTTCCATCTTCGAAAGTGGCCCTTTTTCAAATTTGATTTTTTTATGATATAACTTTACAATAACTAAGAAGTTTTAATACCTTCATTTAAGGAGTATTACATTGTCTATTAAATACAATTTATTGCATTAACCTAGCATTTTTAGTTTCCGAGATTTTTAGGATTCTTTAAGTGACCCGGATTCATTGCTCTCGAGTGTAAATAATAGGTATCAAATAACCAAAGCCACCTTTTTCTTGTTTATTTTTTTGTCGTGTTATTAAATTGTTAGTTAATTCACTGGTCAAAAAAAAAAATTGTTTTCTGTGTTTTTTTTTTGTTTCTGTCTCAAATTGACACGTATTTTTAAGTATGGCAACAATTTTTCTCTAACAGCTTTTGTTTTTGAGTTACAGCTAACTACCCTTATTTATTATTTTTACTTAGATTTCCGTTTTTATTGGAAACTGAAATATATTTTGTTATTATTTTAGCTTCGTCAAGAAGATGTTGTGTGCTTAATCCCGATTGTTTTTGCTATATTTGTGGTGAATATGTATTTGCAAAATATCGAAACCCTTTAATGGACTTTGAAAAACTGCGTATCATCAATACCTACTTTAAAATAAAATTGTGTAATCAGGACAAGCCATGGGATCTTATTGTATGCCAGAAATGTGTGGTTTTATTTATTCTTTTGGGTGGGAAATCATCAAATAACTTCTCCCGCTCTGGGTGGAGCAGGAGGGCGTGTCAGACTTTTACTGACTAAAACCCACCCGTGTTCCCTCAGTAGCCTGTATGCCAGGGGCGGTGGTATCTTTTTCGAACGAACTCGCACCCCTGGCAGGCATCCTTGCGGGCCCCTTCACGTTTGTGCTGACATCTCTTTGAGGCGCGCGTGGAACACAACGCGCCGTCGATCTGGGCTTGGTCCTTACAGGACAGCAAGCTACCCATTACTCGCCGTCCACAAGCCCACGCCTACGGTGGCCGGAAATCAGCCTGGGAGAAATGTGTGGTATGTCTCGGTTATGGTCCAGTGGAAAAAGAGATGCAGTAATGTTCGTAACACCAATGATTTGGAGAGAACCTCGAAACCATCATGACGATTGCTACTTCTGCGTTGTGAAAATATACGGAATTAACCTTGGAAGTCGAAATAAGTGGTCATATCCTAAATTATCGGTCGGCTTCCAGTCTAACCGGATGCAGCTGAATACCAGTATTTTACATGGAGCGACTGCCTATCTGACCTCCACAACCCAGTTACTGGGTAATACGATACCCCTTGATAAGACTGGTTGTCAGACTTTCGGGCTTCTGATGACCTGTAACGACTGTCAAAGATCTACAAATGACAGCCGGGACCAACGGCTTAACGTGATCAAAACGACGGCTTAAGATCATTTGATAGTGTTCAATAGAAATTGTGTAAACATAATGTATTAATTTCCTGTATTTTTTGTCAAAATAATAAAACTGTATATTTCCAAAAATAAAGCTGTTATCAATTTCCCAGTATTTTTTTCATAATCAGGGCCATAGAAATATCCAATAACAGAAAAGAAAAAAAGGAAACAAGACTTGTGTTGACCAGTGTTATATTTGCAGTTGTTATAATCTATAATATGTAATATTATGAATTCGAAAGTAACTGTATGTATGTTACCTTTTGATGTCAAAACCACTCAACCGATTTCAATCAAATTTGGCAAGGAGATAAATGGCAATGATGACATCCTGGTGGAGGACGTAGGCTACTTTTTGTCCTAAACCTAAAAAAAAAATGTAAAATCATGCCCCAAGGGGTTAAAAACGGAATGATTTAAAAATTCACATTTTTATTGATTTTAAGATCTTGTTCAATCATCAAGCAAGAGGTAATATTTATTTTAGTAGTTTTTAATGAAATAAATACTAAAATATAAAGTTATAAACTTTCTCAGCTAATAGTAATATTAGCTTATTGAAATTATTTCCAGTTAATTATGGTGATATTAAAACGAATTATTAATATTTTTGTAAATCGTAAAAACCTGTTTAATTAGGAAAAAACATTATTTGCATTTATTATCTGTCTGTTACCAGTTCCCGTAGGATAATTTCCGACATCGACGCGGGTTAAGCCGTGTGCAGAAGCTAGTAATATCATAATTACTTTACTGATTGCATAACCACGAGTATAAAGGTTCCTACTTACTGTTACAGGTGAAGGAAAATATAGATCAAGAGCCCAAAGGCCCTGCAGAATCAAGTGATCTTAGCCCTCGTACCCCAAATTATGTACCAAAGCGTATGCAAAAGAAGATAAAAAAAAATGTGGCTCTTGCATCAATCCTAACAGCTAAGGAAGCCGAACTATCAGTCAGACAGTCCATCCCGGAAGCTGTAACTGCATCAATGTTCAAGAAGAAGTCTTTGAACCATTCCCCACACCACAATAAGGAAGAGACCAGCAAGAATGCGTCACCTTCACGCACATCATCCACAGAGCAATGCAAACAGTACACACCATCTGCTCATGCTAGTGAATATTATACGAAATATCTACAGAAAACAGAGTTAAAAGAGCTACTCGAAGAGGACATTTGGGCTCGGGCTGAACGTCAGATGAAGGAGCTGGAACTTAAAAAGTGAGTATATTTAGAGGGAAGTCTTTAAACGAACAGTACCCTAGAAACATTTTTAGAAAGAGGATGGTGGCTTTGTAGAGCACTGTCTCTGTCAAAACCATATGATTGTCTCTTTCTAAAATTTCCTTTCTAAAATTTAAATGTACAGACGCCAGCACATCAAGCTACTCCAATCTGTCAAATTTATTTGATAGATTTTCAACTTTAAACCGTTAGCATAAGGTTCATGTTCAATTGGGAAAATTTGACAGTTTGGGGTAGGTTGACCTGCTGGCGTCTGTACCATATTTACGCCCGCTTATGTCCGTACAGACTGTCTGTACAGACAAGCTGACCGACGTCGAGCAATAGCGAATTGGAAACTTACCGCGAATTTGGAATACTCCTTCGTGAATTTCAATTAATCATGTTGCCAAGCGATTTAAATCATTCTCTTTTTTGTAATTAAGGTTGAAAGACTAATCTATACATTAATACGTGAAGGAAAAACTTTGTAAGTACCCATTTTTACGAAAATTACGCGGACGAGGGAATATGAAATTTGCCACAGTTAAAATGGATATGGAGTAGGAGTTCAGAAAGATAATATTTTTTAATTATGGTCGAATTTCGGCCACTAGTAAGTATTTATTAGCAACACGACTACTATAATTGGCCACCCTATGTGTTAATCTGCGTTATAAACTATAACTTTTTTGCTCCAATCCGGAACATATGTCCAGACAAACAGAAACTTTCAAAATTCTAAAACTATATTATTTTACGGCTTCGGACTCATTCCCGCAACATGACTTCAAAAAAATAAAATATGTTGTGCTTTGCTAATATGCTGTTTTGAGCTCGTTACTATATTACTATGTGTTGATCGTTGATGTATAGATATAAAATCATCTTTGAGTAGGTATGATGAGGTCATGAGGGGAATGACCTTTTGACCACACTTAATTTAACGGTAAATGTGTTATCAACAATACAATCTAGGGATATTTTAGTTATTTATGCATTGATAAACGAAAAAAAAGGGAATTTCGTCCAACAGGATGTTCCATGATACCTCTCGACTTTTTTTTTACTTTGTCAATCTTTTTTATTCCAGGAAACGGAAAACGGAGGTCGTCTGCCCCGTAGAGAGCGGGAATGAGTCTCCCTCGACCGCTGCATGTGGTGCATATATTTCTTTTTTTTTTGCATTTTTACAATCTTAAGTTTTTCTACCTTGTTGTCTGTTGGCCTAATGGTGGCATACGCTGCGAGCTGAGCGTGTGGTTCAAAATCAAAATCAAAATCAAAATATTTTTATTTCATATAAACCTGCATGGGCACTTATGAAACGTCAGAAGCTAGGTGCACGGTTCCAAATTGTTGTTTCCTATGGAGAAGAGCCGGCAAGAAACTCCACGGTTACTCTTTTAAAAATAATTGGCTTTAACAATATTTTCAAATTACAGAGATTAAATGTATGGGAGGACAGCGCAGGCCTATCAATAAGTACCAGGTACTTAGACGAATACAGAATAGAAAATCGTCTACAAATCTACAGTCAGTAAGGCCTACAACGTTCTCTCATTCACAATATGTAAAATAATCTACATAAATAAAATGAACCTAAATAAAATTGATGTATAATGTCAATTAATGACGAGAATATGTCAGCATTGTAAAAATAAAAAGAATTAAAAAGAACTTTGTATTTGAGAGCAGTTAATAGACTTTCACATAGTTATGCTGTTAATGAGGTACCAGGGAAGCCACATGTGCAGAAGGAATTAATGCCAAACTTCCCTGTCTTCAACGTAGTCTTTTATCTTATAATATGCTTTTTTGATAAGGACACGTTTGATGTGGGTTTTAAACTTTCCATCGCTAAGTTCTGTAACCGACTTTGGCAACTTGTTATAGAAGCGGATACTGTTTATTAGAAATGACTTGCTAGTTTTAGTCAATCTAAATTTTGGAATCACAATTTCATCTTTACTACGTGTATTCAGATTATGGAAATCGCATCGTTTTTTGAAAAGGCCTAAGTTTTTGCGAACATACAAGATATTTTCTAGGATGTAAAGAGAAGGCAGAGTTAATATATCAATTTCGCTGAATTTGTTTCTAAGAGACTCGCGAGGCCCCATTTTATAGATTGCGCGGATTGCCCTCTTTTGTAAAATGAAAATTGAATCTACGTCAGCTGCCGATCCCCACAGCAGAACGCCATAAGACATAATACTGTGAAAATAAGCAAAGTAAACTAACCTAGCTGTGGCTACATCAGTCAACTGCCTTATTTTTCTTACTGCGTAAGCAGCTGAGCTTAATCTACTTGAAAGAGCTCTAATGTGAGCACCCCATTGCAATTTTGAATCTAAAGTAATTCCCAAAAATACAGTTTCCGAAATAGCATCCAGTTTCTTGCCATCAAGTTTTAAGTTTAGACCTACTTGGGGTACATTTGGTAACGAGAACTTAAGACATTTAGTTTTGTTCGCATTGAGTAAAAGATTATTAGCAGCAAACCATTTCGAAAGAACAGCTAGACTATCATTGACATGTAAGACATCCGTATCTTTCCTATCTATTCTAAAAATAAGAGAAGTGTCATCAGCGAATAAAATTATATCCGAGAATTTAGCCATCAGGTAAGGAAGGTCATTAATATAAACTAGAAATAAAAAAGGGCCAAGAATTGAACCTTGAGGCACGCCCATCTTAACTAGAGACCCCGAGGACGTCGCCCCATTAACGTTTACTTTTTGCTGCCTGTTTGATAAATAGGAAAGTACAAGATCAGCAGCTTGTCCACGAATTCCGTAGTGGTGTAATTTACAGATCAGTGTATTGTGGTCAACGCAGTCAAACGCTTTTGAGAGGTCACAGAAAATGCCAATGGCGTCCTGGGAATTCTCCCAGGATTCCAAAATGTGACTGATGAGTTTTACTCCTGAGTCAGTCGTCGACCTACCTTTCGTGAAACCAAACTGTCGACTATGTAAAATCCCATTCGAGTTAAAGTGTGATAGCATCTGGTCCAGCATGATTTTTTCATAAATTTTGCTCAATGCTGGAAGCACAGATATAGGTCTATAATTAGAGGGATCACTCTTACTACCCGATTTGAAAATTGGTACTACTTTACTATGTTTCATTAAGTCAGGAAACGTACCGCTGTCTAAACATTGATTAAATATGCCTGTTAGGACAGGGGTTCTGGGTTAGAGCCCCCGGTCGGGTACTATTATTCGGTTACCGATTAGGGAATTTTCATTATCTGCCCCGAGTTCGTATCTGCGCACTGTTGATAACAATAAGGTCATTTTGATTAATTGTATTTCATCTGGCGAAATGGTGTACTGTAAATCATGGCGGCTTACCTCTTCAGTAGTGATATTATATTATGTTACGTTTAGTTGACAGTAAGATCGCCATGCGCGATAAGACTGTTTTCTTATCTGTTTCTGACTTGGTTTGCTAACCGACTTATGAAAAAGGAAAGGTTCATTTTTTTTATAAACAAGATGTAGCAGAATAAAAAAAAATCTGTTGGCAATTATGAACAAACTAGTTTCAGTACTTCTGTTGTATAAAGAATAATAAAAATATCGTCGAATATAAAACTTGCCGCCTTTTATTTAGATCTTAAAAAAACTAGTCTGTGGTTGTCAACAAATAGTTTTGTTTTCTTCAGCTTTTGTCGACGTGGCCCTCTCTGTACATCGACATCTGATGCCCGGTGACTGCATCGTGTGCATCGTTGCAGCGAAGCACGGCTACAACATCTGAGGTTCCCATTATGTTTATTTATAAGCGACACATGCATGTACGGTTGATTTTCGAAAACCTGATCTATTCTAAAGAACCTAAGGTGGCAATTCCCGTATTTTTAACCGACTTCAAAAATGTTCCTCGATGATACTCTGTTGTTGACATAGCAAGTAGTGGTTTACGAATTGGTGTGGAGCAGGTACACACGGCTATACATCAAGCTATACATTTCCAGTTTACGCTGAACTCGTACTGTACGGAAATCCTATACAACTCGAGAATCTCGAGTTGTATAGGACATACATTTCCAGCTCGAGATTAGCTTATACTGGAAATGTATAGCTTGAGGTGTAGTCGTGTGTGCCATAACTAATAAGTGAAAAATAAAATCGGAAATTGGTGACTTAAAACTACTTACGTACTTAATATTAATAAAAACAAACAATCGACTTCCGAAAAAACACTACAAAGTGAAAAATAACTTTAATTTCGGAAGTCGGTGTCTTTGGATACCTATGTATTGAATTTGTTTGTCACTGCCTTCCGAAATTAAAGTTATATTTCACTTTGTAGTGTTTTTCGGAAGTCGGTGATTTTTTTTTTTTGGAAAATATTTTTATTAGTTTTAAGTAACTACGTTCTTATTCTATATCAGTCTCAATTCGTTAAAAATACCTCTAATTTACATACATTTTGGGCAAGTATGTGCGAAGTCCTGCATCGCGCAAGCAAAGTTATCCCTGTGATTAGTGTAGATACAATACCCCGACCTCAACCATCGGGCAGTAGCCCGTTTTAATGAAAATAATAGAAATTTACGCATAGCCGTTGAGAGGGGCTGGACTCCTCTAATCTCTAATGTCCCGGGAACTTGTTAGCTTGTACTATATTAGGATGGCTGTGAAGCAGCTAAATAATAACAAGGCGCAGGATGATAATGGAATTACGGCTGAACTCCAGAAGGCTCCTGGAGTCTCTCACTTGTAAATGCTTATAATTGCCGTCATATATTAATAAATGAATCATGAAATGATATGGTACTGCCAAGCTGTCCATAATATTGATATTCGTCATTGTACTGTCAGCAACAGAAGCAGAATAACGTTGTTAGATCTAAACACAATTATTTGATACACACATTTTCAGCATATCATGTAATGCTATTACATGAGTTTGTATTATCTGATTTTGAAAACTGCTTTTTTTCCCGTCTTCTAAGTACCGTCGTCACCAGACACAATATCTGTTTGGTCGGAGTATCCGTTCTTTTCTATGGAAGATGGAAGGGAATTCAACCTTGTTGCTAATACCATAAGCTTTTGACGTTGATTGTCGCTGAGATGAGATTGAACGTTTTTAAATACGGGAATGTTATTGGTCTTCTTGATATATTATGCGATAATTCGGCTTTTTGATATTTTAATCCAGCCGTTTAAATGGCACTATTAATTTAATATAAAGTTGAGCTATGTAGGGGTTAGTCTCTATAGTGCTTCAACCTTTCATGGGTCAGTTCAGCCAAAATAGAAATATTCTCGCATAGGGTCGAGCCTTCCCTGGCCGGAATTCAAACCGTTAGCAACCGAGCGATCATACACGAACCGACTGTGTCGGTATTTAAATAATTTTATACTTTAGGCTATTGTAATACGGTCCTATTTTCAATGCAACCAGGACATTGCTCGGGCATTTTTACGTTCTGTCTGAAAGATAAACCCCCTTTTAGAAGGTTATTAGTGGACTCCTGAATAGAGTCTGCGCTGCGGATGTTTGCGCGCGTATATATTGCATCTCTAACACGCTGTCGTCGCGGACAACTTAAAAACATGGCTGTCTGGATTTTTTTTAGCTAAAGGAAGCTGCAGCCTTTCTAGGCGTTAAAATTTGCTTGCTAAATGCTAACTGCTCTTAAGAGCATTCATTCCACGCGGGCTGGCAACAACGCATTTATAGTAGTTTTTCGTGATTATTTCATTAAATACAAACAAAAGTACATTTTTTTTCAGCCAAGCACTAGATATTCTGTATTTATGATTATTTTTAACATTTACTCTTTAATAAAAATATATAATCATACTAAATAATGCAAACAGAAAATAATTGACGGTATGTCGATTTTTGTAATTAAATAGCAAAATCACTGGAAAAAAAATAGCATACAAACAAAAACATACCAATGATCTAGTGCATGGCTGAAAAACATGTTTACTTTTGTTTGTATTTAATGAAATAATCGCGAAAAACTGCTATAAATGCGCCGTTGCCAACCCACGTGGGATGAATGCTCTTAAAACGGTGAAGGAAAACATCGTGAGGAAACCGGTATGTCCTAGAACCAAAAATTCAAAGACATGTGACATCCACCGTGGTAGATTATTGCTCACTCCCTCTTAAAAAGAGTGTCCCAGCAGTGGGAATATTATAGGTAGTTTGTGTCAGTGACGTAGTAGTCTTCTGATATTCCACATAACATGAGTTATTGGCTATGTTTGATTTGTAACGAGGGCTGTGGTATAGAAAGACATAACATAATATCATGCCTTGTTGCCACGATGCCCGTTAGGTTGGGCATTTTACCAGTTGTGTTGTTGTTGTGTTTGTTTGTTTTGTTCTAGTCATCAATTTCGAATTTATTGTTTTATATTGAAAGTATTTAGTAAGTCGTGATTTCTACCAGCAATGTTTGATGTAAGTGTGATAAATCAGTAGAACTGTAGAATATTTTCTACAGGGTGTAAGGGAAACGCTTCCGAAAACGAAGACAGGTGATAGGGCTAGTGATTCTCGAAACAGTACCATCAAAAATCTTTTTTTTTTACAATTTTACCTAACTTTTTTAGCATTTTTTGTACACTATGCTGTGAGAACAGTGAAATGAACCATTATTTGAGATTAAACACGTTTAAAAACGACCCAAGTCCAGGCGGCGACTAAAGTCGCTGGTTTAGGCATTCTTTGTAAAGCGCCGCCAAAATAAAATAAGTAGAAACATTAAAGAAGCGTCAAACGTTGATTTTTGCAAAGTTGATTGATGCGAAATAACCAATTTAGGGCGAAAGGTTATTGGTATCGGTTTGCATTTAGGTTGTATATAACCGAGGTTCTGGCTTCGGAACCGTTCCTCTTACACCCTGTATGCTATTTTAAATCTCGTTCGCACGATTATGTCTCGAATGTACTTTGAAATAAGGTTTCTATTGTAATTATTGACGTGCGGTTGTAAAATGGAACAGGTATCCTACAGTGTTAAAAAATTTCTTGGCACTTGTGCTAAGGGCGGACTTCATCAATGAAACTGAATGCCATCAGCACAACTAAACTACGTTCAAGAGCTGTCAGACTAACACCCAATTGCACAAAGCAAAATTAAAGCCACATTACATAATGGATCATTAACTCTAATGATTTCATTAATTTTATGATGTTACACAAAACACTTTAAGGCGCTAATGGTGCTTGCGTTGCAACAAAAACTGTGAAAGATTATCTCGTTTGACACTTCATTGTTTAAAATTAAAGAACTCTTAAAATCGAGGCTGATGTTGCTGTCTGCAACAAGTTAATGGAAGATTAGTATTTAATGACGGCGTTACAAGTTAAAGTTCGTTTCAGTTCAGATGTGTTGATCCCGTTCAGTTTCATTGGTGAAATTCGCCCTAAGTCGTTTTATTCTTATATGTATAATTTATTCTTGTATGAATAAAATAAATATTATTACTTATGTTTGATCTAAGATATGATCTCAAAGATATGATTTTGAATCTCGCTCATGGCGCTCTTAACATGTTATTTACTATTTATCTAAAGTTAACGAGATATCTGAATACTTATTCACTGATAAAGGATATTTATTTCTGTAAATTGGTTTAAAAAAAACACTTATTTACTCTGTTATTGTTATTTTCTTTTTTATATACCTACTTGTACATATTAATATTTTAACACTGGTAGTTTTTAAATTATGCTTACCTTGCTCGTCAATATTAACTTATGTTTTTAAAACTAGACGAGTTCGGTTTTACCTAACTGACTTCTGTGAGAAGAACGTTACAAATTAAATGTTCAGGTAATTTTTTATATAATAATATTTTAATTAATGTATATCGTACTTATATAAAATAAATAGCAAAAAATATGTGTATGTAACAATTAAAGCAGCTTAATCCCAAGCCTTTTTGTCCACAATATAGTCTTGAACAGTATAAAAGGCTATCTGGCACAACTTACGTTTAATTAATGTTACGAATGTATTCGATCTTGAACGTGGTTTGGAAGTTTATTATAAAAGTGTAGGATTAACATTATAGGAGCCACCTATTTTCTTGACCCTTGTTGTATGGCGGTAGGTACTACATTGGTTATAATTTTTTTGCAAATATAATTTATTTTTGACGCATTAAAAAAAATCCTTAAAGTATATTCGTAATATTCGCTTTCTCGCCCCTTAGGAAAGGCGAGTAGAAACACGAAACGTATTTAAATGTAGGTACTTAGTACTGACTTGTTTTTAGGCTGTCTGGCATTAGAGTGGAGAAGTCTTGAGAGTAGTTGAGAGTAGGTGCTGAACATGTTGACTGACCGTGCATTACATGTATTGCATTTTTGGTCTGGTTGTGACGTTCTTTTGTAGGTACATGTAATTCATGTTGACCTGTATAATAACGCATTCATCAACATATTAGCCCTACTTAGGTACATATAATAAACAGTGTATTAAAAAAAAACCTAGTGGACGTAGGTACCTCGAAATTACCCAAAATAGTGCGGGACGATCAACGTGCTAACTAGTGATGGGTAACTCATCAATTTTATGTGAGGATGAGGGAGCCCCTCAATTTGCTTCGTGAGGTCCTCACGAGGGACCCCTCATTTGAGGTGAGGTATCGTACGACGGCGTATTCGCCTCACGACTCGCGAGCCCGAGCCGAACTCAAACGAAGCTCCAAGTGAGCGAGGCGGGCGGGTGCAACGACGACTCACGAGTACTCACGAGTCACGATTCTCCGATAATCCGATTATTCACGTCACTCTCTCACACAGATCATTTTCTTTCGCTTATAAATTTTAGACCGCCAAAATAAACGAATCAATGACCCTTTATTACCAATCTAATGCTAATGCTTTTAGAGTTCATAATAATTAATCGTAGCTGAAATAATTTTAAATAATGTTTACTGTGCCACGGTGTTGTCTAAACTTCAAGATCATACCTCACCTCACTCATTCTCAATTCTCCATACAATTTTTGAGTCGGTTCATTCGCTCACTGAGCTCACTCAATTACTCAATCCTCATTCGCGAGTCACGAACTCGCTTGCCTCGATTTCCTAGTGTCAATAATGTCAATGTAAATTTTTAAATGAGGGGTAATGAGGAATGAGGTGGTTCAATATTGAAATTCGAGTAACTCTTTCAATTTGCGATCACGAGTACCTCAAATGAGGGGCCTCATGAGTGAGGGACGCATCATTAGTGCTAACTATTGTCATGCATGAAACGTATTTTTGTAACGTTAGGTACAGTCAGTCTCCTGAGCTACATATGCCTAGCCATATCTAGCTCAACAAGTAAACTATTAGATTGGATGGATGTTTTCCCGAGTCACCGTCGGTACGCATGCGGCCCGTAATATATGGCCTGATTAAAACGTGTCTGATGAAAGAGTAAACAAACCCCTGTTCAGGTTAAATTCTTCCGCTATCACTCACTAAAGGGAAATTAGTAACTTATTTATCTAGATTTAGAACGTTTCAACTTTATATCCCTATATACTTATTTCAACAGTCATTGTTATTTTTAAACAACAATAAAATTATAAAATTGTAATTGAAAAATCATCAATGAATATTGAGGTTACCTTAACCTCAATTGTCAAATGAAAATTCATGTTTAAATTGTTTTATGTGGGTGATTTTTAAATTAAAATATCTGGTTAAAGTTTGAAAAATCAAATTAGGGCACTGCATTTTTTTAGTGGAACTACAAGTTGACATTCATTCATGGGTAGACCTACATTTGTTTACATTTTCATTAGTTAAAGGTTGTAATAAAGTATTGTGATTTGTATAAGATCTGATAATGCAGGTATTTTTCTAAGCTATTTAAAACTTGGTACTAAGTAACAAGTATGTTTTAGCCATTATTGGTCTAGGATTAAAACTGATTTATCCCGTTTGGACTGATTGAAGTTTAATTTATTTAATGTATAAAAGTAGAAATTAAATTAATATGCACGTTCATAATATTTCCATTTACAATGATACGATTTTGTGTAGTGTATACGTCTTGGTATTTTATCCTATGAATGTATAACATGTTTTAGTATGTACGAACGATTTGAAATTGAAAATGAAACTATCCTTTAGCATATTGTTTTCAATTTTTGCTGCAAGCACAATATGTAATGTGGTGCTGTCCCACAAACAATGTGTCACTTAATATCTTGTCAGCGTGTCCTGCTGTCTGCACGCTACAGGAGCTTGTTGACGCTGCTGAAAAGTGCTAAAATCGTAGCCAAATTCCGGGCTGACTGTATTTAGATTTCTATCAACACGCTAAGGGTCAATACTCACCGAGACGCGACGTTGCGCGCACTTTTTAAGATAGCAACAGAATATCTAACTTATTTGCAACGTATAATTTTACTACGAGCGCGAAAGCGTGTCGAAGAACGCTGAGATACACGCCCTGTTTTGCAGCCCGTATATCTTTTATGAAGTAAATAAGATCTATTTTGTATCGTGATCTTTAAAAGTGCCCGCAGCGTCGTGTCGCGTCTCGGTGTGAACTGACCCCAAGAAGAAGAAGAATTGGTAATACAGTCATGTGTCCGGAGTACCACGTCAAATCGCGAATTTTGCGTACGGGTGGGAGAATCGGTTATTTGATCCACCCCAGCTCCTCGAGGACGGCCAGCAACGCCTTGTTGTTGCTGACAATCTCACGTAGGGTAGGTACCTGGGTTATCGAAATACTTTGCCGTGTATGTGGCGACCACCTGGCAGTTCAGCACATGAGCTGCTGTCTCGGGGTCCTCCATGCAGGCTCTGCACAGCGGACTGTGTGTTATTGCTAACACAAAGAAGTGTTTTTTTAAATGACCTATGGCCAATTACAGCTGTTGTAATTGGTCGGGGGGTAGTTGTTCAGCTAGACGGAGAACAGCACCCTAATTGCGTAACTCACGATTCATCATAATCTGTATCGTTTTGAAACGGATTGTTAAACCATTGCTTCATATGTTCGAAAAATGTGTCTGTTCGACAACATAAATAACGCAATGAATATTGTTTAACTGTGAAGACGAAACCAATTATGATCAATCGTGAGTTACGCAATTAGGGTGCCGGTTTCGTGAGGCGACCAAGCTCAATTAAATTAGTATCACCCAAAAAAATGGGTGTTAAAGACGCTTCACGAAGAAGAGAGTCGCTTAAACTCTCCGTCATTGTGATGTTTATTGGTTCTGGTAACCAGGTACCAGAACGACGGGATGATACGTTTTAAAATAGTGAAAACTCAATAGAGTTCTCTTATGTATCTGTCTGTAGTTATGAACAACATCTATTTATTTGTGTAGTTATTATTCTAAGTAAGAAACTGTCATGGTTATATTATAAGTATTGGATCCCCGAGGTCGTGCATTGTGTCTCAGGATGAGATAAATGTCCGAGATTAACTTAGCAAGTATGGATTTAAAAAGTCACATTGTAACTTGCTTGTTTTTTATTCGAAGATGCGTATGATGCCAAATGTGGGTGAGGTTAATTTGGAATAACTTTATTCTGTGTTTATTAGTAAGAGGGTTATTGTAAATATACTATTATTTTATATTTCAGTTTTTATTTTTGTTTACTATGTTAGTCCCGAGTTTGGGTCTGTTGGTCAATTAGATGGTCAGTGTACCCTTCAATGTGACTACATCTATCTGATAAACTCTGTAATTTTACCTAAATGAAATTGTAAAGACTATGTAGTTGTATACAAAACTTGTCGAACATTGTATAGGTTCAATAATAAAATGACGTCTGAATATACTTAACTGACTTTATTCTTTATTATAAATAAGTAGACCAGCACCCTAATTGCGTAACTCACGATTGATCATAATTGGTTTCGTCTTCACAGTTAAACAATATTCATTGCGTTATTTATGTTGTCGAACAGACACATTTTTCGAACATATGAAGCAATGGTTTAACAATCCGTTTCAAAACGATACAGATTATGATGAATCGTGAGTTACGCAATTAGGGTGCTGCCCCCTAATGCATCCTTTCCGATGAAACCTGGCCGACCTGGTTAAGGCAAGTTCTACCTTGCCGACATAGAAATGAAGTCGAAAGTAGGTTGATTGGTTTGAGGCTGAATATCGTTGAGGTAATATTCAGCAACAAACCCAGCAACCTCGCTTGAAAGTACTTAAAAATAATACACATTTTAGTGTCGAACAGTACAATGAACCGCACATCACATTTGAATAACGAAAATCGTCCTTACTCCTTACAAAATAAAGACACTGTCATCAAACTGTTTCCAATGACTGCGTACGAGTTGTTATGTATGTGTCTATGAATAAATAGACACGACGTTCACGATATATCGCTAATCACACTTTCAATATACCGCTCTAAATGGGTATCTATGTATGTGTGATTTTCTTAACTTTGCTCTTTAATTGTCACTTAAAGACGGCACAGTCTGTCTGTTCAACAGTCGGTCGGCGCGCGTTTGTCGTTTCTTATCAATTAATATCATTATTGTGATGACAGAAATTAAATCAACTCAAATAATAATAGGCTGTGTGTGGTGTTTCCTTGTGATGTGTTTTGTACTGTGAAAAAAAGTAGAAAGGGTAAGTTTGGTGGCAAATGCACATTTAAATACGTAATTATTAAATAACAAAGTAATAATTTAAAATCATAAGAAAAATAGGTTGGTAGGGACATCGACACTAAACCAGATACCATGGATTCAGTATCTACCTACATGTTTCTGAAGTGTGCGTTACCCAGGCCAGATATTGTCGAAAATGGTCATTTGAATCTAATAGATAATTAGTTTTGCGGCTTCTGTAATTGTTGCGCACATTTTTAAATTTGTTGCGCTTATAGTTTTTTAATTATTTCACAAAAACATTTCCTGCTGGGGTAACGTTATCCCAGCCAGACCTTTTTCTTTCTAATGGCAATATTTAAATAAATACTAGCTATAAAATTAGTTGTCTAGATGAAGTAAATGTTGTGCCTTATTTTGTATTTGTTCTTTCATCGGTTGCGAAGTTATTCGAGATTTTGCTGGGGTAACGTTTTTGGTTTTGCTAGATCTTTGAAACGGTTAAGCGGATTCTTATCATATTTTGTACATGACTTCTTAGGAATTAGTTTAAGTTTGTTCTGCAATAAAAAAAACAAAATAGTGCATAGTTTAAAGGTTATTTCATTAAATAGAAAAACACTTCAATTGGTTCCAGCACTCTCAATAAGAGGTCTAACGACTTACTTTAAACGTTATTTTAAAGCTTGTAAATGCCTTCAAATGTATGTGAAGTTTCATTAGTATCCTGTAAGTATTTAACAAGTTATGATGATATTCAGTTCTACACGAGCACGGAAGAGATGCAAGAGATGCGCGCGGTGTTATTTGGCCACTGGATTGGATATATGAACTTAATGTTATGTCAATTATTAGTTGTTTAGTTCAGTTGTATATCAGTAAAATTTCAGCGTAGTACATTGGATAATTAATGAGATAATACGATTAAAGTCATTAGGAAGTGAATGACCGAGGTAACCCGACCAAGTTTAGGTGGTTACGAAAAAGCGAAATCGCAGAACATTATGGTACCTTCTAAAATATGTAGGATAGTGTTACAAATTTAGTACAGACATGTACACAAGTTTAAAAAAAAAAACTACATGTTTATTAAAGATTTTTTTTAACAGGTTAAATAATCATTTCAACTGAACTTTTAAAGTTTTAATAAACTTATACTTAAAAATAATCACAGATTAAAATTACAGATAGTATTTTTGCTATTTTGAAATGTTCTATTACTTTTTATTTAAATTATAGATTTCAGTATACACAGTACACAGTTACAGTTTTTATTTAAATTACACATATTGGAATGTGTAATGATCACAGACAATAAATTATATATAATGACTTTTTTCAGTTAACTTTAAACTTACGTATGTCTACTAATACCTACTTATATCAATTAT
Source organism: Polymixis flavicincta (assembly GCA_949987655.1). Classification (NCBI taxonomy): domain Eukaryota; kingdom Metazoa; phylum Arthropoda; class Insecta; order Lepidoptera; family Noctuidae; genus Polymixis; species Polymixis flavicincta. Next base: position 25,196,559 of record OX465176.1, on the reverse strand, counting down.
GATCATCAATAGAAGCACTCCACACTAACAGTAATTGGCCACACTTATTATTATATAATAGCTCTCACGCACTCGATAAATATTTGCAAAAACATAAAACTGCCGAAGCGCACGCGCACTCTACAAGATGAATTATGTGATTACGGAGCATGTTTAGTGCGTTATGCAAACAATGAATTACCCCTTCACCCCACCCCTCCCGCGTCCCACCGAACGACATGTTATATCGGTGATTGTTGATAAGTATGTGCAACTGGAAGATAATAATAATGTTTTCATAGTACAGATATTATTATATTATTATGTATTGAACAGTGTACGCGTCTGTGCGGAAATTGTGAGGTGTATTATACTAAACATTTCAAAAGATAGCATAATGTTCTGCGATTTCGCTTTTTCGTAACCACCTAAACTTGGTCGGGTTACCTCGGTCATTCACTTCCTAATGACTAATAGTATTATCTCATTAATTATCCAATGTACTACGCTGAAATTTTACTGATATACAACTGAACTAAACAACTAATAATTGACATAACATTCAGTTCATATATCCAATCCAGTGGCCAAATAACACCGCGTGCATCTCTTCCGTGCTCGTGTAGAACTGAATATCATCATAACTTGTTAAATACTTACAGGATACTAATGAAACTTCACATACATTTGAAGGCCTTTACAAGCTTTAAAATAACGTTTAAAGTAAGTCGTTAGACCTCTTATTGAGAGTGCTGGAACCAATTCAAGTGTTTTTCTATTTAATGAAATAACCTTTAAACTATGCATTATTTTGGTTTTTTTTTGCAGAACAAATTTAAACTAATTCCTAAGAAGTCATGTACAAAATATGATAAGAATCCGCTTAACCGTTTCAAATATCTAGCAAAACCAAAAACGTTACCCCAGCAAAATCTCGAATAACTTCGCAACCGATGAAAGAACAAATACAAAATAAGGCACAACATTTACTTCATCTAGACAACTAATTTTATAGCTAGTATTTATTTAAATATTCCCATTAGAAAGAAAAAGGTCTGGCTGGGATAACGTTACCCCAGCAGGAAATGTTTTTGTGAAATAATTAAAAAACTATAAGCGCAACAAATTTAAAAATGTGCGCAACAATTACAGAAGCCGCAAAACTAATTATCTATTAGATTCAAATGACCATTTTCGACAACATCTGGCCTGGGTAACGCACACGTTTCTGAACCACCCGAGTTGAAAGTGGATATGTATACTTACATCGGTTATTTAAAAAAAAGATTGCTTTGCCATACATTTAGTACATTTTGACCGCGGAGGTATTGCAGTTTTCTATGAAACTCCTGTTTTTTATAATCGACGACATATTATTTCTCAGCTAGGGTAGACCCCCCTTGCGTACAATCATGTGCTGAATAGGGTATTTTCCGATTTGTTGAAAAGTATTCTAAATTGTAGATTGGGACGAATATGTAACAGAAAAATAAAAGTAAATTGATCTTTAACCATTTTCTCAATTAAAAACGATTTAACTCGAATTTACTTTTCGTTGTTTTGAATTTACCGCCAAAACGCTCGTTACGATTACTTTTTATCACGCACGTCAACTTTGTGTAAACCAAAGTTGTTAGTAAGTAAACAAGTGAATGTCGAGTTAATAATTAACAAAAATTTTAATGTATAGAAAGTGGAATTACTGGCGCACGGTGCCTCGCACAAATACTTCTAAAACTGCGCCAAACTAAGTATTTGTACCAGTGCTGTTTACACAAAGCTGGCGTCACGATGTCACGTGATAAAACGTCATCGTAAGGACCGTTTTGGCGGTAAATTCAAAACAACGAAAACGAAATTTGATTTTAATCGTTTTTAATTGAGAAAATGTATTTAAATAAATTTATTTTTATTTTAAATATATCGTTTTAATCTTCAAATTAAAATAGTTTTTATTAAATTGGAAAATACCCTATAGTTGGTTTCTGTTAGTGCCCCTTCCATCATGTATATATTTTAATTATTATTTTTGTAGATTATTTTTTAAAGAAAAAGCTTGTCTTGCACGGTTGCATTATGATATATTTTCTGCTTTCCGAGTTCATAAATATCTCAAGCAAAAAACTGTTTCACAAAAAATAATATCGTTCAATTCACTACACCATTGGGCCACTTTATAACTGAACTGGGAGCCGAAGCTTGAAGCCGCATTAAATATTTCAATATTTAATGCAGCGACCTTGCGTGCCACATACATTCATTTTTTAATTTAAATCATATATAGGTATTTAATTAAGTGTTTTTTATATTTTTATTTTAGCCACAAAATGGTCCACGCTATTGATATCACAAACATCCCGATTGGACTCGAAGGCGTCATTCACTCAGTAAGTCGTATTTTTATTGATATCAATTACTACATTTTTTATTGTTATCAAGGCTGCTAAGCTGATATTATGTACATACAGAGGCCAGCGCATCAAACTACCCCAATCGGTCAAATTTCTTTGATAGTTTTTCAACTGTATTACAAAGGAATAAGGTTCATGTTCAATTGGGAAAATTTGACAGTTTAGGATAGGTTGACCTGCTGGCGTCTGTACAGTCGAAGGAAAAAATATGTATAGGCATGTATGGTCACCAAAAGATATACGTAACCAGGGTCGTCGGATATAGTTGAAATCTACTAAGAAACCGAGGAATCTTTTCGAATAAAATAAAATAAATAGAAAACAAATAACTAGTTCATTTATCAAATTACATTCTATTCGCAAACATCCATCGGTGTCTTAGTAAACTTCAACTATGTCCGACGACCCTGGTTACTTATACAATATTTTGGGGACCGTACATAAAGCGAAATGTAACATTGCTGATTATCTCCTGTATTGATGGTTGGATGACAGATGACAGGTGCTTTCCCTAAAGCATATTCACACATAAGTGTCACATTTCAATAGATAGACGATTCTCTCGATTCTTGTTCAGTGCACATATTTTTGTCCTTGACTGTACCTTCCTACTTGTCAAACAATTCAATCACGATTTGACTATTTATTCATTATTCTAATATGTAGATTAAGCGATAAGTCGGTACATAAATATTAATATATTAATATATTTAATATTAATATTAATATTAAATATTACTAACGCTGTAATTGCATGCACTTACAATTTATTTATTTTATAGATTAGTACAGCTTAGTTTACATATTCAGTTTGGAATTTCCTTTGTAGGGGTTTAGTATTTTCCGCAAAGTAGAGCCGCAAATACTAAGTGCATTTATCATCACGCGTATTGTGATTTAACAGCCTAAGTAGTCATCCAAATGCTGTACATGCTTAGCCATCAGTGACGCAGTAATTTCAGTTTCATGCGTGTCTCATGGTGAAGTGATGGTGGGCGGCGGTGGTGCGAGGGTAGCCTAATTTCCATCTCTATGCCATGTATCAATGGACTGGGGTTTCATCGGCCACGGTTGATATCGAAGTAAGTCCCGCCCGAGCCATGCACGAACCATCTTGCGCTGCTAAGCCAGTATTTAAAAATTGTCCTCAATCATGATCCGATCTAGCCTGTTCCGTGACGCCGTAAGTCGAGGTCCCTATCCCACAGAGGGTGCCCTTAGCGTCTAGTCGCTTGGTTTAGCAGTTGGATGCCGTGGCTAGAGGCCTTAATTTATTAAGGCACCCATAGGATACCCCGGTTAAGCAGCCGACAACTCATACTTGACCTGCGAGATGCCATATAGAAAAGAAATGTACATATGGAGTGTCTTGGACTTCAGCTAATCTCCCATTTCAACATCTGGATATGCATGCATGGGTGTAATCTAATAGCTGTAGTTTTTCTGTGTCTCATTATAAATTGCTTTTAAGCGAGAATGTATCTTATGTTAGTACTAGTTCTAAGATTGCCTAATTAAGGGACCTAGGTCCTATCCAGCTGGGAACTATCTAGTAAAACAAAAACATTATTGAAGGCAGATACATACCTGCCAGGGGTGCGGGTTCGTCCGAAAGAGATACCGCCGCCCCTGGCATACAGGCTACTGAGGGAACACGGGTGGGTTTTAGTCAGTAAAAGTCTGACACGCCCTCCTGCTCCACCCAGAGCGGGAGAAGTTATTTGATGATTTCCCACCCAAAAAAAAAGGCAGATACATATGGTTAGATAAGCATTATCTAACTATATGAATCTGCATTCCTATAAAAAAACGGATCGTTTTGCTTACCAATGGTAGCATTTTTCATTTCCAAAATTGGCAAATAAATAGTTTATAGGGGGTCTATCATGCGAAGGTATTAGGTATTTACAAACTTCATTATTGGTAAAGACACAAGGGTCTTAATTTTAACCTACAACTGTCTGTAAATTATAGGAATCGGCCATTAGAGGATGAATTTAAAAAAATCCCTCATTAGTGCTCACTTTCGTTATAACAGGAACTCTTGTGCAAGGTATCATGCTAGACCCAGTGGTTAGGCTATGCGTTCTGTCAGTGAATGAATGAATTGAAATGTGGCTGTACTCAACGTGGCAGTTCAGAGGGGCAATTCTCGTAATTTTAAGAACGTTCAGTCTGATCTCAGTATCAACCTGTCAAAATTACGTCGATTTTTCATACATTTTTGACAAGTTTTTGATTGATTGTCGCCGAGATGAGACTGCGACGCCTAGATTTTGAACGTTTTTAATTATGAGAATACTCCTTCTGTTACAGTTAAATATCGGTAACCGAAAGTTTGATTTGCCGGACGTAAAAGAATAGCACCATCCCATTTCTTCCCATGGGTGTCGTAGAACGCGACTAAGGGACTTACTAGAGAATGGGCAGCAGCGTTCTCTATGCACCACAATACTGCGATCGCCAACCCGCCTGACAAGCGTGGCGATTATGGCAATCCTCTCCCCGTTTGGAGGAGGCCTATGTCCAGCAGTGGACGTATTTTGGCTGAAATGAAGATGATCGGTAACATGTCAATTTGAATTATTATGAGAATAAATGTTTATCAGCCATTTTGCTCCGGGAAAAGATCTGTTTAAAAAATACTGGTTTGGACTACCTATATAATTATGGCTGTCGTACCGAATTTTCATGTGGTTGGTACTTACTTCTGAAAGATATTGTAAAAAGGCTATTGCATTACTGCTTTTAGCAAGCGAATTCTTGAAGGAACCTTTGTTTGCTTATATGAAGATCGCGTGAGGTGATTTTGGGACATGATTAATTGTAATTCAATGAATGGTAATACTGTGTACCGGCTTAGACCTGTCATCATTTGCCTGACTAACTTTGTCCCAACTTTGATGGGATCGGCTTCCAGTCAAACCGGATGTAGCTGTATACCTATCAGTATTTTATATGCAGGTGTATTTTACTGACCTCCACAACCCAGCAACTGGGTAATACGATACCCCTTGGTAAGACTGGTTGTCAGACTTTCGGGCTTCTGACGATCCGTAACGGCTGTCAAAGATCCACGAATGCCAGCAGGAACCAACGGCATAGCGTGCTTTCTGAGGTACTTGTATTATACAGGATAATTTTTATCCAGTGCGCAAATTTTAACCATGAATTCAGCATATCATTCTAGACCCCTTACCACAGAAATTTTTCGCCGGTTATACAAAAAAAAAAACAGCTGTTTTATAGAAAAGTGGCAATACCTACGCGGTAAAAATGTATGGAACAGAACAGCTGATTTTTTTTTGTATAACCGGCGAAAAATTTCTGCGCTAGGGGGTCTAGAATGATATGCTGAATTCATGGTTACAATTTGCGCACTGGATAAAAACTTTTCCTGTATAGAGCATTTTATAAGCTTTCAGTAATATCTTTCAATAGCTCCATGTGAGCTGTTGCCCGTCTTAAATTTCACTACCGAAAGAGACAACACGATATTTTTATTGTTTGCGTACTGAAAACTCGACAGACCTTATTTACCATCTTGTTAGAGTGTCACAAGGGACTCCAGCTTTTTTGTATAAAAATAAGGGTGGTATTCCCGTGAGGATGCTTCAGGAATAATGTTAGGTACAGAAATAAATTGTAAATAGGTAGTGTACCTACGCGTGTTAGTTAAAGAATCGAAAGTCTACGCGTATATAGGTACGCGCAATACTAATGGAGTATCTATGTAGATGTACTATCAAATATGCAATCAAGGCACCCGCAGACAAGTGTGATTTTTTATTAAAACTTCATAGAAATAATTGTCCTGGAATCGCGTTGCACCGTCGCGCCCGTCTACGGGAGCCTTCTATACCTATCACACGGAAATAAATAACTCGTGGATTTCTCAAGGACTTACGTATGTAAAACTTAACAAAGGTTCTTTAAGTAGGTAGATTATGTACGTAATCCGTATTTTCATCAAGAGCTCGTCATAAACTGCATTACATCACGCCTTTATCCCCAGTATGCTTAGCACGAGAACCGTAGACAAGCGTTTTGTCGTCGGAAGAGTACCTAGACATAAATGACGTTTCCGTATAGACAGTTGACAGTTTTTCACCGAGGAATGTAGACAAGCGATTTCTATTCTACAGTAGAGTAGAAATAAAAGCGTCATGCTAAGCCTGCTGGTTAGGCAGAGGTGTACCTTCAGTACTAAAGATACACCTGAACCTAACCCTTCTGCGGGCTAAACGTGGGCGTACACCCATGTTTAGTATTTTGCTCAACCTGAGAATCGACCCCAAGACCTCATGCTGAGCAGTAACGCTTGCGACCACTAGACCAACGAGGCAGTCCTCATAAACTATGATGATGATGATGATGATGGGACTCCCTTTTCCGCACGTAGACTCCCATTCGGTCCGTTGTGCGTGGGGATGCTGGCTAGCAGAGCCAGCCTAGCTCCGCCCAAAAGCACAGAAGCTTCCTGGGAGCTTCACAGGCTTCGCGGAGCGACCTCACTGTTCCGAGGATTTCTTCGCGTTGAGAAGCCACGGCCTCGCATTCCAGGATGACGTGGGCGGCTGATTCCTCGGCGTCAAGGCAGCCCCTGCAAAGCGGGCTGTCTGTGGCGCCTATGTTAAAAAGGTGTTTGTTAAGGGTGTTATGGCCCGTAATTGTTCCTATTATTATTCTAAGGTTATTTCTGCTCAGGCTGAGAAGTTTTTTGGTTAATCGCGGGTGTACAGTTGGTAAAGCCAATTTTGACTGTCTACAGTCTGTTGCCCGTGACCATCTGTTGTTATGGAGTTCGGTCGACCTTTGGCGAATCCACGCACGAAATTGTGAGAAAGGCAGGGGGAGAAGTGGGTACGGGCCTAGCACTTTCATATCAGAGCCTCTCTTCGCAAGTTCATCTGCGGCATCATTGCCTAAAGATCCACTGTGCCCTTTGATCCACTGGAGTGCAATACGATTGGACGTCGATAAACTCTCCAGGGCAAGATGGCACTCAAAAAATAGTTTGTTGTTAGTTTGTTTGTTTTCTAAAGCTTTGAGCACAGATAGGCTCCTCATAAACTATAACGTTCTTGAATTTGCTTCTGTGATCATAATATCCGCATGGGCAAGCACTATCTCATCATTTCAGCTGAAAGACGTCCACTGCTGGACATAGGCCTCCCCCAAAAGGGGGGGTTTGCCATAATCACCACGCTTGGCAGGCGGGTTGGCGATCGCAGTATGGTGGTAAAAATGCATAGAGAACGCTGCTGCCCACTCTCTAGTACCTAAGTCCCTTAGTCGCCTTCTACGACACCCACTGGAAGAGATGGGATGGTGCTATTCTTTTACGCCCGGACACCACACGGGACAAGAAGCAAGAAAAATATAAATCTTATTGTGGAAAAGGTATATCTATACTCGTACATATCAAGGGCACGACTTCTTTGGATGATATCACGACATTGGAAGGGTTTTGTCCTATTTCTACATGTTCGGAAGTTATGGTTTTTTTTATACATTGATACCAGAAACCTAACTTTTCAAATTGAAATAAACACATCACTCGGAGAGATTTATCGTGATATTGGGAAGTAACGTGGAAATTTATTGACCTACGTAGTGTAGTGACACGTTTGTTATGATTTGAATTTAACGAACATAATTATGAAACCGAAAATTTGGTATCAATAGAGTATTTTATTTTGAGCTGAAACTATGTATGTATAGTAATTCTATATCAGCTATTATCTTTAGTGCTTAAGGATAGCAACAGGGTTTCTGTTATTCCCTGTATATACGTTATTATCTGCCACATCAGTTAACCGGGAGTTATCCAGAGCTGGCGGAACAAGTCATGAGTCTCATCATCCATCATCACCCTTCTGCCCTCACGGGCACAGCCCCATATTAATTGGATAGGTAATTAGGTACCTACGTATCCCAATTAATTGGGTATTGTTCAATTTAATAAAAACTATTTTAATTTGAAGATTGGGACGATAAATTTAACAGAAAAATAAAAATAAATTTATTTAAATCCATTTTCACAATTAAAAACGATTTAAATTAAATTTACTTTTCGTTGTTTTGAATTTACAGCCAAAACGCTCCTTACGATGACTTTTTATCACGTGACATCGTGACGCCAGCTTTGTGTAAACGGCACTGGTACAAATACTTAGTTTGGCGTAGTTTTAGAAGTATTTGTGCACAAAGGCACCGTACGTCAGTAATTCCACTTTCTATAACAAAAAACCTTGTTAATTATTAACTCGACATTCACTTGTTTACTTACTAACTACTTTGGTTTACACAAAGTTGACATCACGTGATAAAAAGTCATCGTAACGAGCGTTTTGGCGGTAAATTCAAAACCACGAAAAGTAAATTTGATTTAAATCGTTTTTAATTGAGAGAATGGATATAAATCAATTTACTTTTATTTTTCTATTACATATTTAGTCCCAATCTTCAAATAAGAATACTTTTCGATAAATTGGAAAATACCCTATTCGAGGTCGGCGCAGCGTGTCCTATCCTTCCATACATACACATACCCACCTACCTACATCTATAATAGGCGTCATCTCCAGTTTGGTCCGGTAGAAAAGCTCTTTCACGCTTTTTACACTAACTAAAGACATAGTAGACCAGGGTAGAAGCCTTTAAAAATAATGAAAAGTGAAAAAAAATTATAATAGAATGAGACCCATTAGAAAAGGAGGGAAATATGATAAAAAATGAAAGGAAAAATAATTTACGGGCGATCTGAGGTTGGGAAGGGGATGGGGGTGAGTTTTTAAGGGTAAAAAACGGTTTTTCTCGATTTCCGGCAAAACTAAAAGTCCTATCGAAAAAAGTCAAATGGAAAAGTTGTAGATAATAAAAAGATCTAAAACTTTTGTATTTACACTTTTTTCACATAACCTCAAAATTTATGTGAAAAATTCAAAAAACCAAGTTTTTGGTTTTTTATTTTTATCTTTTACAAAAAAAAATTTTTTAACGAAATTTTGTGAAAACTTACCTTTTTATGTCCCAAATACGCTGTAATTTATTTAATTAAAAATATTTATTTTTTCACCTTATTTTGAATTAATATCGAAAAAACACCCTAATTTTCAATCGAAAATTCACCCGTCAAAATATCAGCTTTTTTCAAAAAGTTGGTGTGGTTTCTGTTCGTTGGAATCACTACTTTCCGATGGTAAAAAAAAAAAAATGTTACTATGGTAAATCTTCTCAGAAAATGCAAAAATTAAAAAAAAACTTGAATTCGAAAATTGCAAATGATACAAACTGATTCATCCATACTGATAATCTGAAAAGACAAAATCGAATTAATAATGTCTTCACTATTTAATCGTGAATAAACTCCCATGAAAAAAAAAATATTAAAGAAATCAATGTCAAAATGTATAAATAATATATTATAAATCTATAAAAAAGTATAAAATATATATGAAAATCGGCCAAAAGTTTGTTTTATTAGAAATATATTTACGATATATATTTTATATATTTTTTATAGATTTTAAATATATTTTTTATAGATTTTGAAATATTTTTTTTTTCATGGGATTAACTAAATTTGTTTGTGCAAAATTAAGGAGATAATTATTTTTTTATCTTGTACTAAAATATCATTTAATTTCAATCTTTAGGTTATGTTAAGTTAAGCATACTATTTTTTAAAGAAAATATTACGATTTTTATGGTTGAGTTGATTGATACAGATAAAAATAGAGATAGTATTTACCTTCCTATGCAGATTCGAAAAGTTTTATTGTTTTTTTAAGTAAACTTGTCACAATTATCTTCAAGAAACTCAGCGTGCACGTGTATTTTTATAAACGATGTTGTATACTGTACTGTATTTCGAATACTGGTTAGGCTAGCGGTTGTAGCAGCTGCTACGAAATATATAGTATATAATAGTAGGTATGTATGTAGTAAGACCCAGACCCGCCTAGCCCCTTCCCCACTTCTCCACGAAATACCTTTTGATGGGCTACAATTTTTCGTAGGTCACTCAGGTATATCTACTCAGGTATATATATAATTTATCTCAAAATAGTTATAAATAAGCATCTACGCATATAATTTAAAGAAAATTAGACAACTTTCTCCAAATATTGTAGATGTCTTATTAAATATTAATTTAATTAACTTATTTGTTTGTTAATTATAGTAGTATATTTTTATTTGCAATTTTTTTGTTATCAACGTCACATGTAATCTAACGTTTTTCGAGTAATTAAAGTCTAAATTTTAATAAATAGCTCAAAATTATTTATAATAACTAAAAAATGTTTTTCAAATTCAAGTTTTTTTTTAATTTTTGCGTTTTCTGAGAAGATTTACCATAGTAACATATATATTTTTTTTCACCATCGGAAAGTAGAGATTTCAACGAACAGAAACCACACCAACTTTTTGAAAAAAGCTGATATTTTGACGGGTGAATTTTCGATTGAAAATTAGGGTGTTTTTTCGATATTAATTCAAAATAAGGTGAAAAAATATATATTTTTAATTAAATAAATTACAGCGTATTTGGGACATAAAAAGGTAAGTTTTCACAAAATTTCGTTAAAAAAAAAAAAAATTGTAAAAGATAAAAATAAAAAACCAAAAACTTGGTTTTTTGAATTTTTCACATAAATTTTGAGGTTATGTGAAAAAAGTGTAAATACAAAAGTTTTAGATCTTTTTATTATCTACAACTTTTCCATTTGACTTTTTTCGATAGGACTTTTAGTTTTGCCGGAAATCGAGAAAAACCGTTTTTTACCCTTAAAAACTCACCCCCATCCCCTTCCCAACCTCAGATCGCCCGTAAATTATTTTTCCTTTCATTTTTATCATATTTCCCTCCTTTTCTAATGGGTTTCATCCTATTATGATATTTTTGGTTTTAAAAATTATCGACCCTGGACTATAGGTATTATAAAAGTCGCAAGTTCGTCAGTAGCACGATTGTCTTCTGTTGCTACCGAACGAGGCTAATTGTATGCATTCTATTTTTGACATGTTCGCGATGGTAATCGAGCCAATTCGCTATAGAACGAATTCTATAATGTACCTAGTTCTTGGTCAGTTGGTGCTTGTTTACAAACATTTTTTGCGTTTGTGGTGTTTGGTTGAAGATTTTTATAAAATTATAAAAATCCTTTTTTATTTACTTTATCGTCTTTGAAAAAGTAAATAAAACTTTGTTCAAGCCTTTCCGAATATTAGCCAGTAAAAAATACTATATTTTCATTAAAACTAGTTAAAACTCATAGTCTTGTCAGTGCCCTTCTTGTATTTCAAAGTTTTTCCTCACAGGGTTAGGTATCTACCTTTTAAAACCTATTTAAACATTTTAGAAGATATTTTGCAAGTGCTACTGAAAATCACAATTTCTAATTTGATTCAATGAAAATCCAGGTAAGCAAATAGAAACCTTACATTATTCATTCATCATTCCAATTTCCAAGATTAAAACTAGTTTTACTATACCTACTAGTAGGTAACCGTGACTTCTGAATGGTCAGTTTTCTACGTCACACCGTTAAACTGCAAGCAATGCATTTCATTTGCGGCAACAATCTCACATGACGATAATTTCGCCATTAAACCTCTCAGTTGTGAGTTATAAACTTAGATATGAGTCAGTGCCAGTGTTCATACAGTATAGTTAGCACTAAGGTAGGACATTTTTGCAACCAACCTTAGATTAAGAGTTAAAAGTATTGGTAAGACACATCTCGTCAATGATTTTCAGGATGTAGAAACAGTCTTGTAGTGATGCTCTCGTGTTGATTCGATAAGTTTAAAAATACTACGGTATTCTATATTTGCCTGAACAAAGAGTGCCTACAGTGATATCTGTCAATGACAAGCAAATATACTGTAGGTATGTGGAACCTTATTTACAAGTGCGTTTATACAGATTAAGTAAAAAAATAATAAAAATAAAATTGTTTATTGGGTCTCAAATGATTACATTTTCAGATTTTTAAGTAAGACAGCCCCAGTAAGTAATTAATAATACTTGTGTTGGGGTTGTCTCGCTCCTTCCCATGATCTTTAACAAAATTGAGACTATATAAAAAAACAAAATCAAAAACAAAAAGATAAAATTATACAAAAAGAGACAATGACCTATAAAATATAATTATCAGCTCTGTGTAGTGTGTTAAGTAGGTAAAGATGTTTTGTCTTACTAGGTAATTTACTGAGGTGCTAATAATAAATGCAAGTGACTGATAGATCATGGGTTAGGTTTGCAACTTGTATAGTTTTCCAGTGACGGTGTGGATTATGTCGCCAGCTTAATCAGTCTACTGAGTTTGCAAAACGGATTAGGTAGGTACCAAAACATTGTGAAAATTTTACAGCGTTATTACCTACCTACTGTCACAGTACTGAACTGTTTGCAAGCAAGGTGGTCATCCCAAACATTAGTAATCTTAAGAAAGAGTCAATGTGTTCTGTCAAAAGTTATGCTGTAAGTAGCTACACAACAGTTAATTCGACCATCGATTAAGTCAAGATTGTGTATCATACTTAACCAAACTATATACCTACGTTTGCCTATACCTATGATAGCTTAAGTAGCTATTTGTTGATAATTCATACTTGTGTTCGTTTGCGGAAATCGCCACGACCTCGACTCTATGTACTAAGTATTTATTTATATACGTACTTAATAAGTTTCGAACACGTTACACTTACTTGTTAATAGATTTATATTTAGCTGTTTACCTAGGTTGGTAGGTAGGTACTTGACCCACGGTAAGCCTTAATGTGAAGACAAATTCAACGAGATTTGATAAAGTAGATAAATAATGGTAACAGGCCTATGCGGAAAATAAGAAGTAAGTACAAAATTCTTTAGATGAGACTTCAGGGCTAGTTATATTTTAGCTAACTAGCTATAGGTAAATTGGGCGTGGTGCTTGGCTAAACTAGGAGATTATACAAAAACGAAAAAAGTAATTAAATTTTTCGAAAAATGGAACTCATGGTTTCTTACGTGTATACAAATATAAGCCTTTTTTTACGAAACGAGCGTTTCTAAAATTTTCACAATTAAAAAAAAAATAGCCTACACTGTCCCACTGCTGGGCAAAGGCCTCCCCCAAATCCTTCCAGGAACTCTTTTCCCGCGCCACTTCGAACCAGCCTTCGCGGTACGCATCCAGGTCATCTCGCCACCGCTTTCTGGGCCGACCGCGGCGGCGTCGTCCATCTTCAGGCACCCATTGTGTTGAGATCTTTGCCCAGCGGTCATCCTGCATACGGCCGATGTGACCCGTCCAGTCCCATTTGAGCCTGGCAGCCTTCTTGCCTACGTCTTTTATAACTGTTCTGGAACGCAGCGTGGTGTTCCGAATCTTATCCTGTCTTTTCACACCCAGAATGCTGCGTTCCATCGCTCTTTGGCAAACTCCAAGGCGGAACTTTAGTGATTCGGTGAGCGACCAGGTCTGAGCACCGTAGGTTAGCACAGGAAGGATGCACATGTCGACGAGTTTGCGCTTCAGGGAGATCGACAGATCCCCCTTCATTAGCGTCTTCATGGACCAGTAGCTTTTCCAGGCGTTTTGGATTCGACGATCGATTTCTCGTTCCTGCCTGTTTTCGAAAGAAACTAACTGGCCCAGATAGACATACTCGTCGACATAATGTACTCGTATCTCTTGCCCATCTACCTCAACTCTACGCTTAGTGCTTGTAGTCATAACTTGAGTTTTAGACCGATTCATCGCAAGTCCCGCCCTGAAGCTAGCCGTGCTCAGCTCTTGGAGCATAGTCTGAATTTCTTGAGCTGTGGGGGCAAAAAGGACTATATCGTCGGCAAAACGGAGGTTTGTCAGCCTCGTTTTGCCGATGTCAATGCCCTTGGTCTTCCATGAGGCTGCCAGTGAGTGGAATATCTCCTCAAGTGTGCCTGTAAACAGTTTGGGAGAGAGTGGGTCACCCTGCTTAACACCTTTTCGTATTTTAAATGGAGGTCCAGCAGTATTTAGTTTGATATTTGCGAAGCTGTCATTTGTGGATCTTTGACAGTCGTTACGGGTCGTCAGAAGCCCGAAAGTCTGACAACCAGTCTTACCAAGGGGTATCGTATTACCCAGTAACTGGGTTGTGGAGGTCAGATAGGCAGTCGCTCCTTGTAAAATACTGGTATTCAGCTGCATCCGGTTAGACTGGAAGCCGACCCCAACATAGTTGGGAAAAGGCTAGGCAGATGATGATGATTTGCGAAGCTATTATTGTAAATGTTTTTAAAAGATCGATGTTTTCAATTTCCTGGACTTCTAGTGATGTGAATATAACTGAGTGCTTAATACTATCGAAGGCCTTCGTGTAATCTACGAAGGCCAGATACAATGGCTTATTAAATTCTGTGTATTTTTAAGGATCTGGTTTAGTGTTTGAAGATGGTCGGTAGTAGAAAAGCCAGGGCGAAATCCGGCTTGTTCTGGTGGCTGATGTTTGTCCAGTTTGCCGTCCAAGCTATTGTGTATCACCTTAATAAAAACTTTATAAATATGAGAAGTCAGACTTATTGGGCGGTAATTTCCGATATCGCTTTTGTCACCTTTTTTGTGAAGAAGAACTATGTTTGAATGGTAATGAAAAATTATTTCATGATTTTTTGTTTTTCGATTAAAATAAATTCGACGGTCGAACAAATGAGAAATAAAATTCTCACTAGTTCGACGATCGAACTAATGAATCGAACTGGTGAGAACAAATGTCTTTAACAACTTTTTCATATATTTATCAAGAGACTGCTGTGTTCTACTGTGGCTATAGCCCTTGTCAAAAATTCACCCCGCTAAATGTTAAGTAATTCCTTTTGACGTTTAGATTACTTATGACCATCAGAACAGAATATTATTATGCTTAATGTAATGTAATCACAGGTACCCGAAGCAGATGGCGATCAGGATGGCGAGAGAAAAGGGAATGTCACGTACGGCATCGACGACATACCGCCGTGGTACCTGTGCATCTTCATGGCTTTACAGGTGCGAACTACCTCATTACTGTACCTCATTGAAATAACTGAAAACTCCTTAAGGGGTCATTGAACAATAACCCCACCTTGTTTATGGATGAGCCAGATGAGTATGTATGTACCTACTATGTAGGTACCTGAATTAGAATTCAATAACTCTTGCTTCAAAATAAAATTTAGGATTTCGAGCTTGCTTCGCTCGCTCTAGAATTCTGCAGTCTCTAGATTCTAAAGCTTTTGTGTATTAGTCAACAAAGTACCGAACTCCTATTTCCGAAAATCTAATCGACTCTAGGCGGGACGCTAACTGCTAACATTAACGAGCTTGCTTCGCTCGCTCTTGTATCTCACTCTATACTGCATAAGTCGACAAAATTAGTCCTCTTAACTAGGGTATACCTCCCCCCGAGTGGGTTCCCGCATTGTCGTTGCGAGGGGGCTTAGTAACCGTGGTCTCCCACCCACGGTGAAGCCAAGAGGAACCCAACGGTGGGGCCGCTCGTCAGGGCTTTTGCCTTCAAGCCATTGACGTAGCGGCCAAAAAGTAGGTTGCGGTGAGGTGCACCGCAACTGAGGTGGGCCGCGATGTCGAATGGGAGGCATCGCGGCTGAGGGTTACGGGCGGCGGTAGAGGAGGAGTGCCGGTGCTTCTGAGCAGCGCTCTTCCCTTCCGTGGCCTGGACGGGGCCGCCACCGTTTGATGGCGGACGCGGTGGGGCCGCAGGGGAAGAGGAGTGTCGGTATAGCGTCAGCCGCTCTCCCTATCCTCTGCGGCCGAAAAGTGGTAGACGGGACGGCGCGTTGTGTTCCACACGCGCGCCGTCAAAGGTGTCAGCAACCACAGGTGGGGTCCGCAAGGGCCGATGCCTGCCAGGGGTGCGGGTCTGTTCGAAAGAGATACCACGGCCCCTGGCATACGGGCTACTGAGGGAACACGGGTGGGTTTTAGTCAGTAAAAGTCTGACACGCCCTCCTGCTCTACTCAGCAGGAGAAGTCATTTGATGATTTCCCACCCAAAAAAAAAAAAAACTAGAGTATACCTACCCACTGGAGCAAATCTGAAAGTTATTGTACATTGCAGTTGTCCGTGCAACAATTTAACTACCCTATATAGGTACCTACATCGTAGTATACCTTGTAAATAGTTCCTGCAGCCTTCTTAGAGTTCAGTTAGTTACCAGATTCCCCTTTGCATTTAACGAACCTTCCTAACATCTTCAAATACTGAACCAAAATCTAATTGATTCAAACTTTCAGATGTTGGGAAGTAACTTCGAAGGACGAATTAAGCTAGAGTGAGATGAATGTCATCTGACGACGCAATTAATAAATGTTTTGATTAAGTTATCTGTTCTGATAAAGACAAAGGCTTAATGAGGTTTGTCCGTGTTCGTAGCAGACAGGACCGCCCGCGGCTGACCTGCCCTGCCAGGCAATTACCTGACGTAGGTAGGCTGGCAAGTTTACCTACCTTAGAAGGGACTTTTTCTTAAAATTAAACGATGGTACTTAGTGGGGGAGTTTTTTTGGCTTTTCTGTTGTCTTTTGGAAAACGTAATTGTTAACATACCTGTCGTGTTTGTGGGGTTCTCTTTACTGAAATTGGCTACCTCATTAATTTATTTGTTTTTTATCATTTAGTAATCATCAGTGGTGGCCCATTGGTAACGGTCGGGACTATTACGCGTTGTAGGTCGTGGGTTCGAACCCAAGCAGGTACTTAACTGTTTGTAAATTATTTCATCACCACTGCTGTCGAAACGGTGATGTACAACATCGTGAGGAATCCGGCAAATATTAGAACCAAAAATTCAAAGACATCTCCCAACCCGCTCTGGGCCCGGGCCTCACTGGGCCTCCACCTGTGATCCAGCAGATGGAACACATGCATTTAGTAATCGCAAGGTTTGTTGGTCTACCAATGTTTCAGCTACCGAGTTGTTACCTAGTTGTTAATTTTATGGGAGTTTCATGAGGACCAGGAATCTAATTAATTAGATAACATTCTGCCTTGCAAAAAAACACAGTTTCACATAAACTTTCACCTTCCCCACTTGACTTTAATTAATTATGTAGACTAGGTCTATTTTGGTTTAATCTGAGTGTCTAAGGCGACTGCTGCCCTTATACATCAGTTCTGCTACCATATTATCTTCTGTTTCTAGCACTACCTGACTATGATCGGCGCCATAGTGGCGATCCCGTTCATCCTGTGTCCCGCACTGTGCATGGCGGAGACTGATCCTGACCGATCCAACATCATATCTACCATGATATTCGTTACTGGTAAGTAAACTAGCAAAGTTATTTTTCTCGTATCGACACACACTAAACAGGAATATCTGATACAGTAGTAGAAATATTATGACCAGGCT
This sequence comes from Polymixis flavicincta, assembly GCA_949987655.1. NCBI lineage: Eukaryota > Metazoa > Arthropoda > Insecta > Lepidoptera > Noctuidae > Polymixis > Polymixis flavicincta. The sequence continues at coordinate 25,178,778 of OX465176.1, read as the reverse complement.
GGCGTTAAGGGAAGGCCAGACGTGCCTACAGATCTCCAAGGGAAAGTATGCTCTTCACCTATCATCGTCGGTTTTTGGAGATACGAACGCGTGATGATGAGATCTAATATAGAGATAATACAGGATAAGTTTTTATCCAGTGCGCAAATTTTAACCATGAATTCAGCATATCATTCTAGAGCCCCTAGCGCAGACATTTTTCGCCGGTTATACAAAACAAAAACAGCTGTTTCATAGAAAAGTGCAATACCTACGCGGTCGAAATGTGTGGAACAGCTGATTTTTTTTTGTACAACCGGCGAAAAATTTCTGCGGTAGGGGGTCTAGAATGATATGCTGAAACCATGGTTAAAATTTGCGCACTGGATAAAAACTTTTCCTGTATAGAACTAGAACAGCTTTGCCTCTGGGGGATACTCTCTGGTGCGGCGTTCTTGCTAAGCGGGATAAAACTTCTACTTGCTCACATCAGATGTCGCTGCTATCCAACGTCCAAGAATTTGACAGCTAGCTGTTACACCATCCATAGATAAATTATTGTAAACTTGTGTAAAACTACAGCTTGTTTTATCTGGGATTCCGGAATTTACCTACTTCCTAATGATTTCCTTTTGACAAACTTTGACGATGCTTTCCTATCGTACATAGGTACCTATAGGTATTATTCGCTGCGGTGCTGGATAGATCTTGCTCCTATATTATTATTCTGTGGTTGGTTGAGTCAGTTTAATCCTCGTGGGTGTTGTGAAAGATGATTAGACGTCTGTCCGGGGGTTAAGAAGCAGCGTCTGGATGCCATTAAAAACAAAATGCGATCAATAATGCAACTACGGAGTATCCACCAAGGGTCATGAAAAAAGTTGTTTGGACCTGGAGGCCTATTTTAAAAAAAAAACTACCATTAATTCATTTAAAATTCATGTACCTACCTATTTCTAATGCATTACTTTCTGCACTCCTCCGTATAAACTTTAACTGAGCCAAATTTCTTACTCCTGCGTTATTTTCGTAAAAAGAGGTGCAACGTTTTTGTTATGCAGGGTGTAACAGCAACCCTAAGCTGGAATCACTATACATAGTTTCAGCTTAAAATAAAATACGAGTTGATACCAAATTTTCGGTTTCATACGTTTCTTAAATTCAAATCATAACAAACGTGTCACCGCACTACGTAGGTCAATAAATTTCCACATTATTTGCCAATATCACGATAAATCTCTTCCGAGTGATGTGTTTATTTCAATTTGAAAAGTTAGGTTGCTGGTATCAATGTATTAAAAATTCTCATGACTTCCGAACATGTAGAGATAGGATTAAAAAACCCTTCCAATATCTTCTGATATCATCCAAAGAAGCCGTGCCCTTGGTACGTATATACCCTTTCCGTTACACGTTGTATAGATAATTGACGGAGATTTTACCTATTAGATGGAATGTGACGTTGATCTTGCTCTTGAATTTAATTCCCACTGATAAAACTATGATAAGAAAGATAGCAGGTGCATTTAATACTTAGCAACCGTAGGTAGGTACCTACTTATGAGGGCCATAAACCGGTTATTTCACTTCACTGTACTTGTAGTAACAAGGAACAAATAATAGTTGTGATGAGTAAATATTGTCGTTTCGGTGTCTGTGCAAATAGTTTGGTCCTTTGACAAGGATCTACATATAAAGACCTCTGATAAGTAGGTATCTCCCAGATACCTTACCTGATATGGTTCCCAAAGCTGTTGATCCTCCTAGACATAGGCACGCGACTGAAAATACTGTATAGGTGTATCTACATAGCCTTTTTCCTATGTTGGGGCCGGTTTTCAGTCGAACCAGATGCAGCAGAATTGTGACTTCCACAATCCAGTTACTAGGTAGTACGACACCCCTTACGACCCCGTAGCGTCTGTGAAATACACGAAAGGGCACCGAGATCGACGGCTTAACGTACTCTCCAAGGCATGGCAAGGAGTACCAACCACGGCTTTTGTAGTTTAACCTGAGCGATCGACCCTTGTGGCTTTTGTTACTTAGCCACAAGCCCCTCGTAGGATAATGTTTAATGGTAATTTGAAAGAAAAAAAAAGTTTCTAGCACAGCTATATCTAATGTTCATTTATTTTCTCCAGATTTTAATTATTTGGATATTTCTCACGCAGTAAATATAAAGTAAAATTGCAACGTTTTTAACATTTAATTCCAACGAAAATGCTACAATTTAGGTATGCCTCGTAATGTATTCATATTTCAGGAAACAAATGGTGTTCAATCAGGGTGAATTTTAAAACGCTTTACATCACCCTGATTCGCATCCCTTGTTCTACCGACCACTGGACACAACCGCAGAATATTAAACACATCAACAATGCGTGGAAATATAGACCCGTAGGTTTGAATATTCTCTTTACATAATGTTTATTGTAAACGCGAGTTGCATATATTAATAACTTAGCATCCTTTAAGCACATCCAATCTGGGCCTCAAGTCTGCTATTGCAATAGTGTCAGAATGGTCGATCATTGATTTTTGTAGTCTACTAATATAATGGCGTCATTATGACTTTCCAGTGGTCAGCCAATGACACTCCATTGAAAGAAATGGCGTTTATAGGTAATCTCGTACATAATGGCAAATGAATGACTAAATGCTAAAAATTTACAGTTCCTAAAATAATATGTTAAAAAATAAAAAATATATACAAATATACATTTATAAATGAAATCTGGCATGAATAAATGTTCAAATTTCGTAGTATTTTTTCGAAAATTATTTCTACAAACGGGTTTTATAATAATGGCAATACGACAATGCCATTATAACACAATTCTATTACGAGACCATTGACCGAGCACTGATCGACCATCATGAATTTAGCAGATTACGAACTTTTAGCAAAATGACGATGGGATCGTGTTGGAATGACGAATTTATAAAAATAGCAGACTAAGGCCCCTGTACTCGTGTATATTCTATGCGGTAGAAATTTAAGCAAAAATTACTTTAAATTCCGCTCCATTTCCCCGGCTGTGTAGGAAGAACTCTCAGAACGCCTGCGGCAAATAGAAAAGCAACGTGTAGTTGGATGCAAGTTGCTTGCTCTGAACTTTCGATACAAAACGCAAACGAAGTAACAAAAAGGTATTTTCCATTTTTTTTAAACTACGGCAACTTTGTGTAGACTAAAGTAGTTGTAAACATGTGACTGTCGAGTTTATAATTAACAAGATTTTTAATGGATAGAAAGTGGTACTTACCGTGCACAAAAACTTCTAAAACTGCGCCACAGAAAGTATTTTTACCGGCGCCGGCGCCGTTTACACAAAGTTGACGTCACGTGTGATCACATGATAAAAAAATCATCGTAAGGAGCGTTTTGGCGGTCAATTCATAACAACGAAAAATAATAAGTTTGATTAAAATAGTTTTTAATTGAGAAAATGGATATAAATATTTTTATTTTTGTGTTAGATATCTCGTCCCAATCTTCAAATTAAAATAGTTTTTAATAAATTTGGAAACTACCCTATTACTCAAGGACAACACTTTTATTTTCGTGTTATAATATGCAGTAAGTACGTAGATACAGACGTAGGTACAGTTCGCCGGGTTTATTCTCGTAGTTTCACTGAAATGGTCTGAAACTTTTCAGTTTATATAGTTATGGCTGGACATTATAATAGGAATAATAAAATGTGCACTCCGATGCAGATATATATTGTCCAAGGGTAATTAAAGTTTTCTAGAGTTTATAATCATTACGAATTACTAGAATTTCATTCATACAAATTTATAGTATACCACACACTTATGAATAATCATCGTTCTATCTCAGTAATTTAAAGTGAAACGCCCACAAAACTGAATACGAATTCCAAAAATTAACATCATCTTTGGAGGTGCTGGGATTTGAACCCAGGACTTTCAGCATGCGAAGCAGACACTCTACCACTGAGTTACACCCCCGACTGGTGGTCCATACATAAAATGTGTTTGATATCATTGCTTGCAAGTGTTTTGTATTCTGTGAGTGCCTCTACTTTCATTGCCTCGGGCGAGGTAAACTTGTGCACGTGCTAACTGACGTGCTTGCCAACTTGGTACACGTTTTTTGTACATAAAGTATCAACCTACTTAAAAGTTTTATGGCAGTTCAAGTTCAAGGGCTCGGCAGGATTTCAGTCACAGATTTGTCGCATTGTGAACTAATAAATTCAGCAGGAATTTTACAAAGATTCTTATCATGGACTTATTGTCTAAGGTGCATGTCTGCTGGTAATTTGGAAGCACATAAGGATTAAAACTATCGAAACAAATCGTACAAAAATAAAGTTTTCTTTTAATCTCAGCAATTTTCTCGAAAAATTCTCAAAAACTCTTAATTAGGTACCTATAGATGAATTTCAGCTCGTGACGTTCCGTTGTAAGTAAAAAAGCGTAACTATACGTATGTATTTATTAAAATTTTATGTAGAGTAGGGGTACATCATCAGCTTACAGCCGTCCACGGCTGGACATAGACCTCTCCAATTGCACGCCAATCAGCTCGATTCTCAGCAAATCTCCTCCAGCTGCTACCATCCTCCTTGCGAAGATTGTCGCTCCACCTAATCTGAGGATGTCTTGCCTTACATTTAGTTACGAGTAGTGGTAAATAAGTAGGTGACTTCATGTCACGAGGCATTCTTTACCAGTCAAAATTTGAGTTAAAAGGACAAAATTGTGGTAGGTGTACAAAAATAAAGGTTTTGGGTTACGACCAAACGACTTAACTTATTTTTTCTTCACCCAAGGCCTGATTACCTGGCTCCAAGCCACCTTCGGCTGCCGCCTGCCTATAGTGCAAGGCGGCACCATCTCCTTCCTGGTGCCAACGCTGGCCATCCTCAACCTACCGCAGTGGCAGTGCCCTGCAGACGAGGTGCTGGACGCCATGACGGATGAGGAGCAGAAGGAGGTCTGGATGACCAGGATGTGCGAACTGTCCGGGGCTATAGCTGTTTCTGCGCTGTTTCAGGTGTTTCTTGGTGAGTTAGTAAATAAATAACTTACTTCTTACCTACGTACGTACGATATCGATGACATTATCAATTGCTAAACTTCTTAAATGATGCTTACCATTTGATTGGAAATCTACGGCTCTTTAAAAAAAAAATACGCCACCTACATTCAGCCACCATTCCCATGTAGGTCATGATCAGTCATGATGTCACAATGCTCGTCATATAATCCAATTGTATGGTTTTTTAAGAGAGACTTTGCCCCCGAGTTTGTTTCAGTGTTTCTACTCAGAGTAGAAGCACCGACCTCGTCTAGTGAAGTACGTGTGTGTTTAAATGCTATTAAAACATGTTTTTTAACCTTTACAGTCCCACTGCTGGGAAAAGGTCTCGTCTAAAGCTTACTATTGTTCCTTGTGCGTTTCCTTCTCCGGAAAATGGGCTTTAAACTATGTAAACTTACTAGGTCGTTACGCCAGCATTTGCTAGACCTCTTTCAGCGACGATTCCCGTTTTCAGGTACCCACTTACCTAACCAATTTCATCATCATCATCATTTCAGCCGAAAGACGTCCACTGCTGGACATAAGCGTCCCCCAACCTAACCAATTTACTAAATAAAAATAATTTAATCACTTATCAACATCAAACTGGGTTTCAGAAAGCTAAACGTTAAACACGCGCAATAATAAACTCTAGAAAACGCTGTCCCCTAACAAACTTTTATCAAGAATTTAATTAACCCAGAGAGGACGCAATTTTTTGCTAACAAAGTAATAAACTAATAGGCTTTCCCGAGCAAAGAGTTTTTACCATACCTACCTACCTACCAGCTTCCGTAACTAAATTATCTCCATGTTTCCGCGCAGGCGCCAACCTCCGCAGCGTTTTGATGCAAACATTACTTTTGAAAGCGCACTCTCATTTACTGTTGCCTAGTTTTTTTTTTTTTTAACATAACATTGAAAGCATTTCATGTTTTTCATCATCTAAGTGCTAGATAAAGTTGTTATTAGAAAAGTCTTGTGATAAAGGTTGTGAAATAGCAATTAAAAGGAGCCAGTTTCTAATTAAATAAAATTAAAAACTTCGTTCCTTTTCATTGATATTTCCGTTATTAATAATGCGAAAGTGTAAGTTAGTTCTTTTTAAGGTTCCTTAACAGGGAACGCTTATAATTTTGCCATGTCCGTCCGTGCATCCATCTATCCGCAGCTTAGCTCCAAGACTCTTAGTACTAGAAAGCTGTAATTTGGCATGGAAATACATACAAAATAAAATTAAATATTTATTCAAATTCGGCTAAGAATCAGCACTTTTCGAATGTCAAAACTACGTAAGACCATTTCCTAGTGCTTTAGCTGGGAAGAAGAAGTGGCGCAATAAACTCCGCAGCAGCACAGCTGACTGTTTAGTTAGATGGACTTGATCCTATACATAGATAGGCAAAGTAATCAACATTACGAGACACAGAACTCAAATAATTTGTCCTAGGTCAGCTAGCCAGGCCAATAGACCCCAACAAATAAAACACAAAAAATAAAAATGTAAACAAAGCATTCTATCAAAATAAAAGCCTCCTCGTAAAATAAATAAACAAACAGGTAGGTAATTATTAGCAACAATAACAAAACCATGGACAGCAAGACCACCAGTCACCCACAAGCAGTCATACAAATTAGTCACGACGACAAATCGGTAAATTAAAATTGTTAGGGTGCCTCCTCCCCGCGTAAATTGGATAAAAAAAATTATCGTCTACCCCATGGCGTGGGGTGCCGTGGAATAGGTTTTTCAAAAAGTTTGCGAATTTGTGAAAACAATTGTTCGATTAAGGAACCCGTTTGTGAAATATTAAGCTTTAAAGTGCTAATTTTTGGACCTCCTGCTAGCTAAATGTTTGTTTTTGGATATCCATGTGAAAAGCTGTGCTGCTGGGGAGTTTGTTGCGCCACTTCTTCTTCCCAGCTAAAGCACTAGGAAGTGTCGAAGGGTGGGCGTTTTGGGGGACTGTCTTATGTGTTTTTTCTTTGTTTTTTTTTGACGTTCAAAAAGTGCTGACTCTCAGCCTAGTTTGAATAAATGACTTTTGATTTTGATTTTGAAAAAAATCACGGAATTAGTATATCACATAATGACGTTAAAGGGAAAACGATCACAATTAAGTAGTCTCTACAAGTTAACGAATAGTCGATCAACTGACATTTGCAGTTGGAATGTATGGTAGAACATGTTTTTCAACCACAATTTAAATTCGTTCTTGGGATAAATTTATCCCAACTACGGAATCCTTTATTGTGCGTGGTCTCACGCACTTGGCTGGGGGTCGAACATGTTGATGAAAGTCGCCTTTATTTGTGCACAAGGACGTAGGGTAAATATTTTTATTCCGGAAAATTAAAAAAATCTTTTCTCACAAGCTCAGAAACAGCTCACTTTTCAATTCGTAGTGTAAGCTGTCACTATGTCTACAACTCCAACTGTATCTAACAGACGTGTGGGATCTAGGACCCCTACCCTGTGTTCTCAGTTCTTGTCCCCATGAGCACTAAGCCATATCGACTAGATTAATCTGGTGACCCAGAATAGTCAAGACGCACTATATCTAGTTTCATATTCCAGTATTCGCATAGCAGCATGCAATCTTGATTTAATCGATATTATGTGTAGTGTGTGGGACCGTGTCAAAGAGCGATTAGAAACTTGAGATTTGTAGAGTAGGACGAGGACCTATATCTTTCACTCTCTCTCTTGTTCTGTAATTTTTGCTTTGTGAGATGGCTTTGGCTACGACAGTGAATTAAGTACCTTTCGAATATTTTAATGGGAGCCCCATTAAAATATGAACAAACTAAAAAAAAAAAAAAAAAAAAATATTATTATTTATTTAAATAACAACAAGAATTTCGACCTTCCAACAAATATTTTAAATAAATTTTAACGTTTACGAAGTGCTGATTCTCTGCGTCTGAATTCTTGAATATAATACACATACACATAATTAGCCTATAACGTTCCCACTGCTGGGACACAAGTCACAACACAGGCCTGTTCTGTGCGAAGGAGTGGACCGTAATCGCCGCGGGCCCAGTGCGGGTTGATGGATCTCACATGCCTTCGAATTCTCTCGGTTCTAGTACATACCGGTTTCCTCACGATGTTTTACTTCACAGTTTTTGAGAGCAGTAGTGTTTAAATAATTTACACAAAATAAAGCGCCTGTCTGGGTTTGAGCCTACGACCTACAATTCGTAAGTCGCGGCCGTTACCACTGGGCCACCACTGCTTTTCTAATATAATAGAATGCTCTTTATTGTATACTCCGAATGAATTATAGATGTTAGTGTAGAAATTACACAATCTGCCAGGGGTGCGGGTTGTTCGAAAAAGATACCGTGGCCCCTGGCACACAGGCAACTGAGGGAACACGGGTGGGTTTTAGTCAGTAAAAGTCTGACACGCCCTCCCGCTCCACCAAGAGCGGGAGAAGTTATTTGATGATTTCCCACCCAAAAAAAGGGTGACACAATGACCAGTCTTATTGCTAGAAGCGATCTTTTAAAGACAACTTTTGGTTGGATTAAAGGGGAAGATTGGCTGAAAGGAGAGACTACTACAGTCTGTAGTCTGGATTATGATACTGTTTTCAATTTGTCCAGGTTACTTCGGCGTGATCGGTTCCCTGCTGCGCTTCGTGACTCCCCTGACGATAGCCCCCACAGTGGCTCTGGTGGGACTGACCCTGTTCGAGCACGCGGCGGACGCAGCCTCGCAGCAGTGGGGCATAGCGGCTGGGTGAGTTTTGTCTAAAATATTCAACTTCTAGCTTTGACCTACTGCTTCTTGCCGCACTTAGTCCTTTAGGTAGACCATTATGGGCCATGGAGGCCGTCGGTGGTTATTCCAACCAGTCCACCTTCCCCACAAGTTAAGGCTGCTGGTCAGTTAAAAACGGCATTGTTGATCTTTTCCACGGGACCCGTGCATTTTTCCGAGATAAAAAATCAAATTTTTCTTATTTTTCTAGTTGTAATTTAAAAACTAATAACTGGCAATAAAATGTCCGCCACGCCCGGCGGCTTGTAGCGCTTTGTGAGTGCATTGTGCACAAATGAATATAGATAATCGCTCGGAACAGGTTTAGTTCCTGTTTTTTTACGTTTTGGTTTGCTTTTGTACGTTTATGTGATTACTTGTTTGTTAAGTATAAAAATTATGTATTAGGTACCTATGTCAAATTGTTTTGTGCTCCTCGTCACTGTCCCTAAAGGTTCATTAGAAAACCAGCGTCAGACAGCATCAGTCTGTCTTGCATTAATGCTGAAATGAACCTTTTTGGCTTAGCCGTGAGGCACATCTGTTACAGTTATGTTTTTCTCTTTATTTTTAATGTATTTTGTGTTTCACGAACTGTGGCCAAATAAACGGTATTCTTTCTTTCTTTAATCAATGTAATTCTCCGGTCCTGAAATGATCGTCATAATTCACATCGAGTTGTTGGGCTGTTTACGTGAGAGAAGGACAAACACCCATTTTTGAGAAATGTCATAACTCGATTCTAAAATCCTAATAAACCACTAAAAAACGCACACCATTTTTATTGAATCGATTAGTGCCATAAAAATGTTTCTAAAGACATTTTCATGTTTCGCGCGTAATTTGATGAAAACGCTGGACGTATTGGACGCCATATTAGTGTATGACGTCTGTTTGCTGTGTAAATAAATGCGCTGATATTTTGAATGATAATTGTTTATAATTTAAAAAACTTTGTAACAAAAAAATTAAATCGCCGAGAAAACTGAAAAGTAAAAAATTATAAACCTGCTTTGTTTAACCTTAATAACTAAGTTCTGAAATCGGAATGACGTAATAACATGGTGGCTACTATTTTATGGTGTTCAAAACCGATTAAAAAAAACTGTAATATTTGAATTGAATTTTAAAAATTATTTTGTTTTTTCATGAACTAAAACCAACGTTTTCCGACTGCTTTTATGTGTAATCTATCTCAGTTAAATATTTTTAGACTTTTTCTCATGTAAATATCCTGTTACAAGACTAGTGAGATTAAAGGATTTGAATAACAAGGCACGTAGTATTATATTATCTATGACTGTATGAGATACGATACTAAACACATTTCCTTAAAGTCTTTTAATACAAGTGTTGCAGCTCAATACCAATTGTGAGGTGTTTGGTAGAAATCAAACACAGACAGATAAATACCTAGTGTTATTTTTTTTTACTGCCGCGTTTGTGTAGTGGTTGCAAGCACTAATGCTGAGCATGGGGTCCTAGGCTAGTTTTCCAGGTCGGGCAAAGTGTTACTGGGTTTTTCTATCTGGAATTTCTCAATAGCAGCCTGGAGTCTGGATTTATGCCCGTTGATGGCAATAGGCTCGCCCCCTATTACTAAAAATAACTGGTGAAATGTGGGTTTACTATAGTTACACCTCTGCCCTACCCTTCGGGGAAACTAGCCGTGATGTTATGTGTTATATTTTAATTATTACTTGTGGGAATCGAACTTGCGATCCGTAGTTAATGTGCTAACCGCGCAAACTCTTCAACTCGAAACGCTTGTTAAATTTAACTTTTACTTCCTGTGCGGTTGCGAGTGCATTAGAAATGCTAAGACAATGTTTAATTCAAATCGTCCCGAAAACTTTACCACAGTAACCTACTTCCCAAAGGAGGCGGTCGTACCTAAGTTGGTGACGCTGATGTCAAATTGATGTTTTCTTGAAACCAAATTGGCGTTCTCCAAACCCACATATCCGTCCTAATTTCGGTAAATTATACGTATTATGCAGTTTCAAAGCGAGATTTCCTTTGTAACTTTGCCTTTGACGAGTTTTGGATGTGTATGTAAGATGTATGTCGTATTAAGCCCCCACACATTTGCCATTTAGAGTGTTAGTGTTACCCTCATAAGATGGGATTCGAAATGCAAAGCAATCTCGCTCAGGGAATCAGAGAAACACAGGGAACTCGTAAACTCTTCCGGAACTAGCCACAAAATTAAATAGAAAAGCTTCCGAAAGGGCGATGTTTCAGTTCATTCTGAGGGGCGGCGAAATGGATTTACATATTGTTTGTATTGTCTTCATAATTTCTACTATTGCAACAGATTTGGCATTCAAGGATTATTTTATTTCTTAGACCCAAACAATTTATTTTTCTTGATATAATGAAAAAGTAGCACGTACCTAAGAATACATACCTCTGAACTCGCTTTCTTCCTCGTTCCTAGCTTCATTTTCAGTTGGTGGGTCATTAAAAAAAATAGTCGTAAAAATGTATGTCAGGTGAGTTTCGCAGAATTTGTACCGGGCGGCCAGCAGAATGTCAGAGGTGAACGCACTAGCTTGCAGGCTCCATCGATCCGTATCGGGGGATAGTTATCACCGTCCCGCTCAGATATAGGCCAGTCGACATGTCCCGCGACTTGTTGCCCGATATGTTGAACAGTTGAGCCAAATATCAATCACTGGAATATTCTGTATGCAATATACACCTATTCATTTGCATGGCACGAGTTTTTAAGCTGCAACCACGCCCCAGAGAATTGTGTCAAGTATTTTCCGATTGGCTCCATATAGGTGTATAGTTAGTAAACCCACCTTACTTCAGTTTTGTAGTAAAAGTTGCATGTAATAGGAGGCAATATTGTCAATTACCGAACACAAAACTAGACTTGGTGCTGCTACTTTATACCCACCGAGAGATCGAACTTGTGACGTTGAGCAGTCGTGCTTGCGACCAGTAGAGCTCTGCCTAGTCTCTTCCTATGTTGGGGTCGGCTTGTAGTGAAACCGAATACAGCTGAATACCAGTAGGATGGACTGCCTCCTCCACAACCCAATTACTGGGTGATATGATACCTCTTGGTAAGACTGGTTGTCAGAATTTCGAGCTTCTGACGATCGGTAACGACTGTCAAAGATCCACAAATTACAGCCGGGACCAGCCGCTTAACGTGCTTTCCGAGGCATGGACGGGTTTTGTATGTAAAGATGGTCAACCATCCAAAGACCAACCGCGGCTGACGTAGCTTATGTTGATATATCGACCTGTGCTGCTATTATTACTATAGCCACAAACCCCATGCAACCACTAGATAATAAAGCCAAATATGAAGAAAGTGTCTATGAAATAGACATAGCCTGTTTTAGTAATTTAGAATGTCATCACAAAACATGACAGCACAAAATTAAGTTCACAAAAACTATAATTAAAACAGCGTGTTAAAGTATGGAGTTCATAGTTTATCAACGAAATTAACTTAAGAAAGGAGACCACGAGGACTTGACTAATAGATTATCCGGGACAGGGGGCGAGAGCTGCGGCGAGTGGGGCGAGTAACCCTATTAGCGTCCCGGCTACTGGAAAACTTACTTTCACTATACTAGAGTTAATATTTATTAGAACTGTGTGTATTATGTGCGTTATATTTTGTATAGCAATAAGCAATAGTGTCCTTTTTCGTTCTTTAAATAAACGGTTTAAGATAATTTATTTCTCTCAAAAAGAATACAATATTCACTTCTATGAGGAAAAACATAAAAATTGAGTTATGCGACGGTTTCGCTGGGTTAAAATCTAAAATTAAGTTACAAAATAATAGTATTAGCATAAAATTTTAAACACTATTTAAGACATAAGGTTTCGCTGGGTTAAAATCTAAAATTAAGTTACAAAATAATAGTATTAGCATAAAATTTTAAACACTATTTAAGACATAATGTTTTAATAGCCTTTTAAAAGTTGGAAGCGATTTGGATTCTTTAATGATTTTAGGTATAGAGTTATAGAGTTGAGCCCCCTCATATACGACAGTCTTTCTACCGTAGTTTGTCCTCGGTGCTCTCAAGATTACGTGGTTGGCCTGCCTCGTTACGCGCTTTTGAATTTGCATTCTTTTGGTAAATGTTATTTGTGTATGTATGTCTCTATTAATTATCTTACGTACAAGCATACAGGTGTTATATTTATAAATTTGATCAATATCCATTAATTTTGTTTCTTTAAAAACCTTTTGAGAAGATGTTAAATAATTATAATGGAATAAAACTTTAATAATCTTATTTTGAGTTGTTTGTAGTTTTTTAATATGAGTTTTGGCAGCACTTCCCCATATTTCGATTAAATAATCGAGATGTGGTTTAACCATCGAGTTATAAATAATATATCTGACCTGTAGTGGGAGGCATCGGACAATTCCTCTAAGTGCACCAGTCAGGGATGATATCTTTTTTCTTACTTTCTCAATGTGAGGCTTCATTGTAAGTTTATCATCAAGAGTAAGACCTAAATATTTTTCAGTATTTGTTTTTACTAAATATTGACCATTAATACTTAAGTCACCATGTGTTTGAAGTTTTTTATTTTTAGCACTAAATATCATGTATTTTGTTTTAGTTGCATTTATAGTAAGCAAATTGCATTGGAACCAGATAGCTAGTCTATTGAGGTCTGTTTGTGCTTCTCCAACAATTCCCTCTATATTACTGCCAAAGTAAAAAATACTAGTATCGTCGGCATACAATGAAATTACTCCCGTAAGACCAACTTCACTAATATTGTTGATGTAGATAAGGAATAATAGAGGGCCTAGTATTGAATAGACGGACGCAAAGACTTCTGCTTCTTAGCAGTACCACAACGCAAATGTGCACTTACACCACACAAGTCAACACCATCACGACCGAACGAAGGACCCCCTGCTGCGTTCTCAGCGGACGCGCCGGTAGGGTGTTCTATACCGGCGCGGCGAGCGGATGACGTCATGTTCTATAAATAGAAACAGCGGGTGATTCACACGTATCAACTACATGTAACCTAACGTAACCTACTGTCAGATAGTCGTTGTAAATAAAGTCGAGAATAGGGCAGACAAGTGAAACTGGCACTCGTCGGCCTTGTGGTACTCCACAAGTAATGGGTTGCGGTTCACTTCGATGTTCACCAATACCGACTACCTGGTACCTATTCGTAAGATAAGAATTTAATATTTTTAATGCAAAGCCACTAATACCGATACTTTCCAGCTTTTTAAGAAGAAGTTTGTGACTTACGGTGTCAAATGCCTTTTTTAAATCAATGAAAATCCCGAGAGCTATTAGTTTTTTATCAATGTTAGTTTTTAAGTTAGTAATAAGGTCAATAGTCGCGGATAGGGTGTTTGATTTATTTCGGAAGCCATATTGATTTTTGGAAATAAAATTTATAGAATTTAAGTAAGCTTGTAGCCTATTATGAATTATTTTATCGTATATTTTAGAAATAATCGGTAAGACCGATATTGGACGATAATTACTTACATCTGCATTGTTTCCGGATTTATATATTGGTGTGACTTTGGCGATTTTTAATGTATCAGGAAATATTCCTTCCTGAAGGCTTTTATTTATGCATTTTGTTAGGTCTTCTAAAAGTAAATCTTTAAGACATTTAATTATTTTAGTACTGATACCGTCGATGCCTGTGCTCGTGTTAGTTTTTAATTCGTCGATAATTTTTGAAACCTCTTTAGTGGTGGTTGGTGACAACTCTGCAAGTTCTATACCAGTCTGCGAGCTTGTACTCAATCTCGAAAACGTGTCAGTTACATTATTTTGATAACATTTTGGGATTTCATTTGCTAGCACTGTACCGATTGTTGAAAAGTAATTATTGAAGCTTTCACATATGAGTTTTGTATCGGTAATAGGACCTTCAAGTTTTGTAGGGGCCGAGTTGTTTTTTATTTTATTGCAAGTTATATTGTTAATCAACTTCCACATCTTAAATGGCTTTCCAATACAATTTTTGAAAGATTTTGTATAATAAGAACTCTTTGCATTCTGAATAATAGCTGTCACATTATTCCGTTCAGCTATGAAATTACCCTTTATTTCTGCATCTTCAGGATTTTCTTTTAATTTCTTACCCAGTTCATTTCTAGTATTGATCGTTTTAATTATATCTTTGTTTATCCAATCGGTTTTAGGTGGGTTAAGAATCTTCGTCTTATTAGTTTTATTTTTGTTAATCACAGATTTTAAATATTCTTCGAGTGCCAAATAGTCATCATTTTCATTTTCAAATTTGTTTTCACTAATAGTTTTGTATAAATTTTCATAATCAGTTTTTTTGTATTTCATCTTCTGCAGTAGTTCTGGATATAATCTTTTAATTTCAAAGTAAATTTGTTTGTGGTCCGAAAACGACGACTCAATAACTGCCAAATGAAAGCTGTAGTCAGTGATTTGCAGGTTAGTGCTAACATGATCTAGGATAGTATTGGTCGTTGAAGTTTCCCGTGTGCAATGTCTTTTAGAAATCTTATTTAATATTGTATAGCCATCTTCCTTTAGTAAATATTTATAATCTTTCACGTTTCCGTCAGGTTTTAGAAGATTAAGGTTATAGTCCCCAAAAATGATAGCTCTTTTCATCTTTTGTAAGTAGCACGAATAGGTTTCTAAGAAACTTGTTACATTCGTCCGTTCTGGTTTGTAAATAGCTCCAATATCAAGTGAAAAATTTTCCAGGTGGACCCAAAGAAAATGGTTATCATCTTCGGTTTTTTCCTCGATAAAGGTTTGCTTCAGTGAATTGTGTACGTAAATTGAAACTCCTCCTCCTCTGGTATTTGTTCGGAAATTGTAGTAATGTGTATAGGTTGGCACTTGCAGTCGTTGGGCCTCTTCATCTGATTTTATCCACGTCTCGGTTAGAACTATGACATGTATAGCATCGCGGAAGGATTCTACAATACATTTGAGTTCATCATGTTTGCCTGGCTTCACAATGCTTCGAGCATTAGTATATAGGAATTTTAGGGATTTAGTAGTAGTGATAATATTTGTATAATTGTCTGTTACCTGGTAAGTAATGGTATTTTGCGTTTCAACCTGTGGGCTATTTTGTGATATCGGTACTGTCAGTTTTTTGATTCAGCCTGGGTAATTTTTGGAACACCTTTCATGTATTTAATACTTAGGTTTGTCTCTCCATTTTCTGTGCGTTGCTGGAGTTCTTTTCGTAGGTTTTCTAAGTAGCTTTGTTGTTGGGGTGTTTGGTCAGGATATATTTTGATATATTTGTCATTCAGTTTTGACTTATTGCGCAATATATTCTTGGGTATGTCCTGCGATGCGTAGTATATCTTAATAGGACGATTTTTCTGTATATTATATTTACCAAGGCGATGAATTTTAACTGGTTGAGGACAATCTAAGGTAATATTGCTTATTGCTTTAATCACTTCTTCCCGGTCATGCTCATGTCTTGAAGCCGCATTGACAGAATGGAGTTCAGAGATGCCAACAATAACTAAGTTCTTGTTTCTTTCATAGCGTTCTTGTATTTCTGACAATACATCTTCGCAATAAGTCAGATTTGGAGTAATGTTAGAAATCGCAGTGTTCGAGGTAATTTTCAGCTGATCAACGTCAGTCTGAAGTGTATTTAACTTCTGAGCGGTGGTACTGTTGGACATTTTCAGGTTTGTTATTTCGTTTTTTTAGGATTTCTTGCTCCTGAACTAATTTATTAGTGGTCGACTTAATGTCTTTTAACTGTTCATTTATAGAGGCAACATCATCACCTATTTTTAAATTCATTTCTTTTTGTTCAGTAGTAAAATTTGTCAGCAATGTTGAAATTTGGTCCTGGAACTGTTGGAATTGCACTGATAAATCGTCGTGCGGCTGTTTCCTTTTGTAGTTACGGCTAGTAATATTTTGTAACTCATCCTCATTTAGCTTTGACAAGTCCGGTTGGGAACTTCCCTTAGCTTCATTTCTGCTGCCACCATTAGTCGGAGATCGTAATAAACTCATTTTATAGTTAATTAATTGCGTGTTAGGAGTGTAGTTTGTCAACTCAATGCGTGCACCACAAAGTTATATCACAATTGCCTTGGTAAACAGAACGTTAATAAGTTGACCGTGATTCCAAACCAAGACCACCCACCCACCAATAGCAAGTAGTTTTATGCAAGAAATGCGGGATTCCAAACTAATTCCGCCTTCGTCGCTGTGTAGATAACAACGTTGGTGTAGGTCAGGGATTCACTTTTTGTAATGGCCGGTAGATTAATATTTGTAATAGTTTTATTTAGTCTCAATTTGTATTTATCTCACTGTTTTATTATTGTGTTAGGGTTTATAGCACTTCACTCACTTGAAACTAAAGTTTTTTTACAGTTATTACAACTTTTAACAATGTATTTCTCATTTAAAACAATTATTTTCGAGTAGCAAAATAATGTGTCTAGCTTAAGCGAAGCGTCGCGCGCTGATTCATACATAATAAATAAACCGGAGCGAACCCGTGTCATTTGAAACATATGTAGGCAGGGCCTGATTAACCCTTAGGCTAATTAGGCTGCAGCCTAGGGCGCGAGGATCGGAGGGGGCGCGCTGAAATCGTGTCTTCGCATGCACTAATCTAGCATCATTGCATCTACCCTACATATTTCAACTAGAACGAGTCAAAACACTAAAACTACTCGTAAATGCCCTTGAGAGTCCCTGATTTTAACAATAAATTTTGAAATTTTAAAAAGCGCTCGTAAAACAAACACGGACTTGTTACTCGAATCGGTCGGTGATCGTGCAAGTGGGAGAGCTGGCAACAGAGTGCCTAGTGCTAGTTTTGTTTAATCCGCCTAAATCTGACACCGAGGCCGAGAATTATATTTTTGCCAGAACCCCAAAGGGTTTGTTGCAGTTAGTAAAAAGTTTTAATATTTCATGCATGTTCCCGAATGTGGAGATAATATTAAGATTTTTTTTGACAATGAGTGTTAGCAACTGCAGCGGCGAAAGGTCTTTTTCAGCACTTAAAAGAGTAAAAAATTACTTGCGCTTCACACTCCGCCAGCAAAAACTTACAGCGCTCTCGCTAATGTACAGACGCCAGCAGGTCAACCTACCCCAAACTGTCAAATTTTCCCAATTGAACATGAACCTTATGCTCACGGTATAAAGTTGAAAATCTATAAAATAAATTTGACAGATTGGAGTAGCTTGATGTGTGTAGCTTTCTGTACATAGAAAGTGTTTTTTTACAAACTATTACATTTGAAAAAATTGTGGAAAGATTTGCAAACGCTAAAGCACGAAAAAGGACTTTTGTATAATTTAATAATAATTACTATAATTTTCAAATAAATCACTAATCAGTTGCAAAAATGTTTCACTTGTATGGTGCCACTCCTCTTTTTTACAATAACAGAAGTGTAAATATTTAAAAATACTCAAGTCGAAGCAACTTCACACACTAGATGACCACGCTCATGGTCAATGGCAATGGCAACTAAGTGGTCTATAGAAACTAAGCCAATAGAAGTCATGCGGCCAAACACGACATGGATTTGGTTTTCTACTTGGTAGCCTGCGGTCACTTGTCATGATTTTGGTCTTATAATGCGTGAGGTACCTACTTTGCCTTTATGTACGGTCAGCTTAAAAAACGGTTTGCCACCCTAAGGTTGAATGTCATGCAGATTAAAGGACAACGTTAGTTTCGCTTGCAGATCGATCTGAAAACTTTTATAGGTAGTATGAACCATGTTAAAATTTTCACACTACTACTCGGTGGGGCGCGTCCTCATAATTAGCCTAGGGCGGTCAGAACTCTTGATCAGTCGCTGTATGTAGGTATATAACATCTATATCGTATGTGAATTTGTAGGGATATAATCTGAGGGAACTATTACATGATGACGGCAAGTGACAAGCAACTAATATTTTTTTTTATTTTTTTCACATTCTTTTTCTTCAATATTTTAAATTACCTAAACTTTGAATAATTCTTAAGTACCTAAAAAAGGAAGCAAAAATGCTATTAAATTGGAACTATAACATTAAGTGTATGTTTAAAAAAAAAACAATTTAATTAGTTAGTACCTATAACTTAAAATAATTTTCTATTTCTAAGGGCAACTCTTCAAATGTAATGATTGTCACAGTCAGCTTAGAGTTACATATTTTCATCTGTGGTTTTCCACGCTAAAATAGATTTACACGTGAATGCATTTGTGGCATCACCAGAGTTTTTATTTGGCACTCCTATTTCAAACTGCAGTTGGGCTAAAATAATTATGAGCGTCGTATCTAGACACAGTTCTATTATATATCTATATTCAATCTAGACCAGCTATTTTGAAAAAATGTGTGTAAGACTGAATAGCCTTTTTCTCTGATTTTCTACATAATAAATCTTAAACAGATCGATGCAATGAAATTGAGTTATCATAATCAGACTATAATGATCTCAATGCTGGGACACAGGCCTCCTCTTGGTGAGGGAGTGGGCCACAATCCACCACGCGGGCCCAGTGCGAGTTGGTAGATGTCACATGGCTTCGAAATTGTGGTTCTAGCACATGCCGATTTCCTCTCGATGTTTTCCTTCACCGTTGTGAGAGCAGAGGTGATGAAATAATTTACACAGAGTAAATCGCTTGTCTGGGCTCGCACTTAACGACCTACAAATGTCAACTATTCTCAACATTAAATTAAGATTTGTGCACACACACACACTATACAGGATACGTTTTTAACCAGTGCGCAAACTGTAACCATGAATTCAGCACATACAGTACACGGCACATACATACCTAGTGTGTGTGTTTTGAGTATATAGTACTTTACTGGTTATAAACTTATCCTTTGTCTAGAACACACACACCAGTTTAACCAGTACGCAAACTGTAACCATGAATTCAGCACATACAGTACACGGCACATACATACCTAGTGTGTGTGTTTTGAGTATATAGTACTTTACTGGTTATAAACTTATCCTTTGTCTAGAACACACACACCAGTTTAACCAGTACGCAAACTGTAACCACGAATTCAGCATATCATTCTAGACTCCCTAGCGTAGAAATGGTTCCTTGGTAATACAAAAAAAAAAAAACAGCTATTCCAATATATAAAAATTACCCTGTAAGTAGGTACTCAATTTTACATCCCCTTAGGTACATTGGTCACTATAGATTCGTTAATGAATATTTAGCGAGTTAAAGTTGTTCCGGTCACTAAGTAAGGGTTATTAATGTTGGCAACAAAATGGCCACTTGTTGCCCGCGCACGCAACGTTGCCTTAAAGTCGTTGTTGTGTTGTTAGGCCCGAGTTTGGCAATTTAGAAAATGGCGGTTCCAATTTCCTTTGTAACTTTTCGTGATTGAAAAGATAGTGGGCGAATGTGGTCCGATTTTTTCATTATTGACCCTTGGCTTTTGATTTGGACACTGAACTATAACTATCTGGATTTTGTTAAACGTGATTGAACATTACTTGCTATGTATCAACCATCAAGAGGGGTGATCTGTCTGTTGTGTAATCGTTCTGTTTTAAGAAGAAGACGAATCACATTAACAAGAATAGTTTTTGATCGACATCCTGTATTGTCTCAACATTTTGAAGGTCGTCAAGTAAGTACTAATATTATTTATTAAACAAAAGTGTATGTACAAGATTCGCAACAATGAGACTTGACAGCAACAGGTAATGGGAAGTGGGGAGTCTGCGCAGGTACAAATCACACGAAATATGTAGTTAGAACTTAAAATACGGTAAATATAACAATTGCTCGCGGCGGCGATACTTTTTTTGGAAATAAACAATGGATGTGATTTCGGTTTATAATAATGCCCACTGTCTCTGTTACTTGGCGCGTTTTTTTTTGGTTCTTTTACAGCAGGCTTAATAAAACGCTTTCTATTTCTACGAAGAATAGACAGTACTTTTTCAATACAAAGTGACATTTCGTTGCTCCATTTTTGACATCGCACCGTAGATACTACAATCTGTCATTTTGTCTTTCGTTTCTAACGATATTTCTCTAGGTCCATAAAAATGTAGATTATTTCGGAAGAATATTTCATCCCAAACTGTCAAAATCACACTGACAACAATCTTTCTACTCGACGGCCACAAAGTATATACTCGTACGATTATCTACAAAATCATGATTCGTTTAGAACGCATAACTGTGATAATTAATAGAAAAACATAGCTATCTTCTCCTATTGTACATCATTTAGTTAATAGTCATGTATATTCTTCCGTCGACAAATCGGTGCTCGTGCTAAGCCTGCTGGTATATATATATTTAATATTTTGTTTGTGTTTGATGTTTTGAACGTCTTTAGATTATTAAATCAAAATAATAATTATATATTGTTTTACAGATGTTGTTCAACAATACGGAGCAATTATGCCGCCCATGTTGGCAAAGCATTACTCATAACGAAATGAGAGACCAGTAAGACAACGTACGTCAAGTTCATGAGCCGCAAATGGACCATGCAGAACAACCAGAACATGATAATGAACAGCAAGACCAAGAGATGGAACAACCAGGTAATGCTAATCAGCCGCAAGATCCCAACGCAGTACACCCTAATCTCGAAGGTGGTCCTTTCATTCAAGAAGCAGACGGTCAGCCGCATTCAACTTATATTACTCTAAGTAGATTTTTGAGGCCACCGAACACAGCCAATGCTTGCATTTTTTATCAGTGTCGGCTTCAGACACGTCTTCGGATACCAGAACGAATCAAAAATCGTTTGTTAATGGATTTCAATTATTATATTCCTGAATCAGCAAGAGTCTGCCAGTTCCATTTTCAGGCTGAAAGTTGGGAAGATCTGCCTCGGGCACCAAACTCAACTCACAGTTTTAATGCTCAACAAGTTGAGGAAATAATTATGAATACAAAAAAATGTACAGAAAGCAGGGTACGTTTAGATTTTGAAAATCTAGAGCAGATTGATGAAGATGAACTGTACTATTGGACAGGGCGAACACGTCAAGAATTTTTAACAGTTTTAAGCGTCCACTTAATGCTATAAATAAACCTCAAACAGCTTTGGCTATCTTGCTCGCCAAGTTGACCACTGGCGAATCTAATGAGCGATTAGCTCGTGTATTCCACTTGAGTCGACGACAGCTGGAGCGTTATATGAAAGAAGCCAGAGATGCGTTAACTCAAGATTATGTGCCACGACACCTTGGTTGGGATCATATTAGTAGGGAAGAGGTCCTTCAACGCAATAAAATGATTCCCATAGCCCTTTTTGGAAATCCTGATAAGATGATAATAATCTGTGATGGGACATTATGTTTATATTCATAAGAGCTCGAACTTTTTGTTTCAAATCAAAACATACAGTCCACACAAGTTTTTTAACCTTTTAAAACCGTTTTTAATCGTCTGTACTGACGGTTATATAATTGAAGTGACAGGTCCTCATGCAGCAAAACAATCTGATGCTTCAATAGTCCAAAAAATGTTAAATGATGAAGAACACC
Organism: Polymixis flavicincta; assembly: GCA_949987655.1. Lineage (NCBI taxonomy): Eukaryota > Metazoa > Arthropoda > Insecta > Lepidoptera > Noctuidae > Polymixis > Polymixis flavicincta. The sequence continues at coordinate 25,156,465 of OX465176.1, read as the reverse complement.
CATTCCATTACTTTTTCGATCATGGGGACAAGTTCATACTAGATAGAGGATTTAGGGATGTTGTTCCGGATCTTGAAGCATTCGGATATGAAGCTTTTATGCCAGAGACGTTGAACAGGGGAGAACGTCAGTTAACGACGTCGCAAGCTAACGACTCGAGAATGGTGACCATGTGCCGTTGGGTGGTTGAAGTGGTTAACGGCCGCTTCAAGAGAGACTATAGATTATTTAGGTATGAATATTTCCACAGCGCTATGCCGCATATGTTTCAAGATTTCCGAATTGGTGCAGCGTTAATAAATGGATTCCATGTCCCAATTGAAGACAGTCAGTTTGCTCCTTTATTTTTACAAAGAATCGAAGCACGTATTCAGACAGAGAACGTTTTGGGAGAATACGTAGAAAGGCATGGCTTAAATCCTTTCGGCCGCAGACAGCAACAGGCTTTTCAAAATATAAACGCTGATCTGCCAGAGTTACAATCTTTCCCAACGTTGACGGAGGATCAATTAATAACTTTTGCTCTTGGAACATACCAGTTGAAGCTTGCTAAAAGCTACTACAGCGAGCACATCAGAAACGGAGTTTATACCATACAGGTGTTTCAAGATAATGGACAACTAATAGAAGATTTGAACGAGGCGGGGATTCACGGAAACGATTTTTGGCTTTTAAGAGGCAAAATACAATCAAGATATGCACGAACACGGACATATTATTCCTATGTAGTAGTTAATACCAACGAAACGGGACTGGACGCTATTAATTATTATTATTGTTCTTGCAAAGCCGGTAAACGCACGTTAGGTTGCTGCGCCCACATAATGGTTATAGTGTGGTTCTTGGGTTTTGCTCGTCACCAAGAATCCATACATAGACCAGCAGAGTTTTTGGATTCAGTAATTATTGACGTCTGAAGCGAATGTAACTATAAGTTATTTTTAATATACACTTAAAAATAATTTCTTGTTTTCTTTTATGTCTTGTTTTCTAATGGTGAAGGAGGACCAAACCGAAAAGATGATCGATTAATAAACTATAAAAATTAATAATACCTACCTGTATAAAATAACATACCGACAATGTAGCAAAATATAAAATCTATCATTACACGATGATGACGATGATGATGATGATAAATAAGGATGAAGTAATTATTTTTAACTATAAATAAGAAGAAAAAATTCGACAATGAAGCAAAATAAAAAATACGTAGTATCTTCTGAAGCAAAAATAAGCTATCATTTCTCGAAATCTCTCGGACAGATTTTGATGCCCTTCTGCATGTTTGAACAGTACATTGTACCCTTCCATTTGGAATATGATTCATCCTTGGCGACGCTTGGACCAACTCCCATACATTTTTGCCCACTGTCTTTTGGCTTGTTAGCAGTTGATGGTACAGATTACCTACTGTTATTTGTAAAAAACTGTTCGAATAACTAAATGAGCAGTAGGTATAAAGTTTTGCTGTAGATACGGAAGGAGGTACATAGACAAATTATTGTGATTTCCGTTTCTAATCTGATTGAGGAGCTTAATAACATCAAATGATGAATTAATTATTCACACGTCATAGTTAAATGTTGTCTATCAACGTGATCTATTAAGTTAGTCAACCTTAGTAGGAATAGGGTATTTTCCAATTTATTGAAAAGTATTCTAAATTGAAGATTGGGACGAAATATGTAACAGAAAAATAAAAGTTATTTGATTTATGTCCATTTTCGAACCGAAGAAAAAACGGAGGAGGTTACTCAATTCGACGCGTATATTTTTTTTTTTTTTTTTTTTTATGTATGACCACGCATAACTTTTTCCAGAGTAGTCCGATTTTGATAATTCTTTTTTTATTGGAAAGGATATACCTTGAAGTTGGTCCCATATAAATTTCGAAGAAAAATTCCAACCCTAAGGGTAAGAAAACAGGGGATGATTGATTGTTTACTCACAGATTTTAATAGAGTTGTGTATTAAATAAAAAATTAAGCATGTAGTAATTAGTAGATTATAGCCACAAAAAATTATAAAATAAAAACTTTTTAACAAAAAAATTAAACCGCCGAAAAACCGAAAAGTAAAAAATAATAAACTAGCTTTGTCCGACCCCAATAACTAAGTTCGGAAGTCGGTGACTTTGGATATGTATTGAATTATATGTCACCGCCTTCCGAACTTAGTTATTGGGGTTGGACAAAGCTAGTTTATTATTTTTTACTTTTCGGTTTTTCGGCGGTTTAATTTTTTTGTTAAAAAGTTTTTCTCAATTAAAAACGATTTAAATTGAATTTACTTTTCGTTGTTTTGAATTTACCGCCAAAACGCTCGTTACGATGAATTTTTATCACATGACGTCAACTTTGTGTAAACCAAGTAAGTAAACAAGTGAATGTCGAGTTAGTAATTAACAAGATTTTTAATGTATAGAAAGTGGAATTACTATCGTACGGTGCCTCTGTGCACAAATACTTCTAAAACTGCGCCAAACTAATTATCGCACTGCACAGAGCTGGCGCCCAGAGCGGGAGAAGTTATTTGATGATTTCCCACCCAAAAAAAAAAAAAAAAAAACGATGTCACGTGATAAAAAGCCATCATAAGGAGCGTTTTGGCGGTAAATTAAAAACAACGAAAAATAAATTTGATTTTAATCGTTTTTAATTGAGAAAATGGATTTAAATAAATTTATTTTTATTTTTCTATTAAATATATCGTCCCAATATTCAAATTAAAATAGTTTTTATTAAATTGGAAAATACCCTATTGAAAAACATTTCTTAAATAACAAGATTCAAAGTTTTTGATTTTGAAAATTGCGCTTGATTTTAAAATAATCATTTCAAAATATTCGTCGAAGCCATACCAAATAAATATCTTTGTTCCCGCGCTCGGTACCAGGATACCATAAAGGTCGAGCGAGGTGAGTGGTCGCCATGGTAACCGGGTCGCCGGCCGCGCGGCCTCTCCCGGCTGCAACAAGTGCGCTCTATTGATTTCATCTGCATCCCCCCGCTCCAGCCACTAACTATGATGTATTTCATGTAACGCAGCGAAAATGTTAACCAGGGAGAATATTAAAATAACATTTTGTAGTAAGAGCAGAGGCAGCGAGCTTTTCAACATGAAAAGTGCTTTGTTGCTGACCTTCTGGTCTATTCCACTAGCTCACACTAACATACTTTGTTTTGAATTATTTATGAATTTGTCAGGATTAAAGAAACGGATCAACAAAAAAGATTTAAAAAAAAAAAACGCTTGTCTTCTGCTCTTAAACGAATTTCAGGACATCTCAAATCTTCTTTGGTTTCTGTGATCCTAGTCCTTCTGCTGGGATTTTTGTGAGTTTTTCAATATAAAAAAAGCAGAAGCAATCACAGAACAATTTAACTATCATGATCATGACAAATAATAATTAAAATCACTTTCGGTATAATCCAATTAACTTTTGATCGGAAGTTCACCCCTCCTGATTTATTTTAATTGACTTTTCTTTGTTCGTGGACTTCGTTTTATAAATCTACTGAGGAGAAATCAAGTGATACCAACGTGCGAGCGACCATACCTACCTACTTGGCACACAAATATTTAAGAGAATATTATAAAATGTTAGATGTTCAGATTGTAATATTTCTCTATGACAATAAAGAATTGCTCGTTGGCTGTATAAGAATCAGAATAAAAAAATTTAATTAATGCAAATTAAATTATGTCAGCATATCAAAGCAGAAATTAAAGTTATGTCAATTAATATTATTATAGTCTCAGGTACATATGTCATAAATGGTCAAATTTGTAATTAAATAATTATAACAATCATCATCAGGATAAATTTATATCATTTAAATAACATTTTTGTCTAATAGTAGTGCAGTAATCTTAGATTTAAAAATGTTTACTGAATAATCCTTAAAAGTATGAGGTATTTTATTATAAATGACAGGTCCCATAGTCATAATACTTTTCCTCAACAGTGCTGTTTTGTAATTACCCGAATGTGCAAGTTCTTGTATTGGGATCTCAGGGGAAGAAATGTAACAATAAAATATATAGTATTGCACTCTCTGAATGTCTTTCTTGGAACTGAATCACAGTTTGCTTTGACGGTATTAATCCCAGCACTGTGAATCCCTCATGTTTTGGATAAGTAAGTAATTCTTTGAAACTCAATCTCATCATTTTGTACCTGCTACTGCTACGGTTTTCACTGGTCTTATTACGAGTACATACATACACTTCCTACCTTACTATACATGATGATGTCACGTCGTGAAAATTTTGCCATAATTAAAACCAGAACCAAAGTAAAGTACAGTCAGCAAAATTAATTGTTAATCAATTTGAAATATTAATTACGTCAATTTGTCGTGGTATATATCGCCATATCATGCAACTCTCAAAGAATGACAGTTAAGGCTTCTTCAAACAGCAGCGACGCGACAGCCCGCCCGACGTGACACTTGTAGAACAATTTGCATGAAGTTTTCATAGAAATTGTTCTACATAAGTCGCGTGGCGCCTGGTTGTAGCAGCCTTTATTGTGATTCGGATATATACGGATAATTTAAGTTGGTAGTATATTTACTTAACAATTAATTGAAACTACATACTCGTACATTGCTAATTATAATTTCTAGCATGTCATTAAAGTTACATGAACCGTGAGCCGGTTATTAGCTATCACATACGCCGCTAATTAACTGTGGTGACACTATTGACTTACGGCTGTGTGCTATCAGTTAATTAGGGATATAATGGACTAGGTTTTGGGAGGTTAATAACTATTTTATATGGATGTGTCAGCTGCGAACATGAAAGTTAGTATACGGTACTGTCACAATACTATGTGTGTGGGAGATGGTAGCATCCAGAATTTTTGCCTTTCAAGATCGGCTAATTAGACACAATTGATTTTCTATTGTAACGTTACACATGTGAACCGGTCGAATCCCTGAACATTTAAGGTGGAAACGCAAGGCCCGCCAAATTCAAATGTTTTTTTTTTGCTTTTAATCCCATTTAATTACTATTTCATGAAAAGGTAATTCATTGGGAACAAATGAACTAAGAGGATTCTATTTATAATTTAAATTATTATAATCCTGGTGGAGGCCTGTGTCCAGCAGTGGATGTCTTTAGGCTGAAATGATGATGATGATGATGAATCCTGTAAATACATCCGTGTTATGGTCGCGAATCATATTTTGTCCAAAGTAGGGGAGACCGAGGACATTTGTGACAATTTTTACTTAAATGAACATATCTCAATAAAGAAACATACCACGATTATGAACTCTATGGCGCAATGTAGCTCAATCCTTACTCTTTTAAAAAACAGGCATCAAAGTCAGTGAAAGTTATAAGGATTCTGAGAAAATCTACGAAAACTGAAACTACTCCTTTTGTCACAACTTTCCTAAGACCGAGATAAATTGTGACAGTTACCAAGGTAAGTTGTGACAGCTGGGTATCTAGACTATATTTGATAGATAAAATACTTTTTTATGAATTATATACAATACACATGTTTAAAAAAAAATGAAAGTACTCTAATTATTTTTGGCATAATTGTACGAACTAAAATAGGTACCTACTTAACATGATACATTAACATAACAAATATTAAATGTGTTTATATGTAATTATGCCATCATTATGAGGTCAGTTATTTTATAATCAGTCAAAAGTCTGTTAAACAATTATAACAGAGGTATTGCAGCTCGCCCCCAGTCCAATCTTCGCAAGACCAGCCTATGCACTCCAGACACTGAACCCACTTCTCATTTGATCTGCTACTGGCATAGGATTCAAAGAGCAAAATAATCATTTTTTGCATCTTCGTTAGTCTTCTTGCACTTTTATCAGTTTTTCGTGAATAATTATTAGATATTCTAAAACAAAAAAAAGCAATTCAGCATGCAACACCAAACCACATGCCCAAATTAGTTCCTGACAAAAAAAAATATAAGACTAATTGCCGTTTTCTTTTTATATCAAACGTAGGTTGTAAGAATTGACTAAAACAAACAAAAATATATAAAAACCAGCAAAAGAGACATTGCAAAAAGCATGCAAAATAAGATAACTAGAAAATAAACTTCAATAGGAGGGTTGTGACGGCGTGTCACAACTCTCCTAGGTGCCAAAAACCGCGACCTGTTCAGAATAATAATTCGTAGTTTCGAAACAAGATGCATACTCAGCAATACATTGCCACGCTTTGAAACATAAAAATCTACACAATAAAAGAAAAAATAGCGTATCCACGTGAAAGCTCTATGCCACAATATAAATACAATCAAAATTTTGATAAAAAGCTTACTTTTCGGTTTTTTTTTCCACGCAGACGTCGTACTCGCGCAATCGCTTGCCGTATATACCTCTGGCGCGTACTGCGTCTCTTAAGAAATAATCGTGAATTGTTTCCTGCTCACTAACGGTCATAGGGTCTGAGAAATCGTTTTTGTCACTACTCTCCTCTGTTAGAACTCTCTTCGGTCTCCCTACAGCCTGACATTGACATGAAAATTGAAAAAAAGTAAGGAAATTTAAATTTCGCGAGCTACCCCGGCGCTTCCCCCTTAAAACAATAATTATGATAACGACCATCAATTCTGTCAACAGTACATAATAATGTAGATGGAGGCCCGTGTTTTATAGTGAACTGTTGCGTGTTTGTACAGCATGTCCGCTAATTTTAACCATGAATTCAGCATATCCATAATTTCTAGACCCCTAGAGAAAAAATTCTGCGCTAGGGGGTCTAGAATGATGTGCTGAATTCATGGTTACAGTTTGCGCACTGGTTAAAAATGTATCCTGTATTATTGCTTAAAATTTAGTCCTTGTGTATAGGTAAGTATAGGTCTTTATCCTGTAGTCTAGTCCGATGCTCAGAAATCTATACAAATAAATAATATTGAAGTGTCTCTTTGTAATTTCAAAATAACACCTTCTTACTAAATGTATATGAAAGTATATACGGTACTTATATAACCTTCCGGTGGGATGATTTCCAACATTTATGCGGACGAAACCGCGGGCAGCAGCTAGTCTAGCATGCAGATACTTAAGTATATGATGCTGAAGTGCATAACTCATAACTTTTCTGTACAATTGAGTTAAACAAACACTTGTATGTATAATATTGTAAAAGGATTCATAACCAAAGTTCTTTGGAGTCGGTGCTTTGACTTTAAAATAGAAAAGCGTATACTTTGCATAGAAATGTATGAAGGGAGGGTACATTTTCCCCTCAGCTGTATTCGGCTATGTTCCAACTCGACATCTTACAATTTGACAACTTAAATTGTACAGTCGATATTATAAATAGAACAGCATTTTCGAAAGTCGTTATCTCTACAATTGTCAATTAAATGCGTCTATAAAATGACTTATATTTATCGTTTTAAAATGATAAATGATTTTATTTCTGTAAGTAGTTTTGTACACACACTTTTACACGTTAATTTTATTTTTTTAAACTAGATGAGGTCGGCGTTTCCTATCTGACTACACTGAGAAGAAAGGCCGAAACAAACTCAGAGGTCACAGTCCCTTTTAAAGTCCAGACATGATCTTGGTCATATCATGTGAAGACCATGTGGATTGGTGTCTGAAATGGTCTTTTGACGAAAGAACCACACAGATTGAGTGGACCTGTCCATTCAGTACACGCATTTATTAGTAATCATACAGTTCAAAAGTCGATTTGACGACCAATACCAAAGAAAAGACATTTGGGTAGGCTGCATAAAGTACTCAAACTACCAGATTAACATTAAAAACTAACTGAGAAAGAGATGAAATACAAAAATAAAACATGACCCACATAGTCTTCACATTCACAATCGTTAAAACATTAATAATATTATACTTCTCAAAGTAAATATTCATATCAAAGTGTTTATAATAATTTTCATGAGTATAAGTTTGCAAAAACCAAAAAAAGAACATTCAGTATGCAAAAATTGGAGCAGGTCAATCCCAAGCATTTTTGTCCTCAATATAATTTTTAACGGTATAAAAGGCTTTCAGGCACAACTTACGTTTAATGAATGATTTAAATTTAGTGATACTTGAACATGGCTTGGAAGTTTATTAAAGTGTATACATTGACATCTGAATGACCCACCTATTTTCTTGAGCCTTGTTGATGGTACAACAAATTTGTGGTTGTTCCTAGTATTTATACTATGGATATCACTGTGTTTTTTAAACAATTTAATATTTTTATGGGCATAAAAAAGATTTTCATAAATATACTGTGAAAACACAGTCATTACATTAATCTCCTTAAATTTCGCTCTGAGATAGTGTCTCGGACTTAATTTATAAATTGTTCGAACAGCTCTTTTCTGCAAGACAAAGACAGTCTGAATGTCGGCGGCATTTCCCCACAACAGAATACCATACGAGATTACACTATGAAAATAGCGAAAGTACACTAAACGCCCGTTTAGTGTCTCTATATCAGTTACATTACGAATTTTTCCAACAGCGTAAGTTTCTAGCAGAGCTTAGCGTTTTCGACAATTTATGTATATGTGGGCCCCACTGAAGCTTGGCATCCAAAGTTAAGCCCAAGAATACCGTGCTATCTTCAGGATTCAATTATTCGCCCTTTATCAACACATTAGTTTTCACCTGCCTTACGTGAGGTAGCGTTAATGCATTTGTTTTTTTTTTTTCATTATGACGTAAATTATTAACATTGAACCGTTGAACTACTTTTGAGATTGCGCTATTTACATCGTCATTAACCAGCTGCTGACGTTTAAGTTTAAACAAAAGTGAAGTGTCATCCGCAAACAACACTATATCATGATAATCCTTTATGAGGTAAGGCAAGTCATTAATATAAATAAGAAACAAGAAAGGACCAAGAATTGAGCTATGTGGGACTCCCATTGATACTATGGATCCGGGAGATCTTTTTCCATTTACATCAACACACTGAATCCTATTACACAAGTATGGAATAGGAAGATCCAGAGCGGTGTTCCGGATGCCGTAGTGGCGGAGTTTCCTGATTAAAGTTTCATGAAGCACGCAATCGAATGCTTTAGATAAATCACAAAAATGCCCAAGGCATCGTATTTATTTTCCCATGCATTATAAATATGCCCTAAGAGTTCAACACCAGCATCAGTAGTTGAACCAAACTGTTTGCTATGTAATAAATTATGTTTATTAAAAAATCTTTGCAATTGGTCTAAAATAAATTTCTCAAAAATTTTGCTAAAGGTAGGTAGAACTGAAATAGGTCTATAATTAGAGGGGTTTGATGTTCTACCTGATTTAAACAAAGGTATTATTTTACTATTCTTCATTAGGTCAGGAAACTCCCCACAGTCGATACAATTATCTATCTATTCTTTCTTTCTATATATAAAAGGAGAAACTGACTGACGGCTTCCTTTTATAATGTAGGGGAGCATTAAGAAGGGGTTTTTGGAAATTCAACCTTTAAGGGGGTGAAAAGGGGGATTTTGTTTGCATGAAAAAACTTATTCCTTGAGTAAATGAACTTGAAACTTGGCACAAATACTTATCTAAGTAAATTATAAAGTTGGTCATTTTTTTTCTAAACTACCCTGTAAAGGGGGATTGGGGGGTGTCAAAGTTTGTATGGAAGAATTTTAACGCGCTGTCTGATTAACTCGAAACTCAGTATTTATCACTAAAACCAATAATAAAGAATAACGTGAATCTGGGTTTTTCATAAATCTAGCCCTAAAGGGGGGGGGGGGGGTAGTTAATTTTATAAGGGATGATTTTACTTGATTAACTCGGAAATTGGTATAATTAACCTGTGGTTTTGTGTGAAGGATAGTGATTACATCACTTTATATTGTTGACGTCAGAAGATAAATATTTATCCTACTAATATTATAAATTTGAAAGTTTTTGAAGACGTTTGGATGTTTGTTACGCAATCACGCAAAAACGACTGAACAAAATTGGATGAAATTTGGCACACAAATAGATTTAACACATAGGATACTTTTTATCTCGGGGGTACGTTTCCCGTGGTGCTGATCCATGCGTCAAGTTCGTGAACGGGCGCCGTCTGTTGAGACTAGTCATCTCTTATCTGCCATGGCTTATTTTGAATCTTATTTTTTTATTTATTTTTTACATTGTTCTCACATATAGAAGCACCAAGAATAATGTTCCCAAAATTTTGTAATACCCACGATTTAAAAGAGTGTCCTTGGAGTTTCTAGCCCGTTCTTCTCCAAGAGATCTACGTTTTTGGAATGGGCACCTAGCTTCAACTTCGATTTTTGTTTGACAATTCAAAAGTGCCTGTGAAAGGTTTAATTGTATTAAATGCTTTGAGTTTGAGTTTGCAGGATAATTTGCGATTTCGACGCGGGCGAAGCCGCGGGCGGAAGCTAGTTATAAGAGGTAAAGTAGGTACAATGTCAATATTACGACGATTTAACTTAACTTTTTATACGGTGGTTTAAAAGTTTATTAAGACGCTAGACTATCCTATTGATGTCGATAGAAAAGATTCTAGCCCTCCACGGTAACTCAACATCGAGTGGGAAAAGAAAAATATTTGAATAATTAATATAGAGTATTTAACTATTAAACGTCTTATAAATACTAATACAATAAACATATATTATTTTATGCGAATGCTAGGGGTCTACTTCGAAGTGATAAATCCGAAGTATTGGCCGAATGTTCAGACGTTTCCTACTACGATCTTCGTGCGGTCGGTTTGTATGAGATAGGAACTCCTTTTTGACTTTGGTTGTATTGTAAACCTTACGCTGTACGAGAAAAGTCCGACTGATATAATTTGAGTTTGACAAGAGTTACATCGTGAAGTTAATGTCCAAATTCACTACAAATAAAAGCTATCTTTCGAGTTTTGACCATCGTAAGTATCGTTTTTAATTATATAATTTATTACAGTTTACTTGAGTTTTTCCCAAAAGTTACTATTCATCAGGTATTGCGAATTGGGAAGGACCCTCGTGTTCGACGCGGGAAGAGATTTCGCAATTTGGTTTGACAAGTTTATACTTTGAACAAGTTTGGATGCGTAATACGGGAAATTGATATTGATCTTAAGATAAAATTGTTTGTTGCTCTGGAGATTTTATTGGAATATTGAACCATATGTACGTGTGGAATGTACATTTATTTATAAATCTATAAATATAAAAATGAATCCTTATTTAAAAATGCCGTCGGTCGCGGTTACGGTGGAAAATCATCATATAAAAAACTCGTATTCTAAGGTCGAGCAGGAGGGCTTGTCAGACTTTTTCTGACTAAAACCCACCCGTGTTCCTTCAGTTGCCTGTGTGGCAGCTGCCCTTGCGGACCCCACCAGTTGGCGCTGACATCTCTTTGAGGCGCGTGTGAAACACAACGCGCCGTCGACCCGGGCTTGGTCCTTACCGGACAGCGAGCTACCCATTACTCGCCGTCCTCAAGCCCGCGCCTACGGTGGCCGGGAATCAGCCTGGGACTCCCGACGCATAGGGCGCGTCCTGCGGCAACTAGGGCCGTGAGGGCACATATACTGACTCTCCCTCACGTGCGCCGACTCCCTCTTCGCGAGCATTACTGCTTCGCAAAAGGAGGTGACGGCTACCCATGAACTCTGGCTCCGTACCTTGGCCTGGACCAGGGCAGGACGCGAGAGATCGCCACCGCCAATCGCCTCCACGAGGACACAGTGGTGCTCCGCTCAAGCAGGGCAGACCTCCACCGTATGCTCCACCGTGTCCTCAGGGCGATCTTCGCAGTGGAAACGCACGGGCGTTCCCACCCGCCCTATACGAAACAGGAACGTCGCGAAACAACCGTATCTGGTGAGGATCTGCGTCAGACGGAAGATGAGGACGCCGTGGCGCCTCTCAATCCACTCCTCAAAGAGGGGCTTACCGCCGCAATCGTGGTGTGCCCAGCACTGGGTTGCGACAATCGCACTCTCCATGTCGCCATGACATCCTGCCGGAGCTCTGTCCGCTGTGCCGCGAGAAATCGCGGTTACGCCCCGGCGTTTTGCCTCCTCGCGCCACTCCCATATGTGCGCGAGGACCTTTGTCTCCAGATCCCTTGGCAGCAATCAGGCAAGGAGGCCCGCCGGCTCACCGGAGAAAATAAGAAAGTTGCGCGTAACATATATTTATGCGAATTCAATATTCATAATTAAGACAAGACAACGTCAATCGGGTCAGCTAGTTCTGTATAAAATTCGTAGAATTTGATCCTGGGAAACTGTTTCAAGTTATTTGTTATCAGTTTTAACCTTTTGTATAGTTACAGGGATTTCTCATTCTGGAGGTATGTTAGGTAAGTAGAATTAATCTCGAGCATAATGATACCTCAAATCAGAAACATAAAATACTTTTAACAAAACGAATTTAAATCTCCGTTTTAAATTCTCGCTATATTTCTGTCAATCGTTCAAAGATGTTCTAAATACCAAAGTTTATTCCTAAAGTTCTGAGTTGAGCTGAACGACTAGGAGCATTTCAGACACCAATCCACATGGTCTTCACATGATCTGACCAAGATAATGTCTGGACTTTAAAAGAGACTGACCTCTGAATTTGTTTCGGCCTTTCTTCTCAGAGTAGTCAGATAGGATACGCCAACCTGACCTAGTTAAAAAAAAAATATAAATACGATTGACGTGTAAAAGTGTTTGTACCTACTCACAGAAATAAAATAATGTGTTATCCTACTAATATTATAAATGTGAAAGTTTGTATGTTTAGATGTTTGTTACTCAATCACGCAACAACGGCCGAAACGGATTTGGATGAAATTTGGCACACAGATAGCGTATAATCTGGTGTATTAGCTGATATATACGTTTTATCCCGGTAGTACATTCCCGTGAACCAAAAAGAAACATGTTTTTTTGTCGTCGTGTTTCGAAATCTATGTCAATCACGTCTACGGGGTTTCGCTATCTGATTTAATTTGACCCCGTAAGCGCTAACTAAATGCATTTAGTAATTTTTGGTGCAAGCGGACGATATCGTCATTTTCCTTCGATCAATAATTCATTTTCAATTCTTGATTACGTCTATGTAAGTCAGTCACGTGCCTACTACCTACTACACAATCTAGCGTATCGGTGGATGAATCCCAACATAAAGGCCCTGTCAGTGTCATGTACACAATAGCGCCCTAAACTTCCCCTGACTTCTATAACATCTTCACATAACACAGTATACTTCCCTCCAGCGCGGTGTAATTCGAACGAGTTCGTTTCGGATTACGCTTCCTTTGAAGTTCGCCGTGTAATAACCGCCATTTTGTAATTAAACGCAAATTGGCGGTAACCCCGTTGTTGCCGGCTTGGATTTTAAACCTTCAGCGTATGAGGGTAGGTCGGGCGCTTGGTTGAAGAACACATTGTTCGGTAATGTGAAGCAGGTATCTGATAAATAATTAAGTTTCTGCTACTTCGTTAGCTTATCTTTCCTTCTTTATTATTAAATCTGGCGTTAAATTTTAATTTTTAATCTTTGACAAGAAAGTCTTTAATTCCTTGTCAAAAGTAACCTATTGTTACCGTTTGCGTACGCACCAAAACTGAAGGGTAGTGTGGCTTGAAGCCACGCTCGGTCGTCCAGCACCACATTTAAAATGGTTCTGACGGATTTGGTCAATTATGTTCAAGAGCCGCGGGTTGTTCCATCAAGGGGCAGAACGTAGAAAAAATTTGGTCAGAACAACAATGTCTAATCAATGCCGAATGCCGTATGTAAATTAATTTTGGAGTCTGTCCGAAATTTCGTTGAAGTTTTTGTTTTTTTCATCGATGAAAAGAGAAAAAAGTTATTGCTTACAGTAAAAATTCACGGGCTCTAATACCGTCTATTGGTTAAGAAAAATGTATCGCAGTATTCACTCATCTGAAAGGAATTTCCAGAAAATTTAGGATGCTTTAAGAGCGTACAAGATGACAGGTCATTCGTCACACCAGCATTCAGTTAACGGAACGAAAATCATTCATTACCCAGTAACACTCGATCAAGTACTACGCAGGTAGGTATATTATTTTGTATAACACTGACCTAAATCAATTTATTTCATTACTAACTGCTGCCCGCGGTTCCGCCCGCGTCAATGTTGAAAATTATCCAAAGGGAACTATCTCCCGGGATCAAAAGTATCTTATGTCCTATTTGCATGGCCGCATTCCCCAAGGAATAAAAATTGTCATACAAACTTCCACTCCCTATTTCACCCCTTTACGAGGGGGGGGGGGGGGGGGTTAAAAACCTTTCTTAGCTGAAGTCCGGATGATTCGATTACCTATTATTTTGTCTTCTAATGAATTTCGGGCTGGTGTCCGTTACTCTACGTCGAAGCACGTATTTTGCGTAGTATGTGTAATCAGACGGCACGGTTGCGCAGGTTCGATTCCCGCACGGAACAAATATTTGTATGATCTACAAGTAGTTGTTCCGGGTCTGGCTGTTTGTATATGTGAGTTTAAATGTTTGTAAACGCACCCGCAATACACGAGAAATTCCTAGTGTGGGGCAAGGTTTTTATAAAAATAAACGCAAAGTTGATGCCTGGCCGAGTAGACTAGATACAAGAAATTAGCCAACAAATGATTGGTTTAAAATTGTATTAGTATATTATTTTGTACAAATGCTAGTCGATTGACAAATGCTAGTAGATAGTCCCATATAAATTAATCCACACTAATATTATAAATGCGAAAGTTACTCTGTCTGTCTGTCCCGCTTTCACACCTAAACCGCTGAACCGATCGCCATGAAATTTGGCAGAGATATAGCCTGGAATATGGAAAAGGACATAGGCTACTTTTTACGCGATAACCGACATCCACGCGGGCGGAGCCGCTGGCAAAAGCTAGTTCTAAATAATACAATCCGTTAACTGATGCGTGCTCCCAACATTATACTGTCATCCATTATAATGTCAAGGTATTTCCTTATTCAAATTTATTTTATTTCGGTTAAACATCCACATAATGTTAGTATTAGTGTAACTTAGCCTAATGTTAGTTTTAAATAATAATAAACAACCAATGAAACCATTGAACTGTTCCTCCAATAGTACACAACATTATTTGGATACGTGTGTGTGAACATATACCCATCTTCGTAAGAGGGGAGAGTCCCACCGCTGCACCGGTCTGAAAACACAATCAGGATGCCATTGGTGGAGGAGCGCAGGCGCGCCATCATGGAAGCGCATCGCTTCCGCATAATCGAGGCGAACTCGTCGACGCACGCTTTCGCGAACATCGCTGACGCACTACAACGCCACGGCAGCCCCAGAAGCACCCTGAATGCGTTATTGTTCTGTACGCGCAGGTCGCTGTATGCTCGCAGGGTATACTTGGTCCACAGGCTGCACGTGCAAAGCGACTGGCAGAAGGCCTTAAAAAGCGTTATTTTTACAGAATCAGTACAGCGTGCAAACCTGCGGACCAGCATGTTGCCACGGACAGCCAGCGACCTGCGCTCCCTGTCTATGTCTACATTGTCTTTTAAGTCATCAGTGACCCAATGACCCAAATACTTAAACTTTGTAACTCGACCTAAAAGAGACCCAGAGAGTGAGAGTTCAGGCAGCTGTTTGTATGTTAAAGTACCCGATTTGAAAACCAACCATTCACTCTTATCGGTATTGTATTTGAGCCCGTGAGTCACCGCATAACTTTCACAAATTTTAAGAAGCCTTCTCATAGCACCAATAGATGGGCTCAGCAGCACCATATCATCAGCGTAGCTGATATTGTTCACGCACACACCGTCCACGTGACAGCCAATTTTAGTGCTATGGAGCTCACCATCAGTTAATTTATGTACAGGTTAAAAAGACGGGGGGAGCTCAAACCCCCCTGCCTCACGCCACAATCCAACCAATACATATCAGAATACTCATATTCTGATATTTATCACAGGCTCACCTGACCACTTAACTGTATTCTTTTGACTACTGTACCAATATCTAAACACTGACATTACATCAGACGGGACAGTAGTGTCGTAAGTGAGCTTATGCCAGAGCAGGTCATAATTGACCAGGCCGAAAGCCTTTGATAAGTCCAAGAAACATGCTATTACAGGAGTCTTTCTGTCTGTACAATATTGGACAGTCTGGTTAAGGCATAAAATTGCACACATTGGTCCAAAACCAAACTGACTATCCTCGAGAACGATATGTTTAGCTAGAATCTTATCAAGCAGACTATCCAATACCTTAGCACAGACAGTGGCGAGCGATATCGGCCTTTAGTTGGAGATATCGGAGGCATCACCAGTCTTATTATTTATCACAGGCACAACGATCGTATTACTAAGTTCCACAGGTAAGTAACTTTGACTAAGACATAGGTTGAAAATCATAGCAAGTACTTGCGGTAGGTGTACCCCAGCATATTTAAGATGTTCGACGCTGAGGCTATCATGACTTACCTGTGTACATCATGTTCTTTATACAGCTCGCGACAAGTTTAGCGGAGAACCTGACGGGGGTAGCCCCGGTCGCGGCCTCCCCAGCGCCATTATTTGACGGGCCGCTATAGCCACACAGCCGCGAGTTTACATTAAAATGTTTTTGAAAAGCATTAGCTGTATCAGTAGGGTTGCACACGCCTGCGACCACGCTCACCGGCGTACCCGACCTGTGTTTAAATTTATTTGTTCATTTCCAAAACTTATTAAATTGTTTACTTTCATGACAAGATGCTAGCATATCCATTTTAATTTCTTCTTGATTGTTTTGGCAATATTTGAATTTCGTTTTAAAAATATTGCGCGATGTACACATTTTATCATAAATAAGTCCAGAAGTAGGCTTGTTGTATAACAGCCACATTTGATAACACAGTCGGGGTTACAATGGTATGATGCAACTGGCTGTTAGTTTTCTTTAAGTATCACTTGTTGAAGCTTGTCCCTGTTCTTCCAAACGTTTCTTGATAGCCAAGTCTTTTTCTTTTAAGACCTCGTTACGTCTTTTTGCTTCGTTTCTATCGCTTTGCGTCGTTCTAGATACTGTTTCTCTAGGTCCGCAGCATATTTTGAAGGTTGGTATTTTTGATTTTGGACACCAGGTTTTGGAGGCCTCGGGACGGAGTCGCTGCCCGTAGATTGACTGCTAATTTTAGGCTTTTTCTTTTAAATGCTATTGCTCCGAGGCATACAGCTGGAGTCTTACTCTTAGCTGGCTCACCGAGCCATTTGTTTACCTTCTTAATATACTTTTTTTTTATCTCGGGGTCTACTTTGGTTTTTGGAGAACTTGAACTTGTGCTAACGCTGAAGATGGAACATGATGCTAACGTCGTAGAGCTATCTTTTGGCTCTGGTGTAGAAGACGTAGCTGTTGATGCGATGTCTAACGGCTCTTTGACTTTTACGGCAGGAATTTCTTTTTTGCCTTCAAAATATTCCGGTTTAATTATTTTACTGGTGCTGCACATTTTTCCTCAGTGTTGTTTTCAGCGTAAAGCCTCAAAAGAGTTGCTATAGCGATATTTTTCTGCTTTTTAAACTCATACAAATCTGATTTCGCCGCGTCACTTATTTGGTTCTTTAGTGTTGTTGCGATATTATCGTATGCATTTTCATCAACATGTACAGGTACGTCTAAATGATTATTATCGCCACTTTCTTTTCCTTTTACTTCGTCTTTGGTTTCCTTTTGAGCGTCTACAGTTTTTAGATCAACAGTCTGTGCAAAAACATTTGAGTTAATGTCGTTATTACTCAAACTTCTACTAATATTTGTCTTTCTAGGCGCATTATTGTGATTATTACTGTTCCTACTGGGACTACGCGAACTGAAACCTTTCTGTTTGAATTCTTAGACGCTAGGATTTAATTTACTAACGTTGGTAATAGCTATTACACAATTGTTCGTGCGGCCGGCTTTCGTTGGTATTGTCATCATCGCCGCCGTTTTATTCTTGCATCTGAAAGAGATGAAACGTTGTATAAATAAAGAAAGGTAAGTCAGAAACGATACGTCTAGATACTAGGTAGTCGCAAAATTACTTGCAACACAGAACGAATGAAATTTATGGCAGTAAATGGCAGAATAGCACTTGACGAAGATCAATGCATTCAGCATGGTGAAATGTAAATGATCATTTTGAATACTTCAAATTATGTTTATGTAGAACTTTTACATAGGGTGACACAGTGGTCGGTCTTATCGCCAAAAGCGATCTTTCAAAGGCAAACTTTGGATGGATTCAAGGGGGAAAGAGAGACAATACTGTAGCTATAGTCTGTGATGTCCATCTACTTCCTACTAATATTATAAATATGAAAGTTTGGATGTTTGTTACTCAATCACGCAAACACGGCTGAACAGATTTGGATGAAATTTGGCACACAGATAGTTTGTAACCTGGATTAACACAAAGGATGCTTTGTATTCTGGTTCCCGTGGGATAATTTTCGACCTACACGCGAGTGAAGCCGCTGGCAAAAGCTTGTAGACATATAATTCTTTTTAAGTTTTGAAAACACATGCTTATAACAAGCTCTTTACTTTTTTCCATTAATTACTTAATAAATGATCTCAATGTATATTGTAGTAAAAGGATTTAATAATAAAATAACAGAAATATACAATAGCTAATAATTGTCGTGGGATAAGGGTATTTCAACTGGTCGAGCACCGAAACCTTAATAGAGTAAGAGCTGTTCTAGACCTCACTGAAGGGTCTGATTGGACTTTCATTGAATCCTTCTGATTAAGCTTCACGTATTGTAGACGCTGCTATAATGAGAAATCGATATACAAAAATTGATAACCTACTCCAGGAAGAAGAATCCAAAACGAGCATCGTAAGTACGCAAGTACTTGTGCAGCAAGTGCAGAAAGTGCAGCCGTCAGAACAAAACCACATGACATTAAGATACCCTACACAAATACCCTTTAAATAGACTTACCATTTTATTTAAAGGGTATTTGTGAAGTTGTTCTGTTTGCAGATGATACTTCTCTTATTTTTAAAGTAGACAGGAATAGACAAGATTGTGACGACGTAAACAGTGCACTCTCAATGGTTACGGATTGGTTTACGACAGATACTCGTAACCTAGTACTCAATGCCAAGAAGACGAAGTGTGTAAAGTTCGCCTTACCGAATGTTAGAAATCTAGGTCCAAACACCGTCTTAGATAAAGAGGTGCCTGAAACCGTAGACTCGGCAATTTTTTTGGGCATAACAGTCGATGTTAATCTTCAGTGGGGATCATACATATCAAGCCTAGCGGGAAGGCTCAGTTCGGCCGACTATGCTGTCAGAAAAGTAAGACAATACACTGACGTTGAAACAGTTCGGTTAGTTTATTTTAGTTATTTTCATAGCGTTATGTCCTACGGCATTCTGCTGTGGGGCAAAGCCGCTGATATGATATTCAAAATATTTTTGTTCTGCAAAAGCGAGCTGCTCGAGGAATTCACCAACTGGGTGCTAGAGTTTCTCTAAGAGATTTTTTTAAGATATCGGTATTCTCACGGTGGCATCGCAATTCATCTTCGCTGACATCTTATATATAAGGCAAAATATATACTTATACACCAAAACAGTGATATTCATTGCTAACAGTGTTCATAACTCATTTGTTGGGCTTGGTATAACCTTTTATTACAAGCTTCCCTCTTCTTTGCTAGATTTACATTTTAGTGCGTTTAAAGCGAAAGTAAAGTCCAACTTTGTTCTAAGGCATACTATTCTATTAACGACTACTTAAACGATAAGAATAGTTGGTCGCTGTGATTAACTCAAGACAATGTTTGTGTTCTTTCACCAGAATTAGCTTACCTACTGACAGGTTGTAAGAGTTACATTCATATAATTGTTTATTTTATTAGACTCTATTAATAATTTTGTTTTTTATTATTTTATTGTACAGAATCAAGTTCTTCCAACTTAACAGGTAGCTGTGCTGCTGGGGAGTTTGTTGCGCCACTTCTTCTTCCCAGCTAAAGCACTAGGAAGTGGTGAAGGGCGGGCGTTTTTGGGTAGACTGTCTTAAATAATTTTGACCTTCAAAAAGTGCTGACTCTCAGCCTAGTTTGAATAAATGACTTTTTATTTTTGATAACATAACATCACACCTTGTGTCCCTGATGTCCCATGTAATATAAGGCGAGCCTATTGCTATCAACCGGGCACAAATACGGACTCCGGACTGGACTCCTATTCTGCAAAACAATCAAGTAAATAAATTCCCTAAACTAAAAAGAAAAGTTCAAAGCCACAATGATTCTACAAATCGTATAAAACGCCTGAAGAAGAAAAGTTGATCCACTTAAGATTAGGCCAATTTTTCATTATCCGCAAACTCGATTGAAATCGCAATTGATTTGGTGCGAATAACGTTCTTTGTGCAAAAAAATGCAATATGACGGCTTCCTGACTTCGTTGTTTAAATGATGAAATAGGAAAAAGCGAGCGATGTTAATTATGGCTTTACACTCACGGTATACGGCCGGGGCGAATTTTTTTCTTCGATGTCTTTGCATTTGAGTCTCCTCCTCAATACGCTATACTCGGCAAACGCTACGTGCATGACCTAATATGTATAATAATATGGTTTTCAACACATTTGCTAAAAAACTGCATTTTCAACACATTTGCTCAAAAACTGCATTTACGATGCCTGTATACATGGTTCGAAAGGTAAAAATTACGCACTAATACAACGGAACGTGCGGTAAAATAGGTACTCTCACCTAAGTACCTATTTTACCGCATACCTCGTTGTATGGCACCGTGCGTATTCTTCACGGTTTTTTTTTTAATTTCCATAAAATATTATAAGAATTTCGTCCAAGGAGTTTCACATTACGAGAATAAATAAGCTGACTGATCGAACCTCCTTGGAAACGATTTTGCGTTATACGTTTGTCTCACTTTAATAATAAAGAGTAAATGAGATGAAAGATGTAGTTCTAATTTTCACCACGGGCATGTGGCGCCATTTGTAAATTCGCGCCATTTTCATATTAGAAACGTCAAAGATCGTTGCGAGTTTCCGACTGATATTTATAAATAAACTTTTATTATGAGTTCAAGCGAGGAAACTGATATTAATATGGAATCTACTCCACCTGATATTTTGAATGAGGCGCAAATTGCAGGAAACGGTCTCTAGCCGCCAAAATTGGAGAGCGCTATTTAATGATGTATAGGTTTGTTTAATTACATATTGTACTGTTTTCTCGCAAATGTGTTGAAAAACATTGTATGACACACGTGCAGAAATTGGTTTTTACAAACTCGTGACTATGGTAAGCCCTCGACTTCGTCTCGGGCTTACATTTGTCAACTCGTTTGTAAAAACCAACTTACCGCACTAGTATCATAAATAACTATTACGAAGCCTGTATACATGGTTCGAAAGTTAAAAATTACGCACCATACAACCCCGTTTGAAAAACCAACTTCGTGTAAACTCGTGACTTCGTCTACTCGTTTGTAAAAACCAATTTCTGCACGTGTGTCATACAATGTTTTTCAACACATTTGCGATAAAATTACAATATGTAGTAGTAGTCTTCCATGCTATAAAATTATTGTAAATCATTAAATAGCGCTCTCGCGATTTTGGCGGCAAGAGACCGTTTTCTGCAATTTGCGCCTCATTCAAAATATCAGGTGGTGTAGATTCCATATTAATATCAGATTCCTCGCTTGAACTCATATTATTAGGTTTATAAATATCAGTCGAAAAGTCGCGACAATCTTTGACGTTTCTAATATGAAAATGGCGCGAATTTGCAAATGGCGCTACATGTATGTGGTGAAAATTAGAACTAAATCTTTCGTCTCATTTACTCTTTAGTATTAAAGTGAGACAAATGTATTGAGTAAAAGCGCTTCCAAGGAGGTTCGATCAGTCAGCTTATTTATTCTCGTAATGTGAAACTCCTTGGTGGAATTCTTATAATATTTTATGGAAATTAAAAAAAAAACTGTAAAGAATACGCACGGTACTATACAACGGGGAATGCGGTAAAATAGGTACTTAGGTGAGAGTACCTATTTTACCGCACGTTCCGTTGTTTGGTGCGTAATTTTTAACTTTCGAACCATGTATACAGGCTTCGTAAATGCAGTTTTTGAGCAAATGTGTTGAAAATTACTATTTCAATCATTTGCTTGTTACGTAGCCGTTGGAAATTAATTATTTCTGAACAACTATTAATTATATTTATGACACTGATTTACACTCAGTGATTACTTTAACTCACACACTGACTTATTACTTGTTAATATGCTAAGAAAATCGTAAACTTACTTTTACAATGTTTGTACATATGTGAGCACCATGTATCTATCATAAAATTTATTTAACTGTAATTGCTTCAATTCCATTCTTTTTACCTCTTCTGGTATGGTAATTTTATTACGGGTGCATCGTTTTCACACATAATTATATAATGAATGTATGTTAAATATTGTACTTAAAACATTTTAAAAGAGTAACGGTGGAGTTTCTTGCCTATTCTTCTTCATACGAAACTAGATTTTGGAAGGGGCGACTAGAATCAATTCTATTTTAATGTAAATGTTGACGTTCAAAAGTGCCATTTAGTGCCTATTTGAAATAAATGCTTTGACTAATGATTTTGAAGGGAATCTTCTGTGAGCTCTATCATATACCTGAACATCATCTTCCTGCCCAAGTCCCATGTTACTTGTGGTCGGCGAAACACATTTTCTTCTTCCTTTCTCCCTGTCAACCGTCACGCTATAATCCACGTCCTTCTTTTTCATATTATTCCTCACACTATCTATCCGTCCTTTCTTTGGCCTTCCGCTCCTTCTCCAACCATCGACATTTATATTCATCACTATTTTATTCACCTGGTTTTCTTCCCTTCTCATCACATCTAGTCATACTCGTACACCTAAAAACAATAATTCCACAAGAAGCTTTCACTCATCCACATCTCACATAAGCTACAAACTGTGACAATTCCTAACTACCCTCTATGTCAAAGCTAGTGAACTAGTGATTGAAGTGGGCGTTCAGTGCGGCGATGCAGATTATGCGAGCTTGCTGCTTTGTCCGCGCAAACAATGGTTCCCTCCACAAAGGGGCTGCTAACATGGCGGCTATGCATTTGATTTTGAATTCCCTGCAACACATGCGCTTGTTGAATATTAATTGTTTCCGTGGATCATTCTGTTAGATTTTATCAAATATCTGGGATGAAATGCACAATAGGTGCAAAGTTAAAATCGTGCAAGTGTCGTGGAATTTTCATCACAGCTTTGAAAGCCTAATTTTATCGGTGATGCTTCAGATAAGATTCTATACTCAACTTTTTCATTTAATCTAAGGCAGATAGATAACAATCGATCTAAATTTATTTGGGGTGCATAGTGCCTATATATTTTTCTGTCCCTAACCCATTTTCAGTTTAGGGACAGAAAAATATACCCATTTTCAGTTATTTTCAAAGAGAATAAACAACGTCTGACATAGATATACCACACAGAGGTCGCTCTAACGGATTTAAAATTTAATTTATTTCATTGGAACAATGGAATGAGATTGCGTGAGTGGTGCAATCTCATGATTGAAAATATTTGCCTGACGGTCCCGCAGGCGCGCCCGGTGGCGGGGATATTCTATGCGCATCGTTTCTATAAGTACGGAGAAATGGCGTAGGATCACTTTTTGAGAAAAAGTTTGGATAACCAATTGAGAGAAGTGGGTATTTGCGTCAGTTATTGTTATTATGTGTATTACCTGTGATTCATTCTGGAGTTCCATCATGGATAAATTAGTCAGTTAAATATCGACCAAATAGAGCAGGATCACTATTTCAGCAGCAGGAATAGGATTAATTACTATGAGCCGATCAATAAAATATGGCGTTGTATTAATGTGTTTATGACAAAGGAAAGCCAATACATTTCCTATCTTTCTCCAGACAATCCAGTCAATTGATTGAATTACGCGAGAACAGTAATTCAATAACCCGTTCTGAGCCTGCCAGCCCCATCCCGCAGCGAAGGGAGCGTGTGATTGCTCTACCACATATTTGTTAAAGCGTTAAGCGGAAGGAATATATACAAACGTACCTATCTTAATACCTCGTTACACGTGTTTTACAGGCGAAACAACTTTGTTATTACGAACAGTTTTATTCAGCAGTTATTCATAAGAAACGTAAACGTTAAGACGTCACATTTTAGGTATTATTTACGATGTACTTTATTGAAAAACATTATATAGGACTTGTCTCGTTTATGGGTGTATGCCTACAACGGTACGTTTTGTGTAAGATATGAATGTATCTATCTATTAATAGTATTGAGCCAGTTGGCTGGTTACAATAGGATCTAGACGTGTGTAATCTCTTCACTTGAGTGGGCCAGTGGCGCGTTTAAACGAAACCTACTTTCAGGCTTGTTCAAACGAAGTTGACAAGAAAGGTGCTTTGAATAAAATAGATATACATTCTTGGATGGAGATACAAACTTCTCTGTTCTTATTTCTAACTAACATTTTTCATTTAATATAGTTTTTTGTTGTAGAACCGGTCGAAGTGGAGGGGCTTTGTGGAGCCCTATGTCCAGCAATGGTCGTCTTTCGCTTGAAATTATGATCTTTTTTGATAAAAATCACTTCTAAGCCTTCGTTTCTAGTTACGCTTTCAATAAAATAGAACAATAAAGACAGCGTTTTATGAGAATGTCTCGGTGGGTCTCATGGTATACCTATCGATATTTCTTTTTAATTGATAAATGGTTTTGACTGACTTTGATTATTTATGACTGAATATTTTTAGCAGTTGGCCTTTCAATATTTTAATTTTATTGAAAGGAACGGCAAACTGTTACATTATAAGGACTTACAGCTTATTTAACGAACACAATTTTAGTAATAAGTAATACAGGGTAAGCTGAATGTACAAAAAAAAATCAGCTGTTTCATAGAAAAGTACAATACCTACGCAGTCAAAGTGTATGGCACAGCTGATTTTTTTTGTGTATCCGTCGAAAAATTGCTGCGCTACGGGTTCTAGAACGATATGCTGAATTCGTGGTAACAATTTGCGCACTGGATAAAAAGTTTTCCTGTATAACTCACAACGCGGTCCATAGGTTAGACATAATAGTTTAGAAAAAAAGTGTAATCGCTTGGAGTTAGCGTACGTGCAGAATTACATAGATAATTAGCATTGAAAATTGATGTAAAGATTACAATTAAGCATAAGATTTGACCTCTATTAAGTTTGATGATTTGCAGAAAATGTACTCACATGGGTTTGTGATTGAATAAAGAAGAACGAGTGAGGCTATTTTGAATCTACTTATTGGACAGTTGAAGATATACTTTTTTTCAAAAGTATTGTATTGTAGTATTCTATCACTTAAACCAAGATGAAGATGAATGCTTGTAGACACTATTTTGCTAAGGTTAACCTAGTCTCTTTATCTCGTTAGTACCTACCGCACTGATTGTCAAACCCGATAAAACTTAAATTGGTTCTCGGAACGCTGAAAGTATTTTTCATTTAAAAATATTACACGCATATGAGCCTCAATCACAGTAAAATACTGAATGAAACATTTAGTACTTCAGGGAGTTCTAGTCTACAACAAGTTCATGTTTGTTGCAGGACATTCACTTTGCTGACAATATTCTCACAATGTATGACCAACGTGACCATACCGACCCTGACGTGGAAGAGGGGCCAGGGCATGACCATTGTATGGTTCCCTCTCTTCAAGCTGTTCCCGGTAAGGTGCCGACGTACAAACTGAATGATATAACTATTGACATGGGACTGTAGAAAATTTACCTTGTTTGTATATTTAAAAGCCCTTCTTTACTCCCGATCTACTTCCAAAAATTCATCACGATACCATATTTCTTGATTTATATTTAGTTTGAGGAAGGATTTCCCACTTTAGTTATTTATTGCAACTCAATCTCGAAAATGACCTATAAAATTCCTTAGAAGAAACTTTTCAGAGAAAAGTCTTATTTCTGTATAAACACGATCTCCGTCGTTCTTAAAAAACATAAATAAATAAAGGTATTATTTACTTCCATAACTACTTAAAGCTATTTATTCTTAGGTATTGCTAACAATAGTAATAATGTGGGCGCTGTGTGCCGTGCTGACGGTCACTGACGTGTTCCCGCTGGAACACCCAGCCAGGACTGACGTCAAGCTCAACATCATTGAAGATGCGCCTTGGTTCAGGGTGCCTTATCCTGGTGAGTCTTGTTAAAGATATGCAGGCCGTTATGATATTAGCCTGGATATTGCACCAAGTGAAATGAAAGCCTTCCAATGATCCTTGCAGATTGGCTCCTTAGTAAAACAGTATTAAAATATTGTTACATTTGAAGATGATGTCTGGCTAGCTACCACCATCTTATCTAAGTCTGTCGCCATAGCAACAATGTTAACATTATTGTTGTGTTTCAGCAGTTAGAGGTAAGATAGCCAGTTCCTCTGTGATCGAGGATTGCAGGTGAACCTCGCTTCTATCTTCGGCCTGATCATTACTTACCACCAGATGAGATGAAGGCTAAAAGTCCTGACATGGTTAAAAAAAGAAAAAGAAAATGATGTCGTTTTCTTTGTAGACTGACGCTTGTTAAGAAAGTACTGTTGGATTTCGTCTGAACTCATGGTGGATAGTTTTATGAATCGACCGGAAATGTTTATCGTAGCCTTCTTTCGCAGCGATTAGTCTTTCCTTATGATTACTTCGAAACAGTTAACTTGCAAAATTTTGACTGGAGTCTTATACGTATTGCATTTGTGTAAGGTCAATGGGGCGCGCCGACGGTGAGTGTGGCAGGAGTGCTGGGCATGTTGGCAGGGGTTCTTGCCTGCACTGTGGAGTCCATCAGTTACTACCCCACCACGGCCAGGATGTGCGGTGAGTTTTACGGCAGTGGTGTAGGTGCATTGTTCACTGACATTTCGTCAGTACACGTCTTTTTAGAAGTCCACCAAGGGCCCAAAATTTAAAAGAACTTTTATGTTAGCTTCCGTTCATGTTTACTACTAACCACAGTTGCTTTTAAATTGTAAACAGTGTTAGACCTCAGAGATTTGTCTTTATAGATCCTCTGAGGCCTGGAATGAAAAAGAGGAAGCTATCGGCTGTTTTAGTAAAGTTAATCACGTTCCTCTAACACAGCGGCCCCTCCACCACCTCTACACGCCATCAACCGCGGCCTGGGGACTGAGGGGCTTGGCACTGTGCTGGCGGGGCTCTGGGGCTCCGGTAACGGGACCAACACCTTCGGGGAAAACGTGGGCGCCATCGGGGTTACCAAGGTAACAGCATCCTTAAGCTGCATGGTTTTGTGTGGGTAGTGTTTATATCTGAATCAAAAAGTATTCAAATACGCACGAAAATTTTCAGACAGCATCAGTACCTACAGCTATGGATTTAGGTCGCTTCAATTTTAGAATAAAACAAATGACAACCAACACTGAAAGTATACATATAATGTAGACAATTTTTAAAATTCTAAGTCATCATAACATAGCGCATAACATTTTGCAGTAATTAAACGAAGGGAAGTGCAAACGACAGGTGTCAGTAACAAGTACCTACAGCGCGCGGGTGGTGCCGTCACAAAATACAGAGAGAACAGAAGGCAATCTACATACAAAGTGCGCTCGAGCAACTCACACATAGACACCTTTCACGGACACGATATCTCAGACCGGTTGGGACCAATGCGAGCGCGAGTGCCATCCCCTGAGACACGCGTCTGTGAAATGCAAAAACGGAGCAACCCAAAAAGTTACTATTACTGTTCAGTGGACGGTTGTTTAATTTCAACATTAAACTGTGAATTGTCTTTTTTTAAGCTACCGGTTGTTGAGTTGACCGGAGAGGTGAGTACCTAGGTATTTGCTCGTGTTTCGATGGTTCATTTTAACGTAACAGAGAATACCTAGTTAGTTGTGGGTAAGCAAAAATGACTTTGTGGCCTTGTAGTATTTTTACAATTTATATTAGGTATTTATTGTAGTACTTATAAGCTAAAAATACGCTCATCTTCCTCATTATAAATAGTTAAAATAGAACTGCTCGGCGAGCCGGCCGGGCCACACGCGTAGCCACCCGCCGCCGATCCTAAAATTTAGAGTTGAGATTAATTGTGATCATGGCAAAGACCTAAATACGAGTATCACTACCACGATAGTTTTTTGTGCGTACCTAAGCCAAAGTTGACAACCCTAGCGCGAACGCCGAGCGTAGGTATGAAAATCGAAGTACATACATGTGATTGCCTTCTGTACTCTCTTTATTTTGTGGTGCCGTGGTGTAGTTGTGTAGTTGTGTATGCTAAAACATTGCGGTAGCGGCGTTGAAACCATTGGATGGTCGGACCGAACTGTGGTGCAGTTTTAATTACTCTATGTGGTTTGTACAAAATTGGGAGGTTTGTTGTTTAATGAGCATGCTTCATTGGTTTTAATTATGAATATTGATTAGTTTAGAAGGCTTTTTTGGTTTTAATATCCAAAGGGTACCAAGGTAACCCTATTCCCAGGCTTATGCCGTCTGTTTGATGTTGTCCCTCGAAAACCCTTCCTAACGTTAAAATAGAGGATGTGCGCTTGTTAATTAATGTAGCCTACTGCAATGCACCGGATATTTCTACCAAATTGGATTTTGCTCGTTAGTATGTGCTTATCACAGTGAGCAATGTCCAATATAATAGATTACATTAACCAAGAAGAATATTGTAGAAGAAGAATACCTACATAACAAAATGCCTGTATTTTTCGAAGGGATACGCAAAGGACAGTACTTTTTAGACATAAGTAAGGCTCGGTTGGTTCAGTCATCTTGATGGTCTTAATTTCCTTTATCAGTCCTAAAATAAAAGGTGAAGAATGACGACAATAACCACATTAGTCGACACACCTTTTTTCCGAGCGTCAATGGGTCATACCGTGATAAGATTATTATTGACAGAAAAATAAGGATTACAGGATATATTTATTACAGCATTTTGGTTTTCTTAGAATTTAACTCAAGAGAGATTTTCAGACTTCTTGCACTAGGCTGAGTCTATCCCGCAGGAAATTTATAAGATACTAGCATTTGCCAGCGGCTTCGCCCGCGCGGAAGTTTCATCCCCTATTTAACTCCCATATGGGTTGAATTTCGAAAAGTCTACATTATAAAGGGAACCACTGTGCATTTCAGCTTTCTAGGTCCAAGGGTTCGGGCTGAGCGTTGATGAGTAATACAATATTTTAGGATTATACAATATTTAACGACTGATCCTGATATTATTGTAATTTAATTTTTATAGCTTCACGAAGTGATAAGTTTCTTATGCCGCAATTTTTTGTGGATTTACTATAAACGTACGTTTTTATGTAAATACATATCTTGGAGTAATCTTTAAGCGATTTCTGTTTTGACTGGGATGATAGGAAGTTTGAAGACATACATGCCTTGTAAAAAAATATTAAATGGTACCCCGTGCAGGTGGGGTCCCGTCGCGTGGTGCAATGGGCAGCAGGCCTGATGGTGGTGCAGGGCGTTGTGGGCAAGCTGGGCGCCGTGTTCATCATCATCCCACAGCCCATTGTGGGGGGGCTGTTCTGCGTCATGTTCGGAATGATCTCGGCTTTCGGTGAGTCTCATTACAATCAGCCTAAAGCAGTCATTATCATCATTTCATCCGAAAGACGTCCACTGCTGGACATAGGCCTCCCCCAGGCTCCTCCACTTCGACCGGTCTTGTGCTTCCCACATCCAGCGGATTCCCGCAGCCTTCACAAGGTCATCGGTCCACCTTGTGGGAGGCCTTCCCACTCTACGTCTTCCGGTACGCGGTCGACACTCCAGAACCTTTCGGCCCCATCGGCTATCATTATAACCATACAGAATAAAGCAGTACTCTGTTGGAATGCTTCTTCCATCGCACACCGATCCGACCTAAACTCGATCCCCAGTTACTGTAATCCAGTTGCTTCCAGCTGCTCTGCAAAGTTCGTTGCCCCTAGCCAGAGGATGACCTACTTTATGTTTTCCGATGCAAGGTCTCTCCCTCAGAACATGTCTACTCTAAAAGGTCCTCGGTTTTAAAACCAATTATGCCTGTCCAATGCAACTTTGGCTTGCGTTTTGTGGATTGCATCAACTACTTTGATTCTCTGTCGGATCACCTTTTGTGGATTCCAAAACTTACACAGAGCATAGCCTTGTCATAGCTCGCTGAGTAATTATTCTTTTAGAAAGGACCATATAGAATTATAGAGGGTGTAAAAATATGCCTCACATAGCTGTTATGTACACATTCTGTATATCAAATGAAGTATCTGGAGCAGAAATTATTGCTAGGAAACGACATTTATGCTTATGATACGAGTACATAAAAAGTAGTAACTTTGCCATTCAATATTTCCGTAACCAGAAGGATCCCCGGTGTGGCTGAGCTCCCAAGTCCTGAGTGGAGCTGCATGATTACTGACAAATGCGTGCACTAACTGGACAGGTCCACTCAATCTGTGTGGTTATTTCCCCCAAAAGACCATTTCAAACACTAATCTACATGGCCTTCACATGATCTGACCAAGATTATGTCTGAAGTTTAAAAAAAATTGACTTTTGGCTTTGTTAAGCATCTTTTTACAATCGTCTTGTTACCCAGGTCTGTCAGCCCTCCAATACGTGAACCTGAACAGTTCTCGGAACCTGTACATCATCGGGTTCAGCATCTTCTTCCCGCTGGTGCTGACGCGCTGGATGGCGGCGCACAGCGGTGTCATCCAGACGGGGGCTGATGCCCTGGATGCCGTGCTGCAAGTGCTGTTGTCCACGTCTATACTGGTGGGCGGCGTCATCGGATGTGTGCTGGATAACCTGATTCCTGGTGAGGGGAATGTTTTTCTTTCTTTCATTATTTTATATAAGTACACACAATAACATATAAGGAAAAAATGCATGAAGTAGAAGAGCACAAACGTACTGCTAATTTAATAAATTTCCCCTAGCAGAACTGTGACAGCAGAGTTGGATAAGAGATGTGTAATAAGACAATACAGGAAAAGTTAAATTAGAATCGTAACCATATGATAGATCCCAGGCTGATTTCCGGCCACCGTAGGCATGAGCTTGCGGACGGCGAGTAATGGGTAGCTCGCTGTCCGGTAAGGACCAAGCCCAAGTCGACGGCGCGTTGTGTTCCACGCGCGCCTCAAAGAGATGTCAGCACAAATAGTGATGGGACCCGCAAGGGTCGATGCCTGCCAGGGGTGCGGGTTTGTTCAAAAGAGATACCGCAGCCCCTGGAATACAGACTACTGAGGGAACACGGGTGGGTTTTAGTCAGTAAAAGTCGGACACGCCCTCCTGCTCCACCCAGAGCGGGAGAAGTTATTTGATGATTTCCCACCCAAAAAAAAAAAGAACCGATAGAAATATGAAATGTCATCATAATTGATAGAAAGACGTCCACTGCTGGACATAGGATGCCTTAAAACATTGCCACGACCAGTACCCTAATTGCGTAACTCACGATTCATCATAATCTGTATCGTTTTGAAACGGATTGTTAAACCATTGCTTCATATGTTCGAAAAATGTGTCTGTTCGACAACATAAATAACGCAATGAATATTGTTTAACTGTGAAGACGAAACCAATTATGATCAATCGTGAGTTACGCAATTAGGGTGCCGTTCTATGCGTCTCGTATCCATTGTATTCTTACGACCTTTAGTAAATTATCGATTTACCTGGCAAATGAAATGAAATGATTGACCTTTCCAAAATGAAGTTTCGTGTAGGTAGAGTAGTAGTACTCTTTTACAATATTTTGATGATGATAAATGAACAGCGATGTCTGATAGCATGAATGAATCAACGTGTATGACAGTATACTATAGTAGGTAGGTAACTCATTTTTCTTCATTTAGCATCACTATTGCAAAATGGACTTAGTTCTATTCACCACACATCAGGTACGGACGAGGAGCGTGGACTAGCCGCCTGGGCGAAGGAGATGTGCCTGGACGCGGCCGGCGCGTCGGCAGAGGGCGACACTTACGACTTCCCGGTCGGAATGGGACTTATACGGAGGTGAGGTTTTATAGCATAATAAATACTTATTCCTTGCCTTCAAACCCTTTATTTTCAAGGTCGAATTATGTTAGCTAACAAAACTCCACAGACACCCCAAATAGAGTATTCAGTTAAAACTATAATACAATGATCAAAACTATTTTTTTAAAGCTAACTAGTATCAAACTATTTTTTTAAAGCTAATTAGTATTTTAAAAAAATTGTGTTGACCTTACTTTTGCATTCAAAATGGAGTTTTATTGCCTTGAAATAAGATTTAATTCTCTTTGGATTGATGCCGATCAACCGAATCGCCGGATACCTACGTTAGGCACAACACATCATTTTTGAAAAAAAAAGGAAAAACCTATATTAAAGTTATTGAAATCGATTGAGCAGTCAATTAGGAACAAACTACTTACAGGACTTACGTTCATTTGTTACACCTTGTAGATTATCTGAGCATGAAAAACAAAACAAAAATGTTTTCAGTTTCGCTAGCTAGTTTAATTTAACCCGGTAGGTATAGTGGTAAAATTTAGTTTAGGCAGAGGTGTACTTACACGTACATTTCACTAGTAATCATGATATAATTATTTCCTAAAGTAGTAGTGGTTTTTAGTCAACAATTTATGTCCAGAAGTACACGCTCAAGTTATTATAATGTTTCTAGGTGGACATGGACCCAGTATCTGCCATTCATGCCAACGTACCAAGCTGGGAAGTTCACCGCGTTGTTCACGAAGAAAGAGCTCTGATGAAGTAGTGGAACTTTAGCTGAATCAATTGTTAGAACGCACCGAGGGATTTGCGAAATCATTGTGTTCATTTAATCCCTTGCTGCATCGTTATTATTTAATCTTTAGTTGTACAATCAATGTGTAAGATATTTAAGGATTCACTCTTTCGAAATCGGAACAGCACCCTAATTGCGTAACTCACTATTAATCATAATCCGTTTCGTTTTGAAACAGATTGTTAAACCATTGCTTCATATGTTTGAAAAATGTGTCTGCTCAACAACGTAAATAACGCAATGAATATGTAGAACTGTCAAATTGAAACGGATTATGTTCAATCGCAAGTTACGCAATTAGGGTGCAATTTTAATAGTAATCAGGGTGCAATCATTACTACACTAAAACAAAGTTATAATTATGTTACTTGTAGTCACGTAAATTATGGTTCTAGGATATTAGACGGCTTAAAAAAAAACCATTTCATAAGTTCTTGTATGTTAAAATATTGTTTTGTTTAAATCTTCATAATTTTTAGTATAACTAATTCAAAATCATCAAATTTTAATTGACTAAAGAAGGTACAGCGTAACACAGTCCCCGTCTCGTCCCTTTTTACATCATCATCTGTCGACCCTTTTCCAAATTATGTTGGGGTCGGCTTCCAGTCTAACCGGATGCAGTTGCATACCAGTATTTTACATGGAGCGACTGCCTATCGGACCTCCACAACCCAGTTACTGGGTAATACGATACCCCCTTGATAAGACTGGTTGTCAGACTATCGGGCTTTTGACCACCCGTAACAGCTGTCAAAGATCCAAGAATGACAGCCGGGACCTACGGCTTATCGTGCTTTTTTGTTGTGCCACAACACAAGCCCCTTTACGTCACAAGGTCCCGTATCTTTACGTCACAAGGTAATAAACAAGCTGTCGAACTGTTTTGAGTTACCCAAGAAACATTATTAGTTTACCGCCGTGTGACGTCATTTGAGATTCGAAGGACGCTTTGCAGGGACGTGGGCAAAGATGAAAAAATGCTTCTTTTTTCCGATTGGTACTAAAATTATTTAGTGATGTGTGGGTAGTAAAAAAAATTGAAAGAAAAAAACTTGGGTAATCTCAGCACGATCCATAATTTAATTACAGTCAAATATCCTATTAGAGCCTGTACGATGTACCACAACCTCATCACATCGCAGTTTTTTTTTTTTTTTTTTTTTTTTTTTTTTTTTTGTTCTTCTGCTTCGCAGCAATCTGTCGTCAACAACAATAAGCTGCTTCTTTGTCCGATTATCTCTGGTTTTTTTTTTTTTGGTTCTGTAGCTTGGTGATAACTTCGCAGTTAAGTTTATCTTTCCAATCGGCTAAATCTGTCCAGAAGAGAAGGGACGCTATGTCTCCTTAATCTTCTGAATTGCTGGCCGCCATCACCACTTAGTTTTAGAGCAAGTTCGTTTTGATGTTCTGAGAGTCTCTTTTGGTATTTGCCGCTGTATTGCGTAATCTCTTGTTTGACTGTGGGTATTTTCAAGTCTTGATATATTATTTTATTACTAATATAATGGGGTATGTTAAAGATGACTCTAAGCGTTTTTGATTGAAACCTTTCCAATATATCAATATTGCTTTGGCAGGCCGTACCCCAAAGCTGGATACCATAGGTCCATATTGGTTTGAGGATTGCCTTGTAGACAGTTAGCTTGCTTTGTGTGCTCATTTGCGAATGCCGCCCTATCAACCAATACATATTTCTTAGCGTCGCGTCCAGCTGCTTTCTCTTAGTCCATATGTGTTTTCGCCATGTTAACCTTCTGTCCAGGTGCATACCTAAGTATTTAGCATTGTCATTTTGAGGAATCGCTTCATTGTTCAAAACCACTGGTGGACAGGTATCTCTTCTGAGCGAAAAGGTTACATGCGTGGACTTGCTTTCGTTTGCTTTAATTCTCCAAACTTTAAGCCATTCCTCGAGTTTGTTAATGTGGAACTGTAGATATTCAGACACAATGGCTGGATCTGTGTGTGTTGCAAGTAAGGCTGTGTCATCTGCGTACGTTGCAATTGTAGTTTTTTCCGTAGTAGGTAAGTCAGCAGTGTAAATAATGTACAGTACTGGGCCCAATATGCTACCTTGTGGTACACCTGATTTTATTTCATATAGGTAAGACAGTTCGTTCTTGTACTTAACTTCGAAACATCGTTTATCAAGATATGACTTCAATATGAGGAAGAACGAGTGCGGTAGCGACTTTTTAATTTTATAGAGAAGGCCCTCATGCCACACTTTGTCGAAGGCTTGACTTATGTCTAGGAATACTGCAGAACAGTATTGTTTCTCCTCTAGTGCTTTGCTTATAACATCTACAATACGATGTACTTGTTCAATTGTGCCATGATTCTCCCTAAACCCGAATTGATGATTTGGAATTATTTCATTTAGGTTTTCCTTCATTCTTTTTAACAATATCTTTTCAAACAGTTTTCCTGTAATAGACAAAAGACTTATTGGTCTATACGAGTCAATTTCATGTGGTGGTTTACCGGGCTTAGGAAGCATAACTACTTGTGCAATTTTCCATTGCCCTGGGAAATGCGATAGTCGCAAACAAGCATTAAAAATCTGAACTATTGCTATTATACCCCTTATTGGCAGCTTTTTGAGAAGTGTGCTATCGATAAGATCGTATCCTGGGGATTTCCCTTCCTTTAAATGTGTTATTTCTAGACTTATTTCCCTAGGGCTCGTGGATTTAAGTGGCAGACACATCTGTTGGGCACTTTCTAGGTATCCGTGAATTTCCATGCCATGATCTGGTCTAGACTCTGGAAATGGCTGGAAAACAGTGCTAAGATGTTCGGCAAAGCTGACAGCCTTTTCCAAATCTGATCTTGCCCACTCCCCCGTCCTTTTTTTAAGAGGCGGTATCTGGTTGTTCGGGCGTTTTAATTTGTTTGTGGCTTTCCAGAGGGAGTAGTTTTTATCCACAGAAGGCGATAGGTTCGAGAGAACATTTTGAAGGTTGGTGTCATTAAGAGTTTTTATGAGGTTTTTTAGTTCATCAGAGGATCTGTTGAATGCGGTTTTGTCTGTTGGATATCGAGTTCTATGCCATTCTTTTCTTAGGTTACGCCGCTCATTGATTTTATCCTTTATAAGTTTAGGATATTCGTTACACACTGGGGTCGACTTCTTTCGCGCCTTTGTAGAGACCGTGGCAGCCTTGTAAATGGCGAGGTTGAAATTTTCTATTGCTTTTTCTATTTTTTCAGTAGTGTTGAGTCTAGTTTCACATCGCAGTGACAACATGAGGGAAAGCAGTCACGTGTGTAGTGTCGCTGCAGCTTTTTGCAGTTTTGTTGTGGTGGCGTTTTCGCTTGTAGCTGTGATGTGGTTACGTTGTGGGTGGCTACTGTTTGACAGACAGATCGTTGTGTCTGCGACGTCGCCTTGGTGTAGTCGGTGTCGCCCACTCGGTTGATTTTGATGGCCCAATGTGGTGCGTGGGAATAGACTATTCATTTTCATACAAATTAGCGCCCGTCCACATGATAACGGTGTGATGTGGTTGTGTTACGTGTGATCGATGCCTTGTGGTTGAAAAAATAAATATGCACTTTTATGAAATTTAGGCGAATTTCGAATTCGAATAATAAAATAATCGGAAGTCCGACAACCTATTAGACATCTTGTGGAGGTACTGCCGCAGGTTTTATTGCCTTTTCAATACATTCCCTACCAACAAATATCTACATTGTTATTAAAACAGATTCTTCATTCTATTTTGCAATATTAGGCTAATTTTCATTCACCCCTACTTATCTTAGATTGTAACTCCAAACGTACCTAGACGTACATTATAATAAGTATAATTAAATTAAGTAGAAACATGTAAATATAATGAATTATTTGTAAAATAAAATCGGTTTTAGAAATAAATGGCGATAAAAAGCGATTTAGTGAGTTTTTGATTATTTTACACTTTTTTATGCTCGTTCGTGTCAGGAAGGTACAGAAGGATTCAGTCCTGTTGTAGACTGGGTGTAAAAAGGGAGATGGGGATACACAGATAGATGAATAATCGTTTTTACACTTAGCTGGACATGTTATGCCAAGTTGGTAAACCATGTTCTATGTAAAGTAAGTATATAGGGTGACTGGTAATTAGTGAGCGATAATTAAACACATGATTGTACTCATCATTATGAACAACTTTTACTATGGGAGCAAACCCGAAATCGGGAAAAATAAATCAGGTGTTCCCTACATTTTGACGAGTTATGCGAACATAAATGTAGGGAACAGCAGAATTATTATTTTTTCGCGATTTCGGGTTTGCTCCCATAGTAAAAGTTGTTCATAATGATGAGTACAATCATGTGTTTAACTGTCGGTCACTAATTACCAGTCACCCTATATATTTATAAGGTTAGGCTATCTATCAGTACATTGGTAGATGCTAACCCCCTTACTATTAAACACAGAATAAAGTTATTCCAAGTTTAAACCTATGAAAATATATGGTTATTCCTGGTACTTATAACTTTATTCCGTATTTATTAGTAGGTTAGAGTTATTTTAATTGAAACAGGAATTTTCTACCGCCTTAGGAAGTGTGAGCATTTGAGCACTAAAACAAGCGTCTTCAAATCTATAGTCTATACCTACTAATACAAGAAGAAAGAAAGAAAGAAAAAACGTTTATTTGCGGTAAGCATGACACAAAAAGAACAGGAATACAAAAATAAGAAAATGTTGAGGGAAACATGCGTCACATCCACGCAAAACGGCTATCGCTCAGCATTATGCTGCGACCCTATACAAGACAGAGCCCCCAGCGCTGGTTTTCAGTGACAGCCCGCTTTGACGTATTGACGTCGCCCGGTGCATCAAACAAATTATTAGACACTTTACTAGTGCAGCGAACATATAGAAAAAATGTAAATGTGATAGAAGTAAACAGGAATATAAAAAATAATAAAAACAAAAATAAAAAAGAAATAGACAAACATCAATAAACTGTTTACTCTTTATGCAGTGGCAACCACATATTAGTAATCTGTGGTGGCTGTATGGGGGCAATCTTCTGAACTACTGATCTGGAACCGAAAATTATTTCACTAATAATTTTTTTACAGTATCATCGAGTGCCATAGGATATATTTTATGCTAAAACAAGAAATTTCACGCCGACGAAGAAGCAAGTAAATAATAAACTATCATAACTATTATCGTACCCTCAATAACTTACAATATAGTGGGGAGGCGGTGGCTCTGGTCACGTCTTTGAAGCTATTTTAATATCCTGTGTCCTCGCCCCCGGCTGCAAGATTATATACCTACACCATAGACTTACACTAGATGGGAAAATAAGTGCCCTACTTTAAAATATTTATCGAGAAACAGGCTAGCTAGGAGAACAAAAATAAAAGATAGCGCTTAAAGTGTACAACTGCGTTTACAATCACTAATCAGGTATGACGTAGGTACCCCTGGATGAAGAATTTAAGTATCACAAAAGAGGTAAAGGGGTGCTCCACACATGTTCGGGTCGGCACATTTGATACGGCTGTCGGTATTTGCTGATCGGCAAACTCCGTTCGACTCCTCATCATCATTATCATTGCAGCCTAAAGACGTCCACTACTGGACATAGGTCTCCCCGAAGGAGGTTGCCATGGTAAACTACGTAGAGAACGCTGCTGCTCATTCTCTAGTAAGTCACTTAGTAGTCTTTTACGACACCCACGGGAAGAAATGGGATAGTGCTATTCGTTAAGTCCGGCACCATACGGAAAGACTCAGTACCCTCGCTAAATTTCGTTCTGGGCGGATCGACACAATTCGAGCAAATCCTAGCAGATTTTCCGAGACATAATACGTCTACATATATTTACCATCGCCGCCCGGCTATGCCCAATCATGACGAACCGAACAAGTGCCAAACACTCCTAGCACCCTCAGAATGACATTAACCTCCATATTTATAAACGTTACTTAAAGTTAAGTAATGATTAGCGTCTGTTTAACCATACATTTTGACGTTTAATCTTTAAGCAACGTTTACAAATAAGGGGATTACACGATTATTAGTGGCTAGAATGGCAACCCAGCGAAATCATATTTAAACGTGTACGTAGGTACTTCATCATTCCCGATCACATGTAGGTAATCGCGTCCCATAATACCATTTATATAGAAATTCGCTTAATCCACGTTCGCACGGACGTAGGAATATCGTAGCGGGATTTTTTCACGTACGGGATCGTTACGCTCTAACCCCGTTGCGATATTTTTACGTCCGCGCGAACTGGGTCTTAGGCAACGCTGTAATAGGATAAAAATATGAGGTCGGCCCAGACGAGAAGCTCAGCAGACCTGGCTTACGTGGGGGAAAAGATCTTAAGTAAAAGTGGATCCATGCCTAATGCCAGCCTGTTTTATGAGATGTATTGATAAATCTATTTGTGTGATGGGCCAATACTGGATTATTCGGTAAAGCTTCTTCCAAATACACGTAAAGAGAAATAAATAGCTAATCTCATGTTTCTCCCGTATTTTTCCAAGTTAGTTGTATTCAATATCAGTATTTTGTATTAGTAATCTCAGGTGTCTGTACTATCTTGTTTTGGGTGTATTATTGTAAGGGCAAAATCTAGTTTTTTTGGTAAGGCCATCTTACGTTTTGGTACAAGGAGGTACCAAATGAGCCCTATTTTACACGACTCCGCGACGAAAAGGTGCATATTGTCTTTATTTTTTGCTTATCTATGTTTCGATCTTTAGAGACAGACCAAACGCGTGGGCACATTTCGATGATTCAAGACGTCAGTCGATGTGTGTATTCTGTTCTAGCCAGGGACATTCTTTTTAACATTAAAGAGCAATATTGTTTCCGGTTGTATGAGATTGTTAATAGTTTTTGAGTTTAATAAAACCTCTTAAAATAAAACTTTGTTGTTCCTATCTTTTTAAAAC
Source organism: Polymixis flavicincta (assembly GCA_949987655.1). NCBI lineage: Eukaryota > Metazoa > Arthropoda > Insecta > Lepidoptera > Noctuidae > Polymixis > Polymixis flavicincta. The sequence goes on along the minus strand of OX465176.1, from coordinate 25,116,667 downwards.
TTCACATTTTACGCAATCAGAATTTTTATTTTTGCTAACCGTTTGTTTTTGCAACTGCTAAGTTTTGCCTCCTCAAGCCTTTGATAATAATAATTGACAATAATCATCTTTCGCCGTCTCCTATAATCTGTTTCTTATCTCCAAAGATACACTCATAGAGGCAATAAATCTTCGAAAATAGAGTGGTCGCTAAAAATATATATGAGTAAAAAAAGATTTCATTCCATTGTGCTATTGATTCAGAGTCATCAATAAGTGTCGTCGCCATAATTGACACAGCGGGTAATGGAACGCGTAATGGAAAAAAAAGTTCTGCAAAGTTGGGGCTATTTTTGAGATATCTGACCCTTTCTGCACAACCGAATGATATTTCAAATGTATGTTATCTCGGAGATTTTACGGATTATTTTCAGGGTAAATTTTGCCCAGTGACTGACCTTTTCAATCCATGTTTTGTAGTGAATTGTGTGGGCGAACGGATAGTTTTCAGCGCTTGGAGTCTTGAATGTTTTTGACGGAAATGTCTGTGTAGGATGTGCTTTCGTTATAAGAAGCTTCTATATGTGAGATTCATAAGCTTACACAAAAAAGGACAAATAAGAAAGTTACTCTAATAAAACCGCTATTGGTTTGGGAATCGCTTTTTCTTGTAAGTAATTTTGTGGTTGCTTCCGTTTTAGTCACATGGATAATGGTACAGTTATCTCATTAGAAGTAGGTAGGAAACCGGAAGCCAAATGAAATAAAAAAAAAACACTTTTTTGAAGTAAAAGTTATCAATAATTACCCATTAACTCAAAGAACCTAATCTATATATACAGGGTTATTGGAAAAACACCCACAACCTCTTAAGAGGTAATTGTACTCATCATTATGAACAACTTTTACTATGGGACTAAACCTGGAATCGAAAAAAAAAATCTGCTGTTCGTTACATTTATGTTCGTATAACTGATCAAAATGTAAGGACTAGCAGATTTTATACCTTTAGCTTGCCTGGATATTTGGGCTATTCAACTTTGAAATATTTTTTCAATTCGAACCAATATTTCCTGAGATAAGCGCGTTCAACCAAACAAACTGTTCAGCTTTGTAATATTAGTATAGATTAAACTTACCTACCTACAATAAAGAAAAACCGACCGAAGCAGGGGCAGTGAGTGTGCTTAATTGAAAATGTAACATATTTCCAAATACGGCGCTTCGCTGTAAGTTACCGGTAGCCGGTATAAAGGGGAAAATGGATTCGAAAACTTGTCAAGCTTCAGGTGGATAAAGTGGAAATATTTGCACAACAGTTTGTGTCGTAACAGGAAACTTATACTAAACAAGGATAATTTAGAAGAAACACCACACATTGTGAACTTTCTTCCTCTCTATAAATTTATTATTATTATTAAAAGCCTGTGATGTCCCACTGCAGGGCAAAGGCCTCTCTACCTTCCTTCCACTTCTCTCTGTTTAGTCCTACTAGTGGCTAGTTCTTGTTAAAGGAGTCCAGCTCATCCCGCCATCTCCGTCTGGGATAAATTTATAGGTAAGGTAAATTCAAAATGGCATAAAACACTAATAATATAATATTGAATTTTAAAGGGCGGTGTTTTCCTCAATATTATCATTGTTTTTATAAAATTAAATCTGCCTCCCTCTCGTTTTTGTGAAAAATGTAATGTGTACAGCATTTTCAGCCAGTTGGAAAAACGTTAATCAAATTAAACATTTTAATTTCATTAAACTGTGTTTAGCGTTTTTAAAAATACTATGATATAGGTACGTCTAATAGAATATTAAAGTTGATGACGACTGTTGGAATCGGCTTCAGAAATCAAGGAATACGAGATACCTTACCTACTTTTGATTCCAAGCATCGAATGTTTTGGTTCTAATAGTCTTATAAACTTTTTAATAATTTTTGAATTAGCCGGGAATCCTACTGGAGCTTTAATTAAAACTAAACATAAACTTTTATTGATAGACTATATCATAATTTCCATTGACGGATACATTCCGTTTTATGAAAACCAAATGTCATGGCCGTGTTCCAAGTTTAGCCATCGTTTAATAGACTACAATAAACCCGTTGTGCTTCGTGTGACGTCATGTCCGGGCCATCACGGGCGGTATAAAGCGTTAACAGTTGTGATGAGCGCCAAATCACGTCGTCAACTACGATGACTGTATTTGATGCGGAGATTGAAACGGCCTTTGTGTCATCAGATTAATTTGAAGTTTAATGCAAAATGCAGTTACGCATGATGGTTATGAGCTATTTTCCAGAAATGCTAGCAATTGACACCCTACATCAATTTGCCGTGTTATAGTCAGTAGCATACAACTGTCAAAGAACTATCGTTGTGATTTGAATATACAGACAATTTAAGTAGGTAGTATAAGTGGGCTATGGGTAGGAGAATGATGAGTAAATCTAAAAAAAAAATATTTGAAAATTGTGTATAAGTCATGAAATAAGGTGGTACTATTATTTTTAATTCTAGTACCAAAAGGTACATATGCGTACAGTCTACTGCCATAACCATGACCTTCTTTGGCATCGTGGCCGGGCCAGAACGGAACACACTAGTTTGTCTGCTTCGAATAAAATTGGCGAGTCTATCTGCCACGTTGGCAACAAGCTATCACTACGCAGACACAAATATGTGATCCAGATCTTATGAATATTGCACCATTTCAGCATAATATAAATTTATTCCGATGTTTTATTTACCTACTTCGCCACTTCTACTCGCTTCGTCACACACAGACACATAGTTCCACAGACCACACGATCGTTCTACAGGTAAGTGTGAGTTAACCTGCGCTTACACGGGCAATTTCTTCCGGCAATCATTGCCCGGCAACAAATAGTAGTGCAGTAGTTTAATTCCTTAAATTGCTTCAATTGTTCCAGCTGTACCTTTCCTCATAATAATGGGTATCGTGTTACACAATAACTGGGTTGTGCAGGTCAGATAGGCAGTCTCTCCATGTAAAATACTGGTATTCAGCTGCATTCGGTAAGAATTTAAGCCAACCCCAACATAACATAGTTGGGAACTAGGGATGCGGGTTGTTCCAGGGGTGCGGGTTGTTCAAAAGAGATACCGTAGCCCCTGGTACACAGGCAACTGAGGGAACACGGGTGGGTTTTAGTCAGTAAAATTCTGACACGCCCTCCTGTTCCACCCAGAGCGGGATAAGTTATTTGATGACTTCCCACCGCCCCCAAAAACAAAAACAAACATAATTGGGAAAAGGCTAGGCAGATGATGATGTTCCGGCTATACCTTAAACCTCAAATTACTCCATTTACCTATTCTATACTGCCTAGCTGTTGCTCCATATTGCTCAATATGGTGTAGTGGTATCTATGTATGGTGGGAGTACTGTCATATATGTAATTTTGACGTTCGAAAAGTGCTGAATTCTCAGCCAAATTTAAATGAATGAATTTTGATTTTATGAGTATCATCTATCTGGATAGTATCTGGTTGGTATTTCTACATGTTAGCATCGTAAATTGTTTGCTATACTCGTGAAATTATATTTAACCAATGTCTGCCGGAGTAGAGCAATTTAAGTTGCTCGTATATGCAGCACGAGGGTGCCTCGTGGAATGCTCTGAATGAAAAGGTCAAGCTAACGTAGTCAGGATTCTTAAACGGTGACGTAACAATACCGGCACGGCACCTGAGCCCGGCCGGTTTATTAATATTGCCCGGGGATTGAAAGCTGGAGCCTTAGAGTGCTTTATGGACTTTGAAAAATGATTGGTAAAGCGTTGATCATCCTGTTATCCTGTGAGACACTCAATTTAAAAATCGTTGTGTTGTTCCTAGAAAATAACATGATAAATAATCCTATGACATCTAGCTTAAATACAGCCATACTGTTCTCAGAATTTAACACGATACACGTGGCTGTTGTAAGGGCGACTTATGGAGAAAAGAAGGTTTTGACAGTGTGTTTGGTGTTGTTGTTGGCAGGTTGATTATCCTGCGGCCAATGTGACAAGCGCCAAGTTTCTAATGGTTACTGGGTGTCCCCAAGCTTAATTTTCTTTGGCAACTTTATCATGTAAAAAGGCCTTTGAAGCGTTTTCCCAAAAGTTCAGATAGGGTGAGTCAGAGTGAGTGAGGTCTTGTGACGTTTTTGGGTACATATATAGTTTTTCAGAACTGCTCATTCGCTGCCCACGCAGTGGTGACGAAGCTTGAAATGTCTTCAACCGTCATCCTGAAAATCCCTAATGTGATAAACTTCTTACTTCATGACTAATTTTGTCGCAGTTTTCCTTTTTGCACGTATGTGAGATGTAAGGGTACGTTGTTACGTATGTGTGTGCTGATGTTTCAGCACATTTAATTGTTGCATGTTACCTGGCAATATTTTGAAAAAGTCATCTGAATTTAATTTAACAAAATCTGCTAAATTAATGTAACAAATATCCTTGGATATTTAACTTGGACACATCCCAGTATTGTTATTGTTACCATAATTCCAGATTTTCGTAGTACAAATAAAATGGCGCTGAGCAGGCAAATCCGTCCGATGTCCGCGTTGACACGAAACCCTTCGCCCCGCTGATAGCCTGGTACTGATGGCTATCACTTGCGAGAGGGAGATAATGTCCGATTAATATTGTTATTGACACTGCCAATACGAGGGTTGAGTAATTACAGTTTTGATTGAATATGTGACGCACAGATTTTTGATACTTTCCTGTCGTTTTATTTGTTTGAATTTTATATTAAAAATAATTTAAATATCAGAACATTCACGTCTTTAATATAATAGGTATATTAAGTGACGGTAGGCGAAAAACTCTTGTTTCTAGAACATAACCATATTATTACAAAACGCGATATTACTTTAGTTGTAGCCGTAAGCTCTGAGCCACTTTTTGCACTTCTGACATTATCTCGATTTCAGTAAAGTTCTCAATACAAAAATGACACCTTAGTACCGGACTAAGTTGTTATTTTTATCAAAGGTACTGTATTTAGATGTCAATCTGTTAGGTTTAAACCATACCTAAAGAAAAACCTTGTTTTGTAATAACAGGGAGAGGGTTCCCAAAACAATTAATCGTAGTTGTTTATATTTTATTAATTGAAACACATTGATACGCACATTGATCGTCTACCAAATGCAATTGAAGCGATTGACAGTATTAAGTACTACAATATCAATTGATCACCACCAGTTTACCCGTGGCCACAGCCGGTACATTTGCGCATTTCCGCTATTAATTACTTAGTCAAAGCCTAAGAAGGCAAAAGACTAAATTATAGCATCCAAATTCCCATTAAAATACCGATCTTACGTCGCACATAGTTGTTACTCCTACCCTACAGTCGATGTCATTTGTGCGTACATTTGTGAAAGTAACATAAACACTGTAACGGCTCACTTACTTTCAGTAATTACTGAGCGTGTGAACCCACCGTTGGGAAATATACGCCTATATATATGTTCTGCCGTTCTGACACCTTTATCTGTTGTGGGGTACTGGAAGACAATAGTTCTGTAAGTCATGTGCTGCGTTACTGGGAGGCAAAAGGAAGAATGGCAGGACCTAATGAGGACCTAAGGAGAATTTGAGATCTTTCGAGGTTATCATACGACAATACACCCTATAAATTGTATTCGATTTATGTTTTTTCCATTTCCAACCCAAGAAATCATTCAGATGATAGCCTACGATGAAAGCTTCGTTATAAACGTCATTAGCATCCCAGAAGCTGTAGCGGGAACATTTCAAAGTGGATGCAAACCTTGCAGTTGACACGGACCAATACGGATTTAGGTCCATTAGTGTTGAGTTGCACACGAGTGAAGGAGTGTTTACATTTCGGCGCACGCATACTAACCTGTTGTGCGCGTATCGACCCGCCGCCCACCGGGGCGAGGCAGTCTCGGCCGATCTTCTCTCGCCAGAGCCCGTGTCCGTGCCGCGCCAGTGAGTCCCGTGCCCAGTGCAGTTCTTGTGAACATCGACATGCAGTTGCCGGTAACTTGCCGGCCACAGTGAGACAAACGCTTCAGGTGAATATGAATCTTATTTTATTCAACAGCAGTTTAAAGTTGACATGTTTTGTTTGAGAGATTAGATGCGTTACTTGAGGCAGGTCCTGAAATATTCAGGTGTGGATACTTCGAGTTAAAAAAAACATACTGTTCTGTTAAAAACTAAATACGTCGATGTAAGAGGAAAATCTTCAGTGGAAAGTCTTATTTAAGAGAAACGACTTTCCTCATATCAATAATGTTTTTGCGCGTCTGTGTCCGAATTCAACTTCGCAATTTGAAAGGGAGGGTGTTTTGCAATTTTCTATAGGATGAATACCCCCAATTAGTTTAAGTTAACCTCACGTTCGATCTGCTTAATTCTGCAGAGGTAAATAATCACATCCGAGACAACATTTTTTGGGGAAGCGTCATTGACCGCGACTAAAAACTTAAAATCTCAGCTTTTCAATTGTCTTTTTACCGATACATTTACTACACAAGTAAATTTTTTCTTAATATACTGGATTCAAAATGTTTCCTTTTTTGCCCCGGCAAACTAGCGGCGCGAAAGAAAAACAATATCCATTAGGAAAGGAGCGTTCCTTTGTTAGATCGTCCTAGATCAGCCGCTGTCAGACTAGTCACGCCTCCCGGCGAGTCCCGATGACTCACGAGATTTATGAGCCCCGTGTGATTAGCAGTTACTGTTCATTTATTATATTTTGACGCACAACGTCATCCGCGCGGTGTGGTGTGAAGATCATCGCATTCTGCGGCCACGCACGGTTTAATGCGCTCTCCAAATATGCGACGTCTGTTGTGTAAACTGCGTATAAAATAACAATCGAGGTTGTTGGGTGAAGTTCTTCCGATACACAAAATTCGGATACCTACCTTTTGTTACCTTGTACCTTACTTTTATTAGGTATAAGACGAAATAAATGTAGGTACGTCGGAAAAAAATCATTGCAAACGGTTTTACCGCTAACAGTCAATTGAACACATGAAACAAGATGAAAAGTTTTTTCCTGAAAAGCATTTGGAAATCTTTTGGCATGTATCATAGATAGGAAATTGATATCATGTCCTCTGTGATGCAATACAAATAGTCCTGTCGCAATCGCGCCTGCGTTGTGCAACAGAGTTCAGTTTGAACTCTAGACCTTTACCACACTTATTATGCGCAGTACCGCTTTTCAATCAAAGCGCCCTTCCCACCACCCACAACACGTTTTATCCTCTTCTTTTACCAGAAGTTTGCGTTAAGAGATTACTTTGAGTTGCTGCCTGAAAAAGGGGCCTTATATCCTAAGATGTTTTAGGGAAAAATAATCCTTATTTGAGATCACCACTAAGTCCCTATTACCAAAAACTATCTTACATTAAAGACACTGAACTTTAAAAGAAACATCTTGAAAACCGCGGGCTTATGTGTGTGGTTGACAAAACGTATTAGTTGGTGATTCCGTTTTTAGAGGGAAGACCTTCAGCTTAACTTTATAGTAGTAGTAACATTTTATAGCCAGGTTCAAGGCTTTAGCCGTGAAAAGATGGGTTTTTGAAATAAAATTATATTGAGAAATGGAATAGAAAAATCTTAGTGAAGGATACCAAATAAACTACGGATATTAAGTGAAGATTTTTTTTTTTTGTCAGGTATCGTTAAAAAAAAGAAGAAAAGACAAAACTGCAGTTAGTCCAATTACAAACAATAAATACATAGACATAAGACATATAGTTGCTTGTTGTTGAGATATCTTCCGGAGCACCACGGGACCAACTAAGGCGAAAGTCTTGTCTTAAAGTTTAAGGTGCATGATCAATACGTATGCATATCTTTAGTAATCTTATCTCTCCACATTGTATTTAACTGATTAAGTTCAATTGCACTAACGCAGTTAGGTGCCGCCACGTTGTTAACTCGCCTTTGTGTTACAGTTCAGTAGATAAGTAAAACCACCAACTACTATTACTTAAACTACAGTCGTATAATATAGTTAGGTAGCCTTGTGTAGTTGGTACTTAGTTAACATATTGCATTAATTAGTTTTACCTTGCTGATATGGGTTTTGAGGGGAAATGCGCCAGTTAATTATTATTTTTGCGCGATTAGAGATAGTGATGTAAGCCTGACTTGTACATGGTGTAAAACATACTTATTATTCAAATCAAATTTTTCTTTCTAAAGCTATAGTTTAGTAACTTTAATTATCTTCTTTGTGCTTAGGGGTTTTTGTTTTGGCTGGGAAATCATCAAATAACTTCTCCCGCTCTGGGTGGAGCAGGAGGGCGTGTCAGACTATTACTGACTAAAACCCACCCGTGTTCCCTCAGTAGCCTGTATGCCAGGGGCTGTGGTATCTCTGTCGAACAAACCCGTACCCCTGGCAGAACAAACCCGCACCCCTGGCAGAACAAGCCCGCACCCCTGGCAGTTGTGCTTAGGGTTATGTTATTATACATACACACATAACATCACGCCTTGCTCCCCGATGGGTTGGGCAGAAGTGTACCTATATTGGACCCATATTTCGCTAGTTACGTTAAGATCCCATGTAATATGGGGCGAGCCTATTGCATGTCCATCATGGCCATCAACCGACCACAAATCTAAGTAGAAAAGCCTAATAACACTTTTCCCGAACTGGGAATCGAACCCAGGACCTCGTGTTCGCAGTAGCCCTTGCGACCATTAGACGTTAGTCTGCCAGCCATGTTATAATTCATTTATTTATTTATTCAAGTTACAATGGCTCATAGACAATATTCAATACAGAACACATAATTATATTACACACAACAACAATACATTAACATTACAATTACGAAACCATTCGGGATGTTACATTTAACTATGATTGATTTATGCTCATCAACTGTCGACATAACCAATTCTGTAAGTCTCTAATACAACTGCAGGGTTCCATAGGCATATCAGACGTGATGAGGTCAGCAGCAGACCCATTTAGCATAATGAACCTATAACGTTCCTACGGCTAGGACACAGGCTGTGAGAGGCAGTGGGCCGTAATCCACCACGCGGGCCCAGAGCGGGTTGGTTCATGTCACATGTCTTCGAATTTCCAATTCTAGGACATGCCGGTTTCCCAACGACGTTTTCCTTCACCGTTTTGAGCGTAATTATGAAATACACAAAGTAAAGCGACTGTTTAAGTATATGTATAATTTTTATTTACTCGAAAGGGGTGTGGGTGTGAGGGTGTGTGTGTCTGTGTCGTATTGGCTTGCCCATGTTGTTTACGTTTGTGTTGAGATTTTTTCTGTTTCGTTATATGAGTTATTTTGGAGGTACGATTTCTTTAAATCTTTTTGCATTTTCAATAGGGTTGTTTTGCATATTTCACAGTCTTCGTAAATTTTTAACCGACTTCCAAAAAAGGAGGAGGTTAGATATATGTTCCACCGAACAATTTTTTTTTATGTTCCTCGATTTCTGCCCCATTTGTATACCGATTCTCAAAATTATTATTTTATTTGAAAGTACGTAAAGGCACCAAGTCAGGATCTGATAATGGAATCCCAGGAAAATCGAGGGCAACCCTCAAATCTTATAGGTATTAACAATGTCTTTCCTATGTTTTCTAATGCTATTGAGACATTTGCGCATTTGTGAGTGCTGTGTACGCCTGTAAGTGACAAATTCACCATAACTAAATCCAAATGTTATTTTCTTATGTTAATGTGCCTAGTGAATAAGTCGTTGGTGTACCTTTTAAATAAATAAATAAATTTGCGTATGGTCATCATACAAAAAAAAAATACAAAATACAAAATAGTTTATTGTGATAAATAGAAAGTTACAAAACATTTAAACGTATTTGGAGCCTTCTTTTAAGCAACAATGCCTGTATTAGAAGGCTCCGCTCTTTCACATCATAATCGTACACTTGTACTAACTTGAGTTAATATAGCGTACCTTAAGGGTAAATATGTAATATAAGTACATTTTTCTGCATTTAGGCCATAATTAATCTAAAGTAAAATAAAAATTAATCTAAAGTAATAATTAAAGAAATCAAAAAGTATATAAGTAAAGTTGCAATTTAAATTAATAAGAAATAAAACTAAAGCTTATAAAAGTTATTCCCATGTAGTGTATGTGATGATCATCATCTCATGAAGCTGAGCTGATGATGGAAGGTACAACTCTTTAACTTAGGATTTAGGTGCAGATTCGGGCATAACTCCGTCATATATAGACCGATTTGCAAAATTATTTTTTTAGAAAGGGTTTTAATCCGAAATGGTCTCTTTTAAATTTCATGTAGATCTGGAGGCCAATTCTCGTAATTAAATGTAGTCGCAGTGTCATCTCGGCGACAAGCAAATGTCAAAAACTTGTCAAAAATGTGTGGAAACTCGAGGAATTTGTGACAGATTGACACTGAGATCAGACTAAGAACGTTCTTAAAATTACGAGAATTACCCCTCAGATGATGCGTTTCGGAGACAGATAACGGAACTCTTGAAAAAATGACAGCAAATCCACCGCGATTGTTGCTATCGCATAAATATGCATTGTTTTGACCCCAAGGATGATGAATTGGTGTGGAGTGGGTACTATAACTAAAAAGTGAAAAAAAAAACTTTTTCCAAAAAAAAAACATCCGACTTCCAAAAAAAAAAAAAAATAACACTAGAAAGTGAAAAATAACTTTAATTTTGGAAGGCGGTGACAAGAAATTAATAAAATACATGTCCAAAGTCACCGCTCCTACACTTTGCCACCCCTGCTCAAGAAGCCTTAACGTCACTGGAATCTACACTGATAAATTGTAGCTAATAACAGAAGCTTCCAATTAAAATAGGGCATTGAGCAAAAATATCTAATCAGATCAGTAGAATTTTCGCTGCCAATCAATTTACCTCCCCCCCCCCCCCCGCCTACTAATTGAGTGGTCGGAAACGTTTGCTGCAAAAGTAAAACAAGTTGATTCACTGATCCAATTTCCCGTAACATGAATACGAGAGTATTTACGAAGAAAAGTAATAAACACATTACAGTTGCTGTATAGTCGACATTTTGTTTCAACAAATTCATTCGAAATCACTTTCGAGGAAGGAATTTTAGTCATTTACACTTTGCTTATGTTAAGTATTCTCCTTCATACGTCGATGATTCAATTAATAACATTTCGAAAACATGTGATATTAACAAACCCGCGCTGGGCCCTTGTGGTGGATTATGACCCACCTCCTCTCGTCGAGAGGAAACCCGTGTCCCAGCACTGGGAATTACATGATTATACAGGTGTAATTGCACAGAGAGCAGGACTAGAGACGTGTCGTCGTTTGTGATGTGGTTTAGGTTTACATTCATTAAAAGATACGTAGTTCTTATCATCTTACTCAATGGACGTGAAATGTCTCACATTTGAGATCCAAACTTATAAAAAAAAACTATTAATATTTGGAAATTGTAAAAAATATATAAAAAGAAACATGGTAACGTTCCTGCTAGACAATAAAATTGTAGGCTCGTATAATTGTAGGCTCGTATAATTTTAGGCTCGTATAATTTTAGGCACGTATAATTGTAGGCTCGTATATTGTAGGCTCGTATAATTGTAGGCTCGTATAATTTTAGGCACGTATAATTTTAGGCTCGTATATTGTAGGCTGGTATGACATAGCCAAAGTAGCAGGAAAAATATGGAACAGGCTGGCCAGAGACAGAGCGCTATGGAAAATAATGGAGGAGCCTTTTACCGCTAAAGGCGGTCCTTACATCTAATAATTAATAATATTAAAATAGTATTCATGTTAAAAAATTATAATTAATGATAACTTGGAATTAATAAAATCCTATTAAAATAAGGTTAAAGTGCTAATAATTTTAATTCATTTTGCATGAAGAAAATAAAATAATGGCAATAATAATAATGGAATGATGTGAATATTTTTGCATTCTTAATATAATAATAAATTAGATACATTAAATATTGGCATGATGAAACTATTACGAAATAATGTTTACTGTTAATTAAAAATAAATTAAAATATTAATTGCATATAGAAATACATGTACTTTGTTATTTTAAATAATTTAAATTGTTAATAATAATAAATGCTATTGACTATATAAAATGAAGGAAAAAATATGTAATAAATTTATAAATTTTCAACAGTCAATTATGCACAATATTAATTTAATTGAATTACGAAAAAAAAAATCTAATCAATAAGAGAATTAATTGATGTATACATACAATGTAAGGAATTAATAAAGCTATTTTTATTTTATTTATTTGTATATTGTAGGCTCGTATAATTGTAGGCTCGTATAATTGTCGGCTAGTATAATTGTTGATCTTTGGTGATCTTTGGTCTTTGTGGATCAAAAAAGGAACTATATGTATAGGTATGTAGGTATGTTTTGTTTAAATAGATATCTATTTTAATACCGTTTCTTTCAAACGTAGTTTTAAGGATGTTCGCAAAACTGTTATTGTACCTCCAATGTAATGTTGACTTGGTACACATACGTCTCACTACTACAGGTCAATGTCAACTAAAGCGTTAAAACATAAATACTCCATTCACTGAAAACAAAAAGCTTAAAATGTAAACATGACTAATACCTTCAATCGTTCTCGGAAACGCAAAGCTAATGATATATTTCCTTTCCTTCAGTGGACTTGCAAAACATTTTGTTTAAACACTAATGAAATATATTATTTCCTTTCTTAAGAAGAACATGGTAGCTATTAGTCAGAAAATGGTGAAACTACATACTTAACATAATCGGCCTATAATGTTCCCACTGTTGGGACACAGGCTTCCTCTCGGTGAGAGGGCGTAAACCGTAATCCACCACGAGGGTCTGTCTAGTCATCGATTTTTTGTTCTAGGACATGCCGGTTGCTCACGACGTTTTCGTTGACCATTTCGAGAGTAATGATGATGAAATAATTTACACACAGTAAAGCGCCTGTCTTGGTTTGAACCAACGACGTACAACTCACAAGACGCGGCCGTTACCACTTGGCCACCACTGCTCTGATACAAAACTGGCCAAAAGTAGGTGTATTATATGTACACTTCTACCTCGCCCTACAAGAAAAGCAAGCGTTATGCTATCGTGGAAATCTGGAACGCAACATTGTACGGATTAGCGTCATGGTGTAATGGATCATTTACATAATTATGTTAGACGGGCTAACAGATGCGAAGTGGAGGCGCCATACTGTCGCGTTACAATGAGATAGCTTGGCAGTGTATAACCCTGTGTTTGCATTCTAATGGCTAAGAAAAATTGGGAGAAGACGTTTATTAGATTAACGGCATGTCATAATGTCCGGTTAATTTGTTGGCAGAAGTAGGTATTATTAGGTTGTGGAGGTCAGATAGGCAGTCGCTCCATCCGGTTAGAGTGGGAGCCGACCCCAACCAAGTTCGGGAAACGGAGGCAATGATGACTTTTACGGCAGAAATAGTTAAGAATGTAACCCGCGTGGTGGTTTACGGCCCATGCCCTTTCACAGAGAGGAGGCCTATGTCCCAGCATTGGGAACAGTATAGGTTATTATGTCGTATCCAGCTACTTTCTGGGTTGTCTTATCATACTGTCTTTATCTATAAATGAATACGTGAAGCCAAAACGATGTACCCCTTTTTACAAAAATAAGGCGAACGGAAGAGTATGAAAGGCACAGTTAAAGTTTATGGTTAAGTAGAAGGAGTGCAAAAATCTAATATTTTTATAGAATAATGCATTATTTCTAACTTAAAATTTAAATGAATTCTGGTAGAATTTCGATCACTGCGCGACCACTTGTTAAAGTAAAACAGTACGTTGTTGAGTTAACATATTACTAAAATGTTTACATTATGTCATGTTATGTAATTTGAACTCTGCCCAATTCACGAGTCAATGGTGTCAAAATACGTTAATCCCATTTATCGGCAGGCTCGTCCAATCTACAGCCAGATCTATAGTACCTTTAGTATAGTGACGTACTAATCCCGCTTTTTGCGGACTTATCGCTCACAAGTGATTACCGAGTGACGGTAATGTGACCACGTTCCGGGATTTAGCGGTGAGATAACAATGTGACATGGTTTTATGAGGAAAATAACCTGTTTGATTTTGGCGTAATATATTGTGCAAGTATTTTAATATCAAGTCACAATGTCTTATGTATATTAATTTTCGTCTTCTGGTTACTATGATCTCTGTTTCGACTAGTTGAATTTGTGGAGCATTTTAAAAGGATTGAAACATCATCTGAATTGATTGGACTTTCATTAACTTCGTAGATGATTACAAAAGCTCTAAGAAGTACTTACTCTGTTGGATTCTCAACACTCGGTTCAACACCTAGAGTTGGAAATCCCTTGCACGATATTTTTACATCCGTATGAATGTCGACTACCCCATAATTAGTTCCTACATTAGAAGTTACATAAAACAATTATGAACATAAAAAAACTTAGTGATACGTTCAAAGCCTCAAGCCTGAGATTGAACCCAGGAATTAGCATTAATATTTTTATTTTTATTTTATTTACTAAGGGATAATAAACAACTACAACATTTATGTAAATAGCTTCCGCCCGCGACTACGCCCGCGTCGAAGTCGGAAATTATCCCGCGGGAAGTTATTACCGGGATAAAAAAAAGTCCTAAAATCCTATGTGTTAATCTACATTATAATATATCTGTGTGCAAAATTTCATCCAAATCCGTCTATCCGTGAAAGAGTAACAAACATCAATACATACAAACTTTCGCGTTCATAATAGGTATTAGTAAGGATACATTAAGGTTAACAAAACTTAGGTTATAACGTTGCAGTCCACTGCATTATCTGCAGATAAGACATATAAAGATCAGCGGTTGCCACTATACGAGCATTACCAAAGCTCAAAATTATCTTGACATAAATAAAAAAGTAACTTTAAAGCCTTGAAAGATCTTTAACTCTGAATAGTCCAGTGATAATAGTGTTACAAATAATCGCCCTTGCCAGTCCCATAACCTAAAGACATACCAGGGACACATAAGTACACATAGTGTGTGCCAAGCCAAAGTCTCGACTAGCCGCTCCATTACCGCTGTCTGTCACCGACAGAAGTGAAGGTCATCCATCATTTTGACATAATACTGACTAGGCTGTGGAAGAATATCAGACAATGGACATGATTATAGTCATTAAGGTTGTGAGGGCAGGGAAGTGGTGAATGGCAGGCGTTTTGGAGGCAGTCTTATGTAGTTTGGATGTTTAAAAAGAGCTGATTTTCAACATAATTTGAATAAATGTATTTTGATTTCTCTTCGTGCATTATTACCGTGGTTTAGCTAGTATGTGGGTACCAGGAAGTCATGAAACTGTTGTAAATAAATGTATTGTTTTTGTTAATGTTTTCCAAAAGTAATAAAATACGGATAGAAAGACTGTAAAAGCTAATGCTAGCCGTGGAACGGGCCTGGTAACCTGTATCACAGGTATTTTTCCAAAAATCTATATTAGGCA
Source organism: Polymixis flavicincta (assembly GCA_949987655.1). Taxonomy (NCBI): domain Eukaryota; kingdom Metazoa; phylum Arthropoda; class Insecta; order Lepidoptera; family Noctuidae; genus Polymixis; species Polymixis flavicincta. The sequence goes on along the minus strand of OX465176.1, from coordinate 25,101,161 downwards.
CCAGTTTTTCACAAGAGTGGTACATAGCTGAGATATTTTTTGTACACATTAACTTTAAGTAGGCTTTGTGTATAGAGAATAAATGATAAATTATATAGATAGATAGTTTCCCACACAGTGGGCGTTTGTCACCTTTTCACACGCAAATATGTAAAGATACCAACTTACTTTCATTCAAAATGTTGCCAATACGTAGTCAGAATAACAATAAGGTGCAAGTTAAATTTTAACATCAGGGGACTTAACATTTTTCTTCCTTTCCTGTACATTGCGATATCATACATCCACTAAAGATACACAAAACATTTATCTACAAAATTAATTAGAGTCTGTCATCAATAATTAGGTCACTTTTCAGAAAATTGAGCTTTTATATAGCCAACAAGAATTAAGTTATGAATAGTAGCGATATAATGTGTCTAATCGCTTTTCGATTGCTCAGATCTGATAAAGTCGGTGTTGAAATAACAAATAGGTACATTTAATGAAGACGTTTACTAACTAATGAGAGTCACCTTGAAAACTAAAACTAAAGCTGAAAATAGTAGCACTACTGAACTGTGGTTACGGTATTTAACCAAACGAAGTTATAAAGTAACAGGTTTTAGTTACGTTTCTTTCAGTCGTTTCATAATAAATCATTCTGCTATTTTATTTGGTAAGAGTTTGTTTATTTTTCATCATAGAATTATTTTAATTTTTCAATCGATTCATATCTTAAAATAATAATAAGTACAGGTGTATAACAATAAAATAATCACAAGGCATCAAAAAATACGTCCGCATCGTTGTCAATGGGAAAAGTGCCCAAAAGGCTGGCAGTATTGCCACGTTGTATGGCAATGTAACATTAATTTATTGCTGTAACTTAAAACGAAAAACTAAATTCTTTCAACTTAATATCAAATTTACATCAGATTGTACGTTCTTCACAATATGAACTTTTCTTTATAAAAGAGAATTACACAACATTTGAAATCCATCCGATCGATTCAGACCCGTGATTCAGACCCCAACTTGATTTTACGAGGGTGCTACGGCGTAGCGTCTACGTCGTAGCCGCCTACGCCGTAGCTTTATCTTTTGTTGCCTGCATTATAAGTCCTATCCTTCCTATCTGGCATTTAGGCTCCAATATTCTGTTACAAAACTTCATAGAAACAATAGTTGAGCTTATATAAGCATCGCTTATTGTTCTAGATTTAGTTCGTTGATATTTCTAGAATGAGTATTTGATTATTTTTTTGAGCACTTACAAGTTTTTTAATAGTAGAACATGTTTGGTTTACCGTATTCGCAGCCCGCAAGAACACTTGTGATTTTACCGGACTATTAGGTAGCCCAAAAGGAGGCTTCTTTTGGATAGATATTTCAATAAGTTCCAGAGTGTTTTGGCTTTCGAATCCCATAGGTAAACAACGGCTTCTTAAAATGGCATTACCAAATACAAGGACTTTAAAGAACAATGCTATTTCCTGGCACTACCGTCATAGCTTCCACGCCAGTCGGCATGGCATGTCGTCACCTACTTAGCCATGCACGTCACGTCGTCTGATCCATGGCGTGAGGATAACGGCTGGAGGACACGCCGCCATCTTGAATGTTATGCTAATACTACCATTACTTGTAAACAGTGGTAGAAGGCGTTTACACACAAATGTGTGTAAATGTGTGTCTCTTGTTCAAAAATTTGAACAAGAGACAAAAACGTTTAGCACGCCTTTACGAATAGACATTCAAACATTCGTTTTCTCTCGAATTTTAAACATACATTTATTTGTAGTTGCCCTGGGTAGACTTGTCTGTATAATTATTTAATAACTAATAATGTATTACAACGATAATTCTTCAAAAATTACTAAAATATTTATATAATTACTGTTTACATTTACGGATTCAGCAAGTTTATAAAAATCTATGATAAACAAATGCAGCCGCTCTAGAACCATCTTCTTTTATCTTTTATAACGTACAAGTATTTAATAAACACTGTAAGTATGATTTATTTTGCTACTAAAATCTTTTTTAAACAAAACTTGTCTTGTCTTGACAAATAGTTGTCTTGTCTAAAGTTATCAGTACTAAGAATACAAGCTTCATACTTCCAACAGTTGAAATAAACGTTTATTTCATTTACTGCAAAATATCTAATCCGGCTCGAAGGACCAAAAATAATTTGAGTGTTTTAAATTTACTATTGAATGTAAGAATTACAACACAAGCATTTAAAACAACTGCACCAGTACGTTTGTAACACTACTTACTTTAAATACAAATGTTAATGCAATGCGGTCTGTAACGGAATGCGTCAGCAATAAACACTCCGAACGGAAGCCCCAGACACATGTACTTGTACATAAATATGCGTAAACTTACATACATATCTACGTGTATCTGAAAACATAAGAAATACAGGATGGAAAATGTCACCATTTTGATTGAAAAATGTTTTTTTACAGGAGAATTTGTTTTACTTTTTAGGATTTAAAGTGTATTCTTTTATTTTCATTATATGTTAAAGGACAATGCCGATCGACTTATGGAATTCCGTACCAAGTTGCGTCAAAATAACACTTTGTTTTTATAGCCTACATATAACAAACACGATAACCTAAAACGATATTTTAGTCGTCTCTAGGTACCAATATCAGTAAAAGAGATAATTAGTGGGAATATAAGCCGACTAGTTAGTCGAATGAAAGACACGGCCATCGAGAAAGCACATTCAACTGATTCAACCGAGCTTCAACTATAACCATCATCATCACATCCTCCTCATCAACAGAGAACAATTATTATTATTATACACCGGTCGGCCCCACGATAAAATAACAAGGTTTCACTAAATCAACACAAAACATAGACGTATTAGAGGCGCTAGCACACACAGAATTATAAGATGAATATCACATCATTTTTAACAATAAACAGTAACACTGCACAAATGTCAAACTCAAAATGTCAAACATCATAAGCCAGGCCGACTAGGGATGCGATATCGATAAATCTTTACGAGTAAAAGATGCCATTTTTTTAATCGATCATAAACATTAAATCGATTCTAGAAACCTTTAAATCCATAAAATATACGCCATTTCGTTGAATTCTACATCATTATAAATCAGACATATATTATGTTATAAATCGATGATAATCAAAACTCTTGCATTAAACGGCAATATAATTGTGGTTGCAGAACACAAAGCTAAATAGCTATTAATAGCTACATTAAGTAAAATGTTTATCCACATAAACTTATTCGTCCATTCTATAAATAAAAATTGACTAGCGAGTAGATTCATCGAAAACAGATATCTCTGAGCCTGATGTTATCGCAAATCGATTCAATTGTGTTCGACATCTCTATGACCGGTGCAATTGGCCATATAAATAACCATAGACAAAAAGTAAATAATAACACCAAAGAAAGACTGAGCACAAAGAATTAATGATAAATTGTAATATTACAATTAATCAGTAAGTTATTACCTATATGTAATAACTTATACTGCTTTATATGCTATGGGCAGTAGCATATAAAGTCGGGTTATTATTATTTTTACATGATTTTGAGCAAAGGATCATAATCAGGATCAAAATGGACAAATCATGTAAAACGGAACGTCATTAGAAGGAAGAAGAAAGTATTTACGGAAACGTGCATTGCAATAGGTACAATAACTTTATACATTGAAATTAAATTCCCTATTCGAAAATCAAATCCACGGCGCAGATGGTCGTAAAAAAATATAAAAATATTTACTATATTAAGTATGTCTTAAGGCGTGAGAAAATTTGGTACCACTTTTTGTCATTCTCCTTTATATGTAACTGACTTTTTGGTAAAGAAAGACAGATTAAAAAAAAAACTTTTTTGTCGTTATGAATATTGAGTAGACAGAATTCTCTTTATCTACACTATTAACAATGCAAATAATGTAGAAATGTGGGTGGTGCAGATGTCATTTTGGGTCGGATTAGACATTATAGAGTCAAGGAAATTCAGAAAAGTTTTTTGAATTTTAAAAATCTCAGTCGATTATTGCTATTTTACTGGCGTTCGATTTTCTTCACTCTGTATACATGTATGTCCACGCGTACTGGTCTGCAAAGCTGTCAGAATGTTTACATTATTAATTAAGTAATATGCTTCTGTTTTGACAATGTCATTTTATTTTGATAAAATTTATTGAGAATTTTACGGATTTTATTTCCATCTTTGATATGATTTGAAATATTTAGAAAATTATGGCTTGATGTTTTTATGAGCATAGATTCGGGTTATTGATTTAAAATAAGAGTTATTTAGTTAACATAGGCACTTTGTTCGATGACACTACTTTCCGCCTCGCTGCTTCCCTACGACTGGGAGCTCCTTGTTGTTCTCCTCATCGCTGTCACTGCGGCGAAGTTGTCAACAGTCTAGGACACCACGGCCTGTCTTGCAGCCGAAGCGCGGGCCGCTTAGCGCGGCACGCAAACATTAACGACATCATCCGACGAGCTCTTGTCACCGTCGGCGTTCCAGCTACATTAGAACCCAATGGCTTGGCACGCAACGTTGGCAAGAGACCGGACGGAATGTCTTTATTTCCATGGAAGATGGGTAGGCCTTTAGTGTGGGATGCAACGTGTGTCGATACTCTTGCACCATCCCATCTTCCTGGCTCGGTGTGCTGTGCTGGCGCTGCCGCTGCGGCTGCGGAAAACCTCAAGCGGCGAAAGTATAACAACCTAATTGGTAATTATATTTTCGAGCCGTTTGGGGTTGAAACCCTCGGGCCGTGGGGTCCGAGTGCTCACGGCCTCTTTAAGGAAATCTCGAAAAGGCTGATTGACACTTCCCGTGACCCAAGGGCTGGTTTCTACCTCGGCCAGCGGCTAAGCATTGCCATACAACGTGATAATGCTGCCAGTCTCTTGGGAACATTACCAGTTGACAGCGATGAGGACGAATTTTTTGACGCAATTTTTTAATTTGTGATAAGGATTAGTTAAGTTAGTATTTCATTGTTTTTTTATTTATTAGTTGTGTAAGTGATTTTTAAACTACATGTTAATATCAGTCACTTATTATATTGTAAATAAGAGTTATTGATTTAAAATATCGATTTCAAAATCAAAATCAAAATATTTTTATTTCATATAAACCTGCATGGGCACTTATGAAACGTCAGAAGCTAGGTGCACGGTTCCAAATTGTTGTTTCCTATGGAGAAGAGCCGGCAAGAAACTCCACGGTTACTCTTTTAAAAATAATTGGCTTTACCAATGTTTTCAAATTACAAAGATAAAATGGTACTTATTGACAGGCCTGCGCTGTCCTCCCATACATTTTATCTATGTAATTTGAAAATATTGTTAAAGCCAATTTTTAAGATAAAATGTAGGTATGGGAGGACAGTGCAGGCCTGTCAATAAGTACCAGGTACTTAGACGAATACCGAGAAAATCGTCTACAAATCTACAGTCTGTAAGGCCTACAACGTTCTCTCATTCACAATAATAACTTGTAAAATAATCTACATTAATAAAAAGAACCTAATTAAACATAGTGACATGATTTCCATGACAATGATTTAAAAGATTATCGATACCATTTTAAAAGAACATTATGAAACGATGAGTAATGAATGACGCGAGAAGAGTTGAATAATATACTTACTTTAGATACCCAATAAATAATATATTGAAGACGTTTCTATTACACGTTTCATCTAGTATTACCACGAAAAAATGGTCCTTAGCTACGCGTAAAAAGTACAGGAAGGAAAAACACAGGAACAAGTTCAACATAAATTAACAATCATCTGTCACAATAAACTCATAAAATAATTAATCATTTGCCAACAACGATGTATCCTATAAGTTATAAATAACCAGAGCGCCATCGGTTGCGAGGGGCCATTATGATTGGAATCAGTGTCACCAGCGATGGGCTTGCAAACAGCGCGATGGGCTCGCGGCTCGAGGGCTCTCCAAACAATTGATGTGCTACACTCTACGTTATCACTGTGATACGCGATGGGAACTCTTCGTGTTTATGCAGGCCTGGTACTTTTTGGGTGTATGGGAAACTGAGTTCGTTTCAAGGTTTCAAGTATATAACAAAAACAGAGAGAAAAGAATAAGTTATATTTCAAGTGATGTAATAACAACAATTGTGTAGTCAGTAACAGTACTGAAAGCTTAGTTTATTTTAGACATGGTTCTTCTCGCCAAAATTTTCTCCCAACATTTAAATAGCCTAAGGAAAGCATTGTCTTAACAATTTGATTGATTGTGACATGCGTGGTGAGTCTTCGTGTTTATATGCAAGCCTGGTAAGTAGTATATTATTGGGCATCCTACTCCACCTTCCGTTCCATCGGCTCACTTCGTTCGCCTCGTCACTCTCGGTGGAGTAGAATGCCCAATAATATAAATGAAAACCTACATAGTGCAGTAAAATACTGGTTCGGCGCCTATTCCACTCGATGGGAACGGAAGGTGGAGTATGAATTCCTACATAGTGTAGTAAAATACTGTTAGTATCGATGGCTTACCTCTATCAACTAGGTACCGCAGATTCAGATTCATGTAATTATACTCACCAGGTTAAAACAGCCAAAACTTTACTATACCTTGATTCAAAACTTTCGTTGACATAATCAGCTCTATATTTGAACGAACCAGTAACCTAAAATTCAGGACAGATTGTCTCATGTCTCTCCACATACTTAGGGATGGTGCATTGCCGCTTAGGATAACACACATACCTGTTTTCGTGACCAGATTGGCTCGAGGACATCTGAACTTTAAGCTACAGCGTACATTATAAAACTTTACTATCCCTTGATTCAAACATACACAAACTTTCGTTAACATAATCAGGTCTATATTTGAACGAAACAGTAACTTAAAATTCAGGACAGATTGTCTCATGTCTCTCCACATACTTAGGGATGGTGCATTGCCGCTTAGGATAACACAAATACCTGTTTTCGTGACCAGATTGGCTCGAGGACATCTGAACTTTAAGCTACCGCGTACATTATAAAACTTTACTATACCTTGATTCAAACATACACAAACTTTCGTTAACATAATCAGGTCTATATTTGAACGAAACAGTAACTTAAAATTCAGGACAGATTGTCTCATGTCTCTCCACATACTTAGGGATGGTGCATTGCCGCTTAGGATAACACACATACCTGTTTTCGTGACCAGATTGGCTCGAGGACATCTGAACTTTAAGCTACCGCGTATATTATAAAACTTTACTATCCCTTGATTCAAACATACACAAACTTTCGTTAACATAATCAGGTCTATTTTTGAACGAAACAGTAACTTTAAATTCAGGACAGATTGTCTCATGTCTCTCCACATACTTAGGGATGGTGCATTGCCGCTTGGGATAACACACATACCCTGTTTTCGTGACCAGATTGGCTCGAGGACATCTGAACTTTAAGCTACCGCGTACATTATAAAACTTTACCATACCTTGATTCAAACATGCACAAACTTTCGTAGCATAATCAGGTCTATATTTGAACGAACCAGTGACCTAAAATTCAGGACAGATTGTCTCATGTCTCTCCACATACTTAGGGATTGTGCATTGTCGTTTAGGATAACACACATACCTGTTTTCGTGACCAGATTGGCTCGAGGACATCTGAACGTTAAGCTACCGAGTACATTATAAAACTTTACTATCCCTTGATTCAAACATACACAAACTCTCGTTAACATAATCAGGTCTATATTTGAACGAACCAGTAACCTAAAATTCAGGACAGATTGTCTCATGTCTCTCCACATACTTAGGGATGGTGCATTGCCGCTTAGGATAACACACATACCTGTTTTCGTGACCAGTTTGGCTCGAGGACATCTGAACTTTAAGCTACGAGTACATTAAACTAAAATTTGGGACAGATTGTCTCATGTCTCTTCACAGAGCAAGAAATAGCATGCACCTTCAAGCACACACACACAATCTATTTCTATGACCCCAGATTGGGCACCAAGGACATCCAAATTGTAATTTAATTCCTTCGAACCAACGACACTACCTTACACGTTAACAAACAAGGGCGCTCGCTGTTTGAACTGCTAGCCTAAAATTCAGGACAGATTGTCTCATGTCTCTTCACAGAGTAAGATATAGCATAAACCTTCCGGCACACACACAATCTATTTCTATGACCCCAGATTCGGCACCAAGGACATCTGAACTTTAGGATACCGTAAACATTAAACTAAAATTTGGGACAGATTGTCTCATGTCTCTTCACAGAGCAAGATATAGCATGCACCTTCAGATCCACACACAATCTATTTCTATCACCCCAGATTGGGCACCAAGGACATCCAAATTTTAATTTAATGAATTCGAACAGACGACATACCTGACACGTTAACGTTACATGTTATTTATTGAGTAGTTCTATCACACTCTGCTGTCCGAGCCTTTGATTATATACCAAAGGTTCGTACATTCTACTGGTTTTGCATGCATATACACTTGCCATCCTTCCGTCTAGTACGCCCGTATAATCACCGTCAAAACGGAACATGCGCCGTTCAACGGTTAGCTGCTGTGCCGTCCTCATTCGTGAAACGCCTGACAATAAGCGTCTAGAAACGTATCAGGTAGCCGTCGTGTATGTATAAATGGTTCTTAACAATGTCAAAGACAGCAAAATTGCATCATGCATCAATTTGCTTATTCGAACTTATTGTATTGTAAGACGATCGCCGTAAATGTTGTAGTTCGTAATTAAAATCAGAGTTTGAGGGATTTGTCTATAATCATCTTCATCAAACTGGGGTCGGAGTGTTACTTAAATAAGAAAGTTACCAATTCCGTTAACTTTTTACAAATGATTGATTCTTACAATAATTATAAGTAACAACCAGGTGTCGACTTCACCCGAGAAGTTGGATTTGTATTTAATTTCTCACGTAATAGTATTTTATTATCATAATTATATCTGTTTCATTTCCTTTCCGGATTGATGACAAAGCACACAGGGCTCGCAGTGTTTTGCGCACGAGGATTCAGGCTCCAACTTGTTAAAACATGTAATGTTCATTTTTGATAACAAAACACTCCTGGCTTGAAATTCGCACGCGCAGCGTAGAATTTGACACCGAACAGGTGCGCTTACATGAGCTCGAACATGTTGCAACATGAAATTGAATCAGAGTTTAATTAAATATTAGCTACGTTCCTCAGTAATATTACTTTGTAGAACATTCCTCATTAGGTGGACAGTCGGAGCAGTCAAATCACGTCAAATAAAAACGAAACTAATTGTAAGTATTGTACAAGTACCAATCTATTACTATATCGATATTTCATCATGTTGTTTTGTGTATGTACTTAAAATTAATTATCATTTCGCTTGTTTCAGATCATTGATAATGTGTGATTCTCCGGATATTATCGACTTCTCACAATACGCTCAAGGTTTCCCAACTCCGAGTTTAAGCTGGCATATCCCTGATTTCCCAGAACAACAAAGACCTCTCAACAAAGAGCCTAGAGCAAGACAAGACAGCGGACCTGGCAACAAGAAGTCTAGAACAAGACGGGAATGTTTAAAACAGAAACCATCTCAGCCTACATGTCAATCATTCGTCATAAACAATGAGAAGAAAAAAGGTTTACGACTGATCCAGGTACAAGTGTTGGATATTAGTGATCAACAAGAACCTGCAAGTGACAATCAGGACGTGGTTATGTTAAGTGCGCAGTATATAGTGACTGAATCGGCGGACCATGTTATGGAGGAGACGCAATCGTTAATTCATAAAATATCAAAAAAACTTTGTGGGGACAGTTGTTATTATTAACGTGTGTTAACGTGTCTTTATTTTGTAAGTACCTACTTTATATGTTATTGTGTAAGATTTGTGTATCTATTTAGGTTAATGATCATACATCACAAGTTTGTATTTTAAGTATGTAAGTACGTATAGAAAACATTAAGTAAACTATGGGGAAAGTTATAATTAGTTTGTAATCATTGTAAGATTTGTGTATCTAGATCTAGTTAGGAATGATCATAAGTTTGTAAGTTAATTAAGTAGGTACACACGTCAGCTACGCCAAACTGTCAAATTTTTCCCAATTTAACATGAACCATATTACTTAACACTTATGTATAAAGATGAAAATCTATAAAAGTTTGACAGATTATTAGCATAGGTTGATGTGCTGAGTCTGTACGTATATAAAACTTTAAATAATCTATGTGGGGAAATGTATTATTATTTCCTTTATTTCAATAAATATATATAAATAACATTTTATTATTATTAGGTAGGTAGTTATAATTAGTTTGTAATAATAATTGTAAGATTTGTGTATCTAGTCAGGTTAATGATTATACATCACAGGTTTGTAAGTTAAATATATAGGTACGTGTAGAAAACGTTAAATAAAATATGTAGGAAAGTTATAGTATCTGGTAAGGATAATGATGACAAGTTTGTAACGTATAGAAAACATTAAATAACTTTGTGAGGAATTATAATTGGGTAGGTAGTTATAATTAGTTTGTAATTATTGTAAATAATGTAAGAAAGTAAATAAAATATATATTCTTTAATAATTTAAATTATGTTTTGTATTACTTATTTCAATAAATATATATAAATTACATTTTATTATTATTAGGTAGGTAGTTATAATTAGTTTGTAATAATAATTGTAAGATTTGTGTATCTAGTTAGGTTAATGATTATACATCACAGGTTTGTAAGTTAAGTATATAGGTACGTGTAGAAAACGTTAAACAATATATGTAGGAAAGTTATAGTATCTAGTAAGGATAATGATGACAAGTTTGTAACGTATAGAAAACATTAAATAACTTTGTGAGGAATTATAATTGGGTAGGTAGTTATAATTAGTTTGTAATTATTGTAAATAATGTAAGAAAGTAAATAAAATATTTATTCTTTAATAATTTAAATTATGTTTTATTTTGTATTACTTATTTATACTCGAACTCTTAATTAGCTCTAGTGTAATGATATAATTATAGGTTATTTGCTTTCAATATTTCATATTAGAATAATCGTTTAAAATGAAGAAGAAATATCATTTCACTGCAGGTAATTTAAAGTTTGTTATGAAGGTTACTCTGATTATATTAAATAAAACACTCTTAAGTAAATATACATTTTTTATTAAATGTTCAAACAATAATGATTAAAATAAATTAAATACAGACATATTATTATCAGCATACCATTTTCTAATACACACCGCATTATTTAATGTACAATTCATTTTATGGTTCGCACAATTAAAATCAGTTTTATTTTTACAGAACTTTTTTTTTAATGTCTCAAAATTAGGACATCCGTTCTCCCCTATGTCGATCACTTCACAATTTGCACATAACTCTTTAATCCACTTAATCTTTTCCAAACCCTTTGTGATATTTTTTTTATTTTCTAAGTATGGTAAAATAACACGTTGAAACTCTTTGTAGTCTATGTACCCCTCACTCCAGTAAATTCCTCGATTTCTTTCTAACCACCTCACTTGCTTTTTTTCTTCTTGTGTAAGGTAATGGAATGAATATGGTGGTTTTACCAAGAACGTCTGTGAATGATCCTGGCTCGCAATGGTCAATTCTTTGACGATAAAATTATTTATAGAATCTTTAAATCCTTGGAGTTCTACTATAATGGTATCTGCATTCATGATATCTTCTTAACAATGTTACTTAATGGTTTGTATTCAACAATGCAATCGTTCAGAATGAGACAGTATGCTGAAGTATGATCTGGTATCTCTGAATCACTCTCAATTTCTACTCTCACATCCACAACCGAACCTGTCTTTAGATTATCCGCTTGTCTAGAGCAATCGACTACAAACAGCGGTGCCAAATCTCTAAATTGTTTCTCGCTTAGTATGGGCTCTGACCGACGTCCGTAATACGACTGTTGAAATCTGATGTATTGCTCGTATAATAAAGCGATTTTGTTATTAGCAAAACTCACATTTAGGTTTTCATACGGAAAATAAGTTGAATTGAGATACACTCTAACGTCTCGAACATGACAGTGATCGAATTGAGACATGTCAGAACTTGCATTATTTTTTCTATTTGTCTGTAGACCAATAATAATGTATCTTGGTTTTTCTATTTGAGATGAAGTTTTGATAGACCAGGTATGTTTTGTAGTTTTAGGCAAAGATGGATATTCGTACAGATCCCAATTTCTGTATATCATTTGAAGTGGTCGATCTTTTTCTAATACTTTTAACAAACCATTTTTTTCTTTGTCTGATACTTTAACATGCGGCACGCGCCATATGATTTTGTTGATCTGAACATCATCCACTACTTCGCCAGTATTCAGTTTTACAGCGTTCAAATTAGTGTTACTTCGTAACAATATCAGTTCATGTCTACTATTTATCACGACTTTTTTAAAATCTTCAGCAAAACCGAGGAGGTTACAAAGTGGTATGGAAGCAGAAAATTTTCCTCCTTTGATATTTTTAATGCCATCAATATTCCAGCCCCAGGCATTCGATATTTTTGACTCACTTTCGTTCATTGAAATGAGTGATTTCATGGTTGTTGTTATACCTGCATTTTTTATTTTATCAATCTCTACTCCATTTAGCTCATACCGAATGTCTTGAAATAAGTAGAGTAGACCGTTGTTCGTGAAGTTGACACTAGTAGCTATGTCTTTCGTATCTTTTTTGGTAACGATAACAGTTCCTTCCAAATATAGGGTGCTAGCTGATGGTAATATGTACAAGTCCTGTTGGTTGATAGGTATGCGGATTTCATCGTTCCTGTTGAAACTCGTTACATAGGGCTTGTAGGAATGAAATTCGATTCCTTCTATAGTATTATCGTAAGTCGGAGCGGATAGAACGTCTAAGATATTCATTTTAACAATCCGATTGCTTTAAGAAATGCTTTATTGTCTTTGGTTAATTTAATTTTCTTCTTAGAGAGAGGTGTTATTTGATAGGTAGCTCGAGCAGAACTGATATTCTTAACTTGTTGGGACACAATTTTATTATAGTCAATCATTTTTTCTTCTAAGATGCAGATATACCTGTACTTCTTCACCACGTAAATTGATTAATCGTTTGTTTATATCTAATAGTCTGATATGTATGCAGCTTATGTTGTTTTGATTGATTGGAAAGTATATTGCGTTCTTCGGGATTTCTATGATCCTGTATCCAGGCGGCACATTAAGTGCAAATTCGTGAATAATATGACTTGGTTCGCCGTTTACATATGAACCGCTTACAATATCACATTCAATCCTGACTATGGTCGTAGGTAGAATGTTGACTGGAGACTGTGACACATGCCATTTATTTGCTTTCAAGAATTGTTTGTTAAATCCTAATAGTCTTCTAAAAGAGTCTTCTTTGATAAAATTAATGTCTTTGGTACAGAATATGGTGGTTTTTAAAGTATTATTATTGCACCGCAGTTTGATCGCTGCATCTTTTATTTCGGATTTTAAATAATCGCTGATATCTTGCAATTCATAAGTGCCTTCCGGTATTTCAATAACTTCATTTAAACCATAATAGAACTTATTATTACTTTTATCAATGTTTGGAATAGAATTAAAAGTTGAAAAGTGTAATAAAGCACACTCATACTCTCCATCTAGTTGTAACGTATTAGAATAGTATGTAGTTAATACTGACGAGTCTCCAGTTATCGACAAAGTGAGTGACATCTTGCAAATGATTGAAATAAAAGAAAAGCATATATTTTATAATACATTTTTATTCCAAAAAGCCCCCAAATAATTTAAACATAAATGACCACAATTGACTGCGTTAAATTTTTGATATCTTGTGTAGTTATAAAACACAGTACAATTTTTAAAATATTGCATCAATTCCATTGGAGGTTTTAAATTTCCATAGCTATCAAAGTATTCGCAGTGATCATATACTTTAGCATAAGCTACCCAATGCGTTCCTTCGTTCTTAGAATCGTCTAAGTTAACGATACCACATTCAATGCGTTTCGGCTTGCGAGGTAGTCGATCCTTCATATAAACCCCACGAAAATATGGGATGTCTCTTGAAAACTTTTGGATGTCTACATTAGTTAGTGGACGATTGGGTAGCATATTTTTCAGTTTTTTGAAGATGTTATAAACAATCCTTTACCACTTTTATACGGCTTAATGTATAAACCCTTGCCCAACACTAAAGCCTCCATAGCTTTATTATGTCGTTCTGTTTCTTGCAAATTTTGTTTGCTTGCTTTGTAATCATTGACGGTTTTTGCAATGCCAGCTGCACCACCAGCTAAAGTTCCTAAAGCCGATAAACCAGCGAAAATTGGAATTAAAGGTAGAATTCCTCCAGTCTTTGGTATGGGTATTACTCGGGGTACTCGAATTCTATGATGAATGTTTGGAAATAACTTTTTTGCGGTTAAGTAAGCTGCTTTTATTAAAGTATTATTATCTTTGCATTTGAGTTTCTTAATTTTTGATTTAATTTTTGAAACTAAGCTTTTAAATGTTTTAATGCCGGATCCAGACTTTAGTTTCGCTTTCATAACTTTGTTCACTAGCCAAGAGCTCAGTTTTTCTCCTTTCCCTGCATCTTTTGATTTAAGTCTTTCTTTAGCCATGTTAAGTAGTTGTAAATCGGCTTTGTGGCGATTTGATAAGTCTGTATGGTTTGTATACGCTATATCGTGTTGCATGCAAGCTTCGTCTAGCTTATTTACACCTCGGTCACCTCGCGCTAAGCGTTTGTGAAGTTTGGTTCCTGGTCCACAATAATTGTATCCTGGCAAATGAACTTCGAATGGTAGACGATTAATTATGCTGTTAACTAGTCCACCCCCCTTCATTACCCAAATTATAATGATAGGATTTTAAATGAGAAATGGATATATAATATCTTAGTCCATTATTGCAGCTTTTTCAATCCAACTGTTTTCTGCACTGGTTAGACCTAACCATTTGACGTACAATTTATTTCCTTTCTTTTTCAAAACCTTTTCTATTAAATAAACATCAGGATAGTTAGATCTTTGCAGTTCTTGTTCATAAAAAGCTCCTAAAATGTTTTGCTTTCGTTGATCTTCTATTTGATATGTCACTGGTATTGTTTTATTTACCTTTTTTATAATAAATAATTCAGTTGACCAATTAGGAGTGTAACCTTTCTCAAAATTATGTTTGTATTTACTTATGCGAACACAATCACCTACTTTGAATTTAGGTTTCCACTGAACTAAATCATGTTTATTTATGTTTTTTAAATTTTCTTTGATTACTTGTTCATTACATTTATTCACATCAACCGGTTTAAATTGAATAGTACGATGTTTTGTGTTGTTATATTTCTTTATCGTTTCTTCCAATGGTAAACCTAACCACTTATATTTTCCATCGAAACTAAAATATTTATATAATTTATTTTTTACAGTTCTAATCAATCTCTCTACAATTGATGCTTTTTTAGTAGAAAACGATGAGTAATGGTTAATATTATGTTTTTTCATAAGTGTTTGAAAAGTGGTGTTATAAAATTCTGTTCCCATATCAGTTTGTAAGTTAACAGGATTGTTATGACTACTAAGCAGTATATGTTCGAATGCACGAGTAACGACAAATTTATTTTTCGATTTTAACGGTTCAGCCCAGGCATATTTTGAGAAGCAGTCAATCACCACTAAGATGAAATTGTAACCTTTGTTATACTTTTTCAGGTTTTGCATGTCCATCAAATCTGCTTGCCATAAGTCGTGGATTCCTTTCAAAATAACAGAACGTCGAAGGAAATTTCTCCGAGCCGCTTTGTGTATTTCATTTACAATTTGCTGTTTTACCATTACGGAGTTTTTTGAAGTAATTTATCTACCTCTGCTTTAGTATAAAACGTATCTTGCAAATGAGTTGAAACCTCAGGTATTCTTGCTTTTAAAGTAGTTTGAACAGCACCTTTTGCATCTTTTATGATTTGAGAACGTAATGAACCAATCATATTATTAAATTCTTTTAGCATATTAGCATTCAATCGATCTACATAATCCTTATTCACAGCCAAATTATTTAATTCTTTTAACGTGTTAGCATTTATACGATCTACATAATCCTTGTTCACAGCATCGTCTGCTTCTACTGGAGATCTAATTCCTCTCAATCTTAATGCTTTTAAATCAAAATCTCCGTTTTCCGATTTTAACAACGCATTCTCATTAAACTCAAATAAGTCTGTTAAACGCATTCTTTTGTGAATATAGTGCCCGAATTTGTCTACGTTCATGTTTAAGGTGTATTGTATTGAAAGGCTATTAGTAAAATAAACACGTTTTAAAATATTTATTTATTTATAACTTTATTTTCACGCAATTCTTCAATAATAGATATAATTTCATTTTCTAATCCTGTGTTGCCAGCATCTCTAGACGCAATTAATAATTTCAATCTTTCCACTAATTCATTAGGATTATCCCAGTACACGAAATCTACGTTTTTTTTCCATCTTTTTAGTAACGGTAGACCCTTTCCCTGAACTGCATTATTCAGTTTAAAAAGAGGTTTAATTACTTGCAAATATTTTTGTCCTTTATTACTTTTTATTGGTTTACTTGGCTCATAGTCTCGACGATGTGCATTTGTATCAAGTAGCATCGACTTATAATTTTGCATATCACTGTCTGTAACCAAACTTAAATCTACATCTTTCTTAAGCAACAACTGTTTTAAACCAGAGGTATTTCGGTATTTACGTCCAGCCACGATAATGTTTTGATCGCTGATTGTTATGCAAGCAGAACCTAACATTAGTTTCCCGCGGTCTGCTCTAACCCCAAATGGAATATCTACCAACGCTTCTGAAGATACTGACCAGGATGACGTATCACAATCTTGATTCGTTTCAACTACTGATTCATATGAAGACTCACTGTTGATATCAGATTCATATTTGTCTTCATCGTCATTATTATCATTATTTCCTACGCTTCCAGTTCCTTCTTTCTGTAAAGTTTCGTTAGTAAACGGAACATCACCAAAATCATTACTAGCACGCAGAAACGGAGTTTGCTTACTTGCATTAGCAATTAGGTTGAGAGGTTCTGTTACAGGTTTGAAAACAGATTCCAGTGCTTGTTTATTGGTAATCTCAGCATCTCTCATTTTTCGTACTTTTATCTTCACAGCTTCTGCCGCATCAACAATTTGTCGTTTCAATGATTTTTCCATATTGGTAAAACAGGTCGTAATTGATTTAGCGTTGTAAGGCGAATAATAATGACAGGCAGGTAATGATCTTATATACTTACGTATTCGTGTTCTTAGTCAAAGACTGCAAACGTGTCGAATTTACTTCTATAACACCCTCTGTTTTTGGAACAATCCTTATTAATTACAACGTAATTGAACGGCTCACTCCATATTTTTGAGCACATTTCACGAAATTCAATCCATGACATGTCAGTGTTGACGTGTTCATCATAAACATGTCTCATATTTTTTTCATCTTGTTTAAAAAGTACGATAAGGTTCGCATTGTCTCTTACTAGTTGCTTAGGGATTTTACTATATGTCTGATTTAGATAAAAGCAGTCGATGAATTTATGTCTCCCCATTGCAAAAAAATCGCGCATACTGTTTTGATTTTCACAAGCAACATCATCAAATACAATTACAGAATTTGGTTTTGCGGTCTGAACACTTATTACTTGCTCATTTTCATAGTATTTCTGGAACGAAATATCTGGTACTCGTTGCAAAACTTTTTCTAAAAATATGTACTTGGGTTGTTGCAAGGTTTTCGAATAAACATAAACATTTTGAAATCTTAATCCATTCTCATGTATAAGAAGACCCACTAATAAATTAGTTTTTCCACAATTTGACGGTCCGCAAATGATGCATCGTATGGATTTAGGTAATAATTCTCCATGACGAAAATCAGTTTCCTGAGACTGAACGCAAAGTTTGTTTACATTTAACGAATGTGGTTGTTTTACAAATTTCATGGTATCTCATTGAAATGGTTATAACAACAATGGGTCAATTAATCGATTACATCGACATTTATATGTTGTTATGATTTTTGTGAACGTTTCGTTTACTATTTTGTATGTATGTATATACCTATGCACGGATCGGACAAGGTAAGTCATCGATATCTATATTACCTAATATGTCCACACAACTCTATTGTATAGTTATTAGTCACTATAAATAGTGGTCTTCATTAAACTTTTATACACATACATATCAAGAGCTCTTGAAATGAATAAAATAAAATACTGTCCTAGATATGAAATTTATAACAAACATCAAATTCGTGTATTCTCGTTCAGACATTATTGGGCGACAACCGATTCACAAAAAAGATTGGTGATGGAAATGTCTGATGCAGGTTTTTTTATTGTGGAAATGGTGTAAACGATAAAGTCATGTGTTTTTCTTGTGGAGGCAGTATCAAAGATTGGGAGATTTACGATGATCCTTGGTTGCAGCATGCAACACACTTTCCTGATTGCTTGTATTTAAATGCTGTGAAAGGAAAAGATTATGTTGATAAGTTCCATCCAATACATCGGGTGGAATAGGAATCTTTATCTTAGTTTAAATCGCCCTCGATAACAAGTGGCAGATGATTTAACCAATAATAGGTATGTGTCGTACTTAATACAAAATAAATCATAATTATATATATATAAATATATAATCGTAGTACCTAGAAGAATGAAACATTTTGAAATTAGAAGCGATTACAAACTTCAAAAATAAATCCGGATTTAATATTTAGGAAGTTCTATTAATGACAAATTTAGTGTTTACAACATGACGTTCATGTTACTTACAATATAAATGCATGGAATGCAATTTATGTGTGCGTGGGAAGCGCGCATTGCATTGACATTGCACTTCGCCGATTTGAACGAACAAAGCATATTTATACATAAAGCTAATTTACATCTAATTAACAACCACCGGATACGGTTACCGTCAACGGAACTATCTTTAGCTGCGGATTCACACAGTTTGTACGCTAGATTGAATAATGTGAGATACGTTTCTGATCCGGCTGCCGTTGTCAAGTGTATCTGCACCTTAGCTTTATACATGTAAGGCAAGGATGGAGTATCCGTGTGACCACATTTACCACTTGATTGTTACGTGTTGATGTAAAAGGATGTATCGTCTGCAATGTGTTAAATTAAAATTTAGATGTCCTCGAGCCAATCTGGTCACAGCCAAATGTTTGTGGAGAGACATGAGACAATCTGTTCTAAATGTTAGTTTAATGTACGCGGTAGCTTAAAGTTCAGATGTCCTCGAGCCAATCTGGTCACGAAAACAGGTATGTGTGCTAAGCGGCAATGCACCATCCCTAAGTATGTGGAGAGATATGAGACAATCTGTCCTGAATTTTAGGCTACTGGATCGTCCCAATATAGACCTGATTATGTTAACGAAAGTTTGTGTATGTTTGAATCAAGGTATGGTAAAGTTTTATAATGTACGCGGTAGCTTAAAGTTCAGATGTCCTCGAGCCAATCTGGTCACGAAAACAGGTATGTGTGTTATCCTAAACGACAATGCACCATCCCTAAGTATGTGGAGATACATGAGACAATCTGTCCTGAATTTTAGGTCACTGGTTCGTTCAAATATAGACCTGATTATGCTACGAAAGTTTGTGTATGTTTGAATCAAGGTATGGTAAAGTTTTATAATGTACGCGGTAGCTTAAAGTTCAGATGTCCTCGAGCCAATCTGGTCACGAAAACAGGGTATGTGTGTTATCCCAAGCGGCAATGCACCATCCCTAAGTATGTGGAGAGACATGAGACAATCTGTCCTGAATTTTAAGTTACTGTTTCGTTCAAATATAGACCTGATTATGTTAACGAAAGTTTGTGTATGTTTGAATCAAGGTATAGTAAAGTTTTATAATGTACGCGGTAGCTTAAAGTTCAGATGTCCTCGAGCCAATCTGGTCACGAAAACAGGTATTTGTGTTATCCTAAGCGGCAATGCACCATCCCTAAGTATGTGGAGAGACATGAGACAATCTGTCCTGAATTTTAGGTTACTGGTTCGTTCAAATATAGAGCTGATTATGTTAACGAAAGTTTGTGTATGTTTGAATCAAGGTATAGTAAAGTTTTAGCTGTTTTAACCTGGTGAGTATAATTACATGAATCTGAATCTGCGATACCTAGTTGATAGAGGTAAGCCATCGATACTAACAGTATTTTACTACACTATGTAGGAATTCATACTTCACCTTCCGTTCCCATCGAGTGGAATAGGCGCCGAACCAGTATTTTACTGCACTATGTAGGTTTTCATTTATATTATTGGGCATTCTACTCCACCGAGAGTGACGAGGCGAACGAAGTGAGCCGATGGAACGGAAGGTGGAGTAGGATGCCCAATAATATACTACTCTGGTACCTAAATTTTTTATGTACACCGAAAGTATGATTTGTTTTTGTTAGAGAAATCTTTTTATTTTTAACACACAAATACGATGTTTTCGTTCCTTTGCTGTTTGTGTGTTTATAAAATGATGGGTATTGTAAAATATAGTATCTTGTTAGCGGACAAAGGAAGATATTCGGTTTCAATTGCCCTGGGACTGTCTGAAGTCACAAACCTTACTTTCGTTTATTCAACAAACCAAATTTTATTTTCTATGAAAATATGATCCTAACCTAAAGCAAAAAATCTCCATTGTTTATTTTTTATTCTTAGCAGCAAATTACATTCCTGAAAGTATTCAACCAGTTGCACATAAAAATAATTTGAACGGCAATACAATATTAAACCGACCGGACTCGCTCAATGTGTACAACCAACTCACTTCCGATCCACACGGCTGAACCATGTGTGTTACGACCGCGCTTTACGACCGACGCGCGTGTGTCGACCGCGTGTAATCGCCCTTATGTTTTGAGGACGATTCCATGCGTTAGGTGACCTGTTTAGCGATTATCTGCTTGGTAACTGTCGCATTCGGTTGGGTGAGTATTGTGAGGTGAGGTCGCGTTTTCCAATCAGAGACGGCTTGATTTAAGAAATGATTTAAAATCGACACGCCACGAATATGACATACCTTTTCTAAATTAAGCATATTTAATGAGAATTTCCACATGTGAGATTACTTTCGTTCAGGAAGGCAAAACATGTTCCGTCAAATGTTGAAAAAACAATTCGATGGTGGAAAAAAAAAGACATTTTACGAATAAAGACAGATTTAAGATTTTTTCGAGACACGCCTGCCTAAAAGATATCAAGAATAGCGGCAAAGGGTGGGATATTTTGACCTCTACGATTAGTAAGTCTACATTTGCTCAATAAAATTCTATTTTCGAATACCCCGAATAATTCGAATTTTCGCCTACACGCGAATAACAGCGAGTGGGTGAAACCATTCGTCTTGCAATCACTCACATAACAACATCACAAAATGCTGTAAATTACGGGTAGCTTGCTGTTTATTTGACATTTTAAATAGGCACAATGTTTAGGATCATATTGTGCCCATTATTCTTTTGATTGTCATTTACAACATGATATGCACGCCTGTATGGTCTTTACTTGGGAAGTGTCGATGGTAAGTACACTAAGTAGTACCATGTAGATTTGACGAACGATTCAGTTATTTATTTAAATATTTTACTTAGCTAATCAATGTATACGAATTTGTATGGGGTAGGCACACAAGTAAAAAGTGAAAACTAAAAAGTTTAATAAAAATACTCTCAGCAGCCCTGACCACCGGTAGCTTGGACCCTGTTCCCGATACCGGTGGGCTACTGTTTTTTTTTATATTTTTAAATGTTTTTCTTATCATTTTTGTAAAAATATTTAAAAATATAATATA
Organism: Polymixis flavicincta; assembly: GCA_949987655.1. Taxonomy (NCBI): domain Eukaryota; kingdom Metazoa; phylum Arthropoda; class Insecta; order Lepidoptera; family Noctuidae; genus Polymixis; species Polymixis flavicincta. The sequence goes on along the minus strand of OX465176.1, from coordinate 25,079,269 downwards.
CTAATATGTATAAAAGAAAATAAACGAAGTATAAAAAAGAAACCGATTTTAAAAAATACATTATAGGTGGCGTAAAACGAAAATACGTAATCGAAGACACCGACTCCCGAAATTAAAGTTATTTTTCACTAATAAACCTTTTACGGGACGAGTTATAAATTGTTAAAGAAACACTGGATACTAGCTAAATACTTGCGATATATCATAAGCTTTTTTAGGTAAAAAAAAACTTATAAAAGTTTATATCACCCAATATTATGTATAACCAGCAATTTCCAATTTAAAAAGTATTTTAGATACCTACAAAGTTTCACCTAATAATCCACTCTCAGTTTTTATTTTATTCTTAGTAAACTTTCTGCAGCATCTTTAAACCAAAATACCCTCTTAAGGGGAACCTAGTCGCGGGCTCGAACTCACTGGTGTGCCTGGCTGAAAAGCATGCTGTCTCACCAGGTTTCGTGTCCGTAAGAGGCAGTACCCGTGATGAGCAGTTAGACGCTAGTCTACACGCACAACCTTATCGAGTGAGCTGCGCTGCAGGATCATTTATAGGAAAACAGGCGCGTAAAAAATTAAGAATAGTCCTTCGGAAGATCGGGTTTTCTGAAAAAAAACACTGAATAAATCACTTACCAATAAAATCTATTGAACTTTTCGATAATTGAGCTTTGTCGGTACTAACTTAGTTTCGGAGATTTTACACTTCTTTTATTACTTAAACACGGTTAAATTAGTACCTAAGAAAAACGAATCTTTGTTGGCTCATAACTTTTTAATGGTTTTTAATTTTGGTATTCTTTTTCCGTACAGACAATAATAATAATAAGACAAAACCATACCATGTTTAATTTTTGATGTACATTTTCAAATAGTGGAGTAATACACTCCCGGAGTTTGTATGGGAAAAATGTGGACTAGATTCACCTTAACTGTTCGCGTTTTGGGCTAGTGTCACATTGGACAAAGATCGCACCACCATCTGACACCGGAACCCGACACTGCTGACATTAATGTTATGGATTGTCGATATTGTGTGCAAAGCCTTATATTGTTTACTACACAGTAAATTGTAGTTTATGGACGAAATAGTTGGCTTTTGTTTATTTTTTTGTTGATCTGAGAATGGGTGTAGTTTGTTGTACTGCGTGAATGATAACCAAATCTATTCTAATGTAATGAAATTGTTATATTGTTGTCTTTGTTGGTCTGTTCGTAAATATTTAACATCGTCTGCGTTACTGAATGATTTGTAACAATGAAATTGCCACCTACCTAATTTAAAATATATAGAAATAAACGAATAAATGACAGGAGTTCATTTTTATTAAATCGTTATTTTAATAAACGTTTTAATCACAAATTGTCGATCAATTTTCTCGGCTAACTCACAATTATGTAAGATAATGCGTCTTAACAAATGGTATGTTAAGAATTTTCTCCAGAATTTTCCTAAAATACGTCTCTGGATACGTTTGCAATAAATCGGAGAGTGTATGGCTTGTTACAATGGCGTTTGTTTGCGGCGCGCGCGCAACGATCGCCGACACTAACCAGATCCGCGCTAAATATACTCACATAAGGGACGAAACACATTTGCACAAATGTATCGAAGTCTGTTTCAAGTCTTACTACATAGCCCATAGGTAGCTGTTTTTAATGTTTATTGCTTGTAAAGATGTCAAAAAAACCGTAAGCTAACTAATATCGACGTGCGCCTCAAAGAGATGTCAGCACAAACCGTTGAAAGAGATACCGCCGCCCCTGGCACACAGGCTACTGAGGGAACGTGGGTGGGTTTTAGTCAGTAAAAGTTTGACACGCCTTTCTGCTCCACCCAGCCAACCTCAAAAAAATCATTTCAACATAGCATGGTTTATACAGAAAACAGCGAAGGTTGACTTAAAATAGGGTTTATAACCGGGAGTCGGTTAAACAGGCTGTATATTATATATTGAATAATAAAAATGCAAAATAGAGTAAGTACTCTATGAGGACTGGATGACATGGATTAGATACTTATCTAATCCATTGGTCCCGGCAGTCATACGTGGATCTTTGACAGTCGTTTCCGGTCGTTGGAAGCCCGAAAGTATGACAACCAGTCTTATCAAAGGGGTATGTTATGACTCAGTACATGGGTTGTGGAGGTCAGACTGGTATTGAGCTGCATCCGGTTAGACCAGAAGCTGACGCTAACATAGTTGGGAAAAGGCTAGCAAGTGATGATATCAAGCAAACAATTACAAAAATCGCACTCAGCTCTCGTCCTAAATAGTCACACTGAAATAAAGTAGGTCATAAAATATTTTCCAAGTTTCAAACTTCTAACAACTGCCACAAATACAGTGCAGAATTGAATAACTATTACTTGGACATTCCTAACTGAGATGACTTGATACTAGGCTACTAACTGGTCTAGATTTACGGCCTTCATAAGTTATTCTAGACCCAAGACTACCTTGAATCAACTGAGTGTTGTAACTAAAAGCGAAACGCTGTAAAATTTTAAACTGTTTTGTGATATTCGGTCATTGCGTTTACAGAAACAAAATGTTTTCAAATGGAGGTGAAATGTGTAAATAATATGCGAGTATTACCTATACTCTTCTGAACAAAATAGATAGTAGACGTTGGAGGCTGAAAGCTGTAGATGATTCTTCTAAAACAGTGGCTTGCGGCTATGTAATAATAGACACACGGGTCGATCCATCAGTTTAAGCTACTCTTACCGCGGTTTTCCGTCGATGGGTGAAAATTTTAACATATCAAAGCCCTAACTTGCTTCGGAAAGCACGTTAAGCGTTTCGGGTCGTCAGAAGCCCGATTGTCTGACAATCAGTCTTACCAAAAGGTATAGTAGGTATTACACAGTAACCGGCGTGTGGAGGTCAGGTAGGCAGTTGCTCTATTTGAAATACTTATATGCATCTGCATCCGGTTACACTAGAAGCTGACTCCAACTCAGTTTGTATTAAGAGCTTTTTGTACATATATTAGTATTTTTCTTTGATTGATGAAGCGTTCCTCTAAATAAGTCCATGAGTGTAGTTGGGAAACGGCTAGATGATGATGGTTTTATTAAAACTAGTCGTCCTGACTGACTGTCCGCATATACGTTCAACAGCTGTGTGCTTACTTTAAATTTTCTTCAACTATTTCCATGTTAGCAAAATTACGGATAATTAAAATGTTCTTTACTAGTTACTGCCAGCAGCTGCACCTACGTGTAGGTCGAAAATTATCCCAGGAGAACGTTCTACCGGGATTAAATTATCTTATGTGTTAATCCAGGTAATAAACTATTTGTGTGCCAAATTTCATCTAAATTCGTTCGGCCGTTTTAGCGTGATTGAGTTACAAATACCTATGCAAACATCTTGACATAATTTTCACAGTTTAAATATTAGGTGTCCACCATTGGAGACTCTGACAGAGAAATATGGCTGTGATATTGATAAGTAGGCTTTTCGTGAATTGAAACTAAATTAGGTTGATCAATAATAAAGTCAAAGTAATAACATACAGTCATTAAAAAGATAACATTGAATTACTTAATAAAACAATAAACACGACAAACTAAACCAGAAATCATGATACCAAACAATTTTACGTCATCGATTTTTTGACAAGTAACTTGAGTAAATAATTTCAATATCAGAAAGGTTGGAATAGTTATGGTCACGAGAGGGCAAGGTCTCTCGTTTAGTATTCATAGCATTTACTGAATTATTATAGATTCTATCGCTTATATTACCATTGTGCTAAAGTCCGTTTATTTCGACTCGTTGCTTGCTCAATTGTGTATGTAAGAGAGTGAGCTTTTGAATGCAACGAAAGTTAAATAAAAAGAAACGTTAATTTCATCAGATTAAACTGACGTAGGTATAATACAACTGGTGGGGTCATCCGTAGGACATAAATAAACCATCTTATTACTACTAAGTCTAAGTAGGTTCTAGCCTAAACCTTTGGGTTCGAATACAAATATATTTTGACCTTTATTTCGATTAATGCAAAGTTTTTGTTGCTAAAATGACAATTTAGCACCGAACTAAGCTATCATTTTTGTATAAAGAACTGTTCTATAGGTTCTATAATTCGAAATAGTCAAAGTGTCGTTCTAAGCTCTAGGGCAAAGTAGCATACGACCGCTGCTTTCAGCTGAGAATATTTTCTTGTTTTATACTTTTTAGAGAGTTTTTTTTCAGTAGTCCAGTTTTAGATTTAGAACTTGTTGTTTTTTTAAATAAAACTTCGCCAAAAACCGCATTTCTTCTGCTTCCCTTATAGACAAAAATATTTCATCCCTACTTTATTAATATTATAACTTTGAAAGTAAATTTGTCTCTCTGTCGGTTACACTTTCACGCCTAAACCGCTGAAAGGATCGTCATAAAATTTGGCAATGATATAGCCTACCTAGGATATAGGAAAAGGCCATACGCTACTTCTTTACGCGATAACCGAAATCCACGCGGGCGGAGTCGCGAGCAAAAGCGTATTACATAAGTAGGTGCTCAACCACACGACTCCAAATATCTGTCTATAAAAACATACAAATAATGGATTCGAACTCGCGACACGTCAAACAATGTCTAATCTCTGCACATAATCCCGTGATGCCGGATCTATATTTACGCATTACGTTGCTATTTTAACGTTTATGTCCAGGGCGTTTTATAGATCGGCGTGCTCGCACGACTGTATGTTTGTTTGTCTTTCCGTATAGCGGTCTGTGGGTGATCGGGATTCAATTGGCAGATAGACCAAGGTTAAGTGTAATTAATTTCAATTTGAATGCGGATTTTAGCGAGATGAAATATAGAGGATCAGGTGTTTGTTTTTGTTTGTTTTGCTCATACAAAGTTTGTATGAGACTAGAATGTGAAATTCTATTAAAATTAAAATAGGTATGTACAAAATAATTCATCACAGAGAAAAGTAACCTTTTTTTATTTATATATTACTTATGTCCCTTGCCCGGGGTAAAGGTGCTAAAGGGTAGACCATTTAAAATATGGAGTGACGATATCGTACAAATAGCCGGAAAATTCACCGCAAAAGGATCACGGCACCTAACGATTAAACCTCAATAAATAAATAAGTATATAACACAAAACTAATATAACTTAAGAACTACCTTTGACCACTAGTGGGATGATGCGGGCTAGCACTAATAGTAGCAGTATTTATATAGGTATATTTTTAATTAATCACACTCATTATTGGTTCAGCTCTGTATAAATAAAACAACTATATATTTACCTACTGTAAACCAACTACAAAGGTAAATTACAAAAAAGAAGTTATCACTGAGCATTAAAAAATTCGATCGGCTGTACGTTTACTACACAACTGGTGGTATTAGAACTCACGACGTATTAGTCAATAGCCCATATTCATTAGACTATTAGATACCAATTTCTCATAAAGTAATTAGCAGGGTTCTTTGATGCATCACTAAAAAGAATAGGTAATTACGTACGAGTAAGTAGGTACCAGTGAGGCATTTTAAAGCGCTGTTTTCTGGGTGTAAGAAACCACCAGACACACACGGACACAGTATAAAATGTTCATTCATGAATAAAAATACACAATTCGATGATATCATAATGTATTACAAACACATGCAGCACATTGAAGGACGATCATCACGATTACCGGCACGTTAGCGTTACCGACCGTAACCCAACGTCATGCCATGTCATAACAGTTTGTTGGTTTAGTATTAAAAGCTTTAGCTAAAGGGAAATTAGGTCGATTTGCAGTTTGATAAAAAAAATGTTTAATGTAACATCACTTTTTTAAGGGTTGATTTTTCAATCGCCAGATAATTTTTATTTAAGGGATAAATATTGCGGTTTGACAACTTTAGTATAGAAAGTAGTGGATTTATGATTTTAATAAGATGATACAATAATTAATTAATGACGAGTTTTCAAAACTGTGTTAAATATATCATTTAAGGCATGGCTCAACATTCTTATTAAGAGGTGATTAACTATTCCATTACATTTTTATTTTGTAGACAAATCTACTGTTGTAAATCTTGAATTTAGCTCAGTAGGTTTAGGATGGCAGTTTTGCATAATCTCTACAAATGCCTTCCGAAATTTACTCTTTTTATCACCCCCTAAAATTCAACAACAATATTTATGCTGCAAATTGGGATCTTGCTTCATTATCAATTACACGAATTCACACCTAAAAATTAGATCAAAATATGTACCTAAAGGCAAAGTATAAACCGGTCTGTATCTAATAATTATGTCTTATTTCATATTAGAGGCAAGTACTTGCTAGAAAATAAACGAATCGTAAAAGTTTGGTAGTAAATCATGCGCGGGAGTTGAGCAAGAGTGCATTGACCTAGTTCCGACAGCTGGTTAGGGTTGCCAGATGAGAATATAAAATTTAAAGCGTTTTACTGGCACTTTAGTTAAATTTTGCTTGAAAAGCGGAATAATTGCTCGGTTGTAAACTTTTATGATAATAGATGTATGTTTCGTTTGAAAATTGAAACTACCGGGAAACTGTTTTTCCATAATTTTCAGCTACATTACTTGAAGAATGGCTGCGATTGAATTTGCTATAATATTAATAGTTGGTTTATTTCTTTCATAAAGGATTTTTTTTGTTCATGCGTGTCATAAGTAGGTATCTAACAGCAAGAAAACGTATGTATGAGCTGAAGAAAAAATCTGCTGTTCTTTTCATTTTGACCGCGTAGGTATTGCACTTTTCTATGAAACAGCTGATTTTTTTTGTATAACTAACGATACATTTCTGTGCTGGGGGATCTAGAATGATATGATGAATTCATGGTTACAGTTTGCGCACTGGTTAAAAGTTTACCCTGTATAAGACTGTGACTGATCTCCAGGGTCACACCCTCTTTTAAATATTAAAACAATTATACTTACCTACATACTAAGAAATAGGACAAGAGTAAATAATGTAATTTATGTATCATAACATCACGCCATATTTCCACGAAGGTTACGGCAGAGGTGCATCTATAAGTACGCCCACATTCCGTCAATTATATTTAAGTACCATGGAATAAAGGGCGAGCCTTTTGCCATCAACCAGGCACAATTCCATACTCCGCGGGCTGCTACTGAGAAATTCCAAATAGAAAAACCTAATAACACTGCCCGACTTGGGAATCGAAGCTCACACTCATGTTCACAATAGCGCTTGCGACCACTAGACCTACGAGACAGTCATAATTTAATTTAATTTAATTTGTAAGTCATAACTACGTAATAACCGCATGATATTATGCACTAATATAATCATCATTTCAGCCGAAAGACGTCCACTGCTGGACATAGGCCACCCCCAATTGGGGGGGGGGGTGCCATAATCGCCACGCTTGGCGGGTTGGCGATCGCAGTATGGTGGTAAAATGCATAGAGAACGCTGCTGCCATTCTCTGGTAAGCCCATTAGTCGCCTTCTACGACACCCACGGGAAGAGATGGGATGATGCTATTCTTTACGTCCGGCACCACACTGAACCTAATATCATACCATTATTATATTACACACTTAAAACAAAACCCAAAACGTACAGCTTCATAAATATTAATTCATTTTAAAACGTAAATTCAACGTTAACACAAAGCGACTGAAATCAACCCTAATGGTCTACTAACGAACACCGTGTACATTTGCGTTTCACCCGCGTATTACTGGCGTGCGCTGGCGTTTTAACAGCGTAGCAGCAAACGCAAGTGCAGTGTGTATTACGAATCATTAGTGGCGGCAAATGAGGCTGACCTGCTTTGTGGCTGTGGAGCCTTTATTGTTTTAAAGATGTTTGCTGTTTGTGTGTTGCTTGAGGTATATTTGTCAGGAAATGAGCAACAAATAGGAACTTTGGGGAAAATAATTTAACGGTTTGTGCTCGTTAAATATTTTTGAGATATTTATGTTTTTAATTTACTTCTTAAAGAAGGCCTATCAGAAATAAATTGCACACTTGTCCAGAAAGACGATGATGATGATGATCCTAGTTTTTAGAAATATGATTTCAATGTTTTTTTTTTTTGGTGGAAAATCATGAAATAACTTCTCCTGCTCTGTGTGCAGGAGAGCGTGTCAGACTTTTACTGACTAAAACCCACCCGTGTTCTTTCAGTTGCCTGTGTGCCACGGGCCACAGTATCTCTTTCTGACAACCTGCACGTCTGGCAGCAGATGATTTCAATGGTCTCGTGCAAATATGCAGGATACACCAGAAATGCAACCACTGTAGCCCACTTATTTTTGTTATCAAACCGCTATCACTGTGAAAGTTTGAATTCAACATGTTGATAGAACTACGTATACATTTGGCTCGGTTTGCTGTCGGCAGTAGCAGTGAAAACGATCACTTATCAAAGTTTAGCGAAATAAGTCGAGCGACCCACTTTACTAATCTTATTTGACGAATCTGTCCAAAAGTTTGCCAATACGATATTTGAGTTCGAGAGGAAACGATACCCCAATTAGAATTGGAAGAAAACCAGTCAAACAGTTTGATACAAGATCAGTTTAATACAAGTTATCGTTCATATAATAAGCGATGAAACACTGTTGGAATCTACGTATATGGTTGAAACTTTGTGCCTTCTAAGTACTTACCTATCTCAATACCTTTGCTATCGACTGTTAGGTATTTTTTTTTGTGTGGGAAATCATCAAATAACTTCTCCCGCTCTAGGTGGAGCAGGAGGGCGTGTCAGACTTTTACTGACTAAAACTCACCCGTGTTCCCGCAGTAGCCTTTATGCCAGGGGTGGCGGTATCTCTTTCGAACAACCCGTACCCCTGATAAGCATCGGCCCTTGCGGGAACCATCAGTTTGTGCTGACATCTCTTTGAGGCGCGCGTGGAATACAACGCGCCGTCGATCTGGGCTTGGTCCTTACCGGACAGCGAGCTACCCATTACTCGCCGTCCGCAAGGCTACGCCTACAGTGGCCGGGAATCAGCCTGGGATTCCCGACGCTCAGGGCGTCCCCTGCGAAGGCTAGGGCCGTGAAGGCGCATATACTGCCTCTCCCTCACGTGCGCAGCCTCCCTCTTCGCGAGCATCATTGCTTCGCAAAAGGAAGCGACGGCTACTCATGCGCTCCGGCCGGACGCGAGAGATCGCCACTGCCGATCGCCTCCACAAGGACACGGCGGTGCTCCGCCCAAGCCGGGCAGACCTCCATCGTATGCTCCACCGTGTCCTCAGGGCGATCTTCGCAATGCAAAACTCCCGGATGTTTCCTCCCGCCTTATCATAAACAGGAATCTCCCGAAACAACCGTGTCCGGTGAGGACCTGCGTCAGGCACTGAGAAAAATTTCCTCTGCCGCACTACGTAAAATAAGGACAAAAATCGACCACAATGACGTGTGTAACCCGCTCCATTACGCGTAAGTAGCCAGTCATACGTAGTCGGCATACTGACGCTCATCATGGAGCGGGTTACGTAATTTACTCGTGGTCGATTTTTGTACGTACGTACGTAGCCCGACATCCGGCTACGTAATACGTAGTGCGCAAGTCGCACTGAATACTCCTGAAACTACGATTGCAACACCCGTATACTATTGTTGCGAGCACAGTAGAACACGGTGAACCTTACGTGTGTACCATGGCGGCTTACGTACGATACTGTAGCGGGCACGTTAAATAATGATGAGCCATATCTGTGCACCGCGACGGCATACGTACGATACTGTGGCGGACACAGTAAAGCACGGTGAGCTGTACGTGTGTACCACGGCGGCATACGTACGATACTGTGACGGACACAGTAAAGCACGTTGAGCCGTACGTGTGTACCACGGCGGCATACGTACGATACTGTGACGGACACAGTAAAGCACGGTGAGCCATACGTGTGTACCACGGCGGCATACGTACGATACTGTGGCAGACACAGTAAAGCACGGTGAGCCGTACGTGTGTACCACGGCGGCATACGTACGATACTGTGGCAGACACGGTAAAGCACGGTGAGCCGTACGTGTGTACCACGGCGGCATACGAACGATACTGTGGCGGACACAGTAAAGCACGGTGAGCCGTACGTGTGTACCATGGCGGCATACGTACGATACTGTGGCGGACACAGTAAAGCACGGTGAGCCGTACGTGTGTACCACGGCGGCATACGTACGATACTGTGGCGGACACAGTAAAGCACGGTGAGCCGTACGTGTGTACCACGGCGGCATACGTACGATACTGTGGCGGACACAGTAAAGCATGGTGAGCCGTACGTGTGTACCACGGCGGCATACATACGATACTGTGGCGGACACAGTAAAGAACGGTGAGCCGTACGTGTGTACCACGGCGGCATACGTACGATACTGTGGCGGACACAGTAAATCACGGTGAGCCGTACGTGTGTACCACGGCGGCATACGTACGATACTGTGGCGGACACAGTAAAGCACGGTGAGCCGTACGTGTGTACCACGGCGGCATACGTACGATACTGTGGCGGACACAGTAAAGCACGGTGAGCCATACGTGTGTACCACGGCGGCATACGTACGATACTGTGGCGGATGCAGTAAATCATGGTGAGACATACGTGTACACCACGGCGGCATACTTACGATACTATAGCGGACACGGTGAATCATGGTGCGCCATACGTGTACACCATGGCGGCATACTTACGATACCATGGCGGACACGGTGAATCATGGTGCGCCATACGTGTACACCATGGCGGCATACTTACGATACTATGGCGGACACGGTGAATCATAGTGCGCCATACGTGTGCAGCGTGGCAGCATACGTAGGATACTGTGGCAGGCACAGTAAAGCATGATGTGTCAGACGTATTAACTGTCGTAGTAGAGGTAAGGTACCGTTGCCGGTACAGTAAGGCATGATGAACCGTGCGTATGTACCACGGCAGTGGACGTACGATACTGGTGCGGGACCAGTAAAGCACGGTGAACCATACTTATGTACCACGCTAGCGTACGTACGATACTGCTGCGGGTATAGTAAGGCATGGTGCACTATACTGTGTTACGTATGGCACACCATGCCTTACGATACTCGCACCTGTATTTTCCTTATGCTGGCGCATGGTACATACAAAGGTGTTCAGATACTTATTTTGAATATTAAACACTCAAATCAATGAAATTTTGTAGACATGATCGAGAAACTAATATCTAGGTCTGTGGTTTATTACATTTTCGTAAAAATGTATAGTTTAAATATTGCAGGGAGTTTTGAATGAAAATATGAAAACCCCCTGCAATATTTAAACTATACATTTTTACGAAAATGTAATAAACCACAGACCTAGCTAGATATTAGTTTCTCGATCGTGTGTACAAAATTTCATTGACTTTGATTGGTTAATATATAATAATATCTGAACACCTTTGTATGTACGGCCAGCGTCATAAAAATATATACGTTAACAAGAGCTCAAAAATATCTACACGCCTCTATGTCACTGACAATAAGGTTGGTGTTTACATATTTTGACTCGATGGCTGTATATATTTATATATTAATGACGTTGACTGTAACCATGCCAGCATAAGGAAAATACAGGTACAAGTATCGTAAGGCATGATGTGCAATACGTAACACGTAGTGCAATAGTGCACCATGCCTTATACCCGTAGCAGTATCGCATGTACTCGGGCGTGTAGATGGACGGGTATGGTGAATGGTATGGTGCCATATTGTCCCGCACTAGTAATCATACCTTTTATTTTTCTTCTCAGCATATATATTCGTCCACTGCTGGACATTTATGCTTCTCCCATGGTTTTTCTATGTCATCCTCGATGCGGCGTATCTGGTCGAGGTCGGCCCTGCCATCTTAGGAATGGCGGTCTGCCTACGCTTCGACTTCCCGTTCATACCTCTACTATAACAGTTAATAAGTTTTATACACATTATGCTTTGTAGTATAAGTAGTACAACCTGCACTGGTCACATAGATATCTACTTATAAATAATGGTGCGGGTACGGTAAAGAATGATGTATCATTATAAAGCTGACCAGATGTTTTAAAACCCGCGTGCGGTATTTTTCAGATTTAATTTCTTTTACTGGCAATAGTTACGTATAAATATATCACAAAAGGTCGCGTCCTCATTGCAGGGTTTTTTTAAAACTCTGGTCAGGCTTTACCTACTGTTGTTGAATTTGTACGATATTAGTGCGGCTATTATTATTATTATGCAAAATAATTTTGTAGCAAACTTAACAGCTACACCGATATAGCACCAAATCGGACCTGTAAGTGAAAAGCATACAATAATTGGTAATTTAGATAAAATAATACTTCACGATACATATACATTTAGTGTAGGTACTACCTACACAGCAATGATACATCATTTTTTATTTTTTAAACTTTTACAAGGTTATTAACAGAAGAAATTCTGAAGAAGTTCTGTTCTCAAACCCTGTACAAGTTTTATAACTTTACATGCTTAAAAGGAAAGAGACATAAAAGATTCATATTATTTATTTTCAATCGTAAAATTGAGATATACAAAAAAACCACAAGCTTAATTAATCATACTATTCTAGAATTACATGGTAGTCAACTATGAACGAGGAATTTCACCGTCTGTCGGTTGTTGACAGGCGTCCACCATTGCAAGATTTAAGGCCTACTCAAATCTGACCGGTATCCCGTACCGGTGGCGATAACGATATCCCGATGGGTATGCGGTAACGCGCTGTTCAAAGGTGTTCCGCAACTGCTGCCGGTAATGCCATACAAAATACCGGTCGGGATATCGGTCAGGTTTGAGTAGGCCTTTACAAAACGTAATACGGAAAGGACGAGAGGATTGGCGATTAGATATTTATTAAAATATAAGGGCGTCAGTAGATATCCTATCTTATATAGATTTCGTCTGAATGTTTTAGGGCAATTATAAATACTTAATTAGGTATAACAACAGACAGTCCATTATCAACATGAACAATGTCTCAGATCTCCGGTATTTGTAGCACGAGCCGGAAGCGGGTAAGTAAGAGCAACCTAGGATTCCCGACCAAAGAATCACTAGTACGAGCCAGTCCACACGGCGCGTTGCGTCTCCGTTGCGTCGACGCAGCGCTGCCGTTGCGTCATTTTACATTTTGCGTTGCGTCGACGCAACGCGCCGTGTGGACTGGCTCTAAGGGTACCTTGGCATCAATGGAGTCCGCGTGGTCGTCGCTGGAAACCAATGCATCTAGGCCTACGGTAAACTTAACTTAAAGCTCGTTCGCATAAGAACGCTAATACATACGCATAAACCTAACTAGTTGCGGAACCTATGTCGCAAGGCCCGACTTTAAACTGATATAACCGGTATTCTACAAAAAAAAAAATACAAAATGTGGGGATCGCCCCGTTTTGGTAGCGATCCGAGAGCCACCTTTTGGCAGTAGGGGCGGTGCACCCCTACCCCATGGCCTAGGTGAAGGTTAAACATCAGTACCGAGTTTCGATATTTTCTACTTTTACGAAATTTGACTGATTTTAAAAGCATAAATGACAATACGATGAAAGAATACAAACAACAAATGAAACTCAGCTGATGTTTAACCTGAAGTTAAGTTAAAGAAACAAATTGGTGGTGGGCCCGTATTCACGCTTTTGCAAAACGGTATATAATGTAAGGTATGGGTACGTAAAATGTGTAAACTGTATCACCTGCGGGCAACAGATCCGCACAGGTGGGTGTGTTTCTGAATTTTTGCACGTGTTGTATGTGTTATAGTCAAACCCCGAAGTCCCGGCGCTCCAAGGTTTGCCTAGTCAAACCTCAGGTTTGACAAGAAGGCTTAGTCAAAGTCCAAAACTAATAGCGTGTTTCGACCTTTGGCTAACGCATTTATGGCCAAACCTAGGAGAGACTAACTTGGAAAGTCAAACGCCGAAACGCAATTTGATCAAATCGCAATTACTCCGCTGCGAAATTTCTAACCTGCAGGACCACGTGACCTACAGGAGTAAGGCAGTTTTGAATCTAACATCGGAAATGAATGAAGTTTTTCATACATATTTAGGTTATATAACCCATTCTGTCCCTAATTTAAGTCTGACTAGTCAAACCCCGATTTGATCGTACTGAGTTTCGGCGTTTGACTACCCAAATTGGTCTCTCCAAGGTTTGACCATAAATTCTTTTGTCAAAGGCCAAAACACGCTTTAGTTTTGGACTTTGACTAAGGCTTCTTGTCAAACCTGAGGTTTGACTAGGCAAACCTAGGAGCGCCGGGACTTCGGAGTTTGACTACATATGCATGTAAGTGTGTGATGAGAGAAAAATAAACGAAGAAGGTTGGTGCTAATATGATGGGAAGTCCTACCCCAAGGGTACGTACGTCGTATGTGATGTGTAATGGTCGTTGTTATTCTAAAGTCCATCGAACAGTGACATAAAGTTTTAAATCTGACATTATAGTAATTGTAGCCGGTACAGGCGAAACAAGGGTATTATAATTATGTAATAGGTAATCGTTGGTTCTCATCACTTGATACGCATAGTAATGCTGATTAAAATCTATACACTCTAATGAAACACACTCAAATGTAACTTCATCATTGTCAAGTAAATAAATATTTTTTATTTCACCAAACTTTGGTAAGCCTGAAGATTCTGAAATATCTAGAATGACAATTGACGACAGCTCAAATCGGACACCATACAGTTTCACCCATGATAATGAGTACCAACAATTATTATCGATTATACCTCGAGAATGAAAGTTTTGTCTTACATTTTCAATTTGCGCTTCTGTCATATTTGCCTTTTTGCCATAAGAGATCGTCTTTACAGTTTCATTTTTAAGAAAAGTATCGTTTAAAATTAATTGATGTTTAATAGCTATTGTTTTACAAACATTTACTCTGTTGTGTGATGCTCTGGCCACAAATTTAGATATACGATGCTTGGCTTCAAACCTCATTGTCCAGATTTGGGTAAGTGGGCCAAATTTTTTTAACATTTCTGGATAATGTGTAAGAAAATGAAACTTTGGCTTTAAGTCTGTTTCAGCAAATTTTCGATAGAGCTCGTTTAATTCAGCTACTGAAAATTTTACTTGATCAATAGTATTTTCATGGATTCTATGACTCAAAAGTTTATCCAACAATTGTCTTAATTTGATGTATAAGAACCAAACTTCGTTTTCATCTGGGACATTATATCCGACAATCAGCCCAAAATATCGAACAAGGGTAAGCATTTCAGAAGCCGAACATTTTAACTTTAATGTTGAGCCTTCTTTTGCTACAGAATCGCACGGTGTCGATGTAGAATCAGGTCCATAATTAAAATACCGTATTCTTGATTTTAAATTGTCAAAAGAAATTAGCATCTGAGTACACACTAGATTCTGTATCACAAATGGCATCACATATCGACAAGCACCCTCGAGATAGTCATGTAAAACATCTACGGCGACGTTTTGAAATAAGTCAAACCCATCTAAAGCAAGCCACGAGCATTTTTCTTTAAGACCAGTCATATGAATGTCATTTAAATGTAAATCATTTTCATAATTGACATTGTTTCTCAACAACGTGTCATCTTCATAAAGCAGTGTTTTGATTTGTTCTTTATTAGCAGTACAAATTCTACATGGCCGATTTGCAGAAAAACTTTCAACAAAACCTAACATAGCATTCAATCCTAAATTATCTCCCGTCACAGCTGCAACATAAAACTTAATTTTGCCAGTATACACATCAGTTTCAACATGAATACCATTGTTCCTTAAATCATTAAGAACATCAAAAACTTTTTGAAAAATTATGTTGTTTCCAAAGCTTGTTCTGTCTGATGAGTGAAAAAGAGTCAATAATAAAATATTTTGCAAAAGCGACACGTAGTGAGGTGGAAGACATGGTACTGAGGCATAAATAGCTCCAAGTTTATGAATCCCAGCGTGGCTTCCTAAGGGATTGCCTATTTCAAAATCGTCAAAGTAGATTATTAATGGTAAAATCATTGCATCATGCTCTACAGAATTTTCTGTCATTTTTTTCCATACTGAACCCTGAACAATATTCTCAATACCGAAAGAGTCATTTTGTACTGTGTCCAAATATTCAAGAGTATCCTTAATGAAATTTTTTGATGAAAAAATTAGTTTTAAATTTTCTTTTAACGGAATCACCTGCATTGTACAATTTACTTGTACTAATAACAAACCAGCCGCTGTTTTTTTAGACTCATTACGTTGACCTACAACCACTTCAAGGGGCTCAGAATAAGTTCCTATTTCATTAAAATATTTTAAACGTTTGTGTTCCGAATCTAAATTCTCAAACGCATCGCTGAACGCGCTAAATATTTTTTTTAAAGCATTTTTAACATGAACATTATCTTGGTCTGGTGGTACCATATCATTAAACTGTCGCTCTATAATGCATTGTGATTTAGAATGAAATAATTGAAGATTTTCTACAAGAACTTGTACGGCTTTACGCGGTATTATTGGGTTAGCATATAGAGTGGAAACGAGACTTGCAGCATGGTGACCAAGAGAGTTTTCGTCTCTTTGAGTTGGTAGAGATTCCATCGTATTTGCCGTTTCGTAAGTTTCTTTGCTTGACGTTGAAGGTAAATTTGAGATATTGGCTTCTGTATCAATCGGTTTGTTACTATTTGGATGAGGCAAGACTGACAATGATGACTGGTGCTCTCTAACTAAGTGCTTTTTGAAAGATGCAGAGGAAATATAATGACGATAACACCCTTGTTCACCACACCGAAATCCGGAAAATTCTACCGTTAATTTACAGAAAGTTCGCACATGAGTTATAAGTAAATTCGGAGACACACTGGCTTTTTTGCAATAGTAACAGGTAAACATTTTTAAAGTATTAACTCTAGATCAGTTAAAAGACTATTCACAGCCTGTGTGGGCCTGTCAAATTTAGTTTTAATATCGTAGAAACCCAATTGAATAAAAAGCCATATGTCTCCAGCTTCCTCCGGGTAACAAGCTCCTATCGATTGAAATATTTTAAATGCACAGTCTACTGCTGTTACTAATTTGTTGAAACTATACAATGTGTCATTTATTACCACATATGCTACTTTTACCTCAGTAACGGTAAGGCCAACAAAAATAACGTAGGGTTGAACTGTGCGGCCTAGCCTCTGCAGGTTCTCCTTTTTTTGAATGATCTTGTTGGTAACGTCGGCTTCAGAAGCAGCTTGCGATATATAGCCGTCGCATACTTCTGCTCTGGATGGCTTCCACGCTGGCTTTCCTTTTATTTTCCGTGCAGGTGAAATGTTGATGACATAAGCCAGCAACATCAAAGCAACATTGCTAGATGTCTCTGGTTCATCTTCTGTATTCAAAGAAAAAAAAAAGTTTCGGTTAATTTTTAAGACTTAATTTTACTAAAATTAAAAAAAAAACACTATGGACGTCATTTTTTCAATACACTAACTGAGCGGCTCGGTGCTGAGGGGAGGGGGAAGTCACAAATCTGTGCGATTTCTAGAATGGGCGGGGCCTCTGAGACTCCACGTCATAGTTAAAGATTAATAATAAGAACTAATATTTGAGCAAAACTTCTTACCGTCAATCAGTGCAATTATATTTGCTATTTTTGTTCTCGTATCTTGGTCTCTAATTTTTCGTAATTTTAATGAAGCATATTTTATAATTTCTTCATTTTTGAGGGTGATAGAGGAAAATAATTTGTTTTCCTTTCCCGGATACAGACGACTGAAATCGTTCATTAACTGAAAAAAAGAATACAATAAATGTGCGCCACGTTATTTCCACTGGTGAGAAAGGTCCGGATGGCTACCACATAGGTTATTGGGTTGTTGAGCGAGAACTAGAATAGCTTGTCTCTTTTAGTGCCTGCACAATATCTCGTTCTGCAATGTCGGCAGCGCGCGAGTGTTGCAAGTGACTAGAGTCTGTGCGAAAAGAGAAGAACCGTGGCAGATACGGGAACTAACATTACGAATTTTACATGGCAATCGAAATTCAGACACTTGTCTTATAACCCCTCGTTTTCACCAAAGTATAATACATGTATTTTACAAATTGAATGCAATGTTTTAGTTTTTCGCATGTATTAAATATGTTGTTCAAAACTTGTTATGAAACTATATTACATGATTGTATAAAACTTGTTGTAAGTATACAAAACTTGTATGAAACTTGTTAGTTGAAAACTTCTAGTCGCCTACATGTTTATGATCTCATATACAGAAATTGCAATAAAATAAACATTAATTGTCTAAACCACGTTTGTATTTTGTAGGTGAGAACGCTGTCAATGTATCAGAGGGCCTAGTGTGAGTTTCTTTTAACCATCTCGACTTTACGCATCGACCGCTTTTCTCCGATTGGCACTCGTTTGGTGAAGGGCCAATCAGAGAGCAAAACGCGATCGATGCGTAAAGTCGAGATAGTTAAAAGAAACTCACACTAGGGCCACAGACGAGTTAATACATGTCACAGACTTCATTGTAAACGCAAATGTGTTTTATACTTGTAAAAATACTTGCTGGCTACACAGTTGAACGAAATAATGTTTGAAACAGTTTTGACAAGTATTCTACAAGTTTTTTTTTTACATAATCCTTGTGGTTATTTATAGAAAAACCACAAGGATTATGTAAAAAATAAGCGGCTGCGGTTTATGCTTACCAAGGTATAGCCTTGTGATTGTTTTAAGGCTGGGAAATCCTTGAAGTAATCTGCTATATCACCTTTTCCACATTGGATGCGATTTAGGCGGTAATCTGCAGTTTCTGCCCACTTTTCTTCAACAGATTTCCATGGATCGACATTGTTTTTCAGCCATAGTAATGTTTCTTCATAGACAATACCTGTAATTTATATGTGTATGGTGGGATGAGTCAACAAGAGGAAGGGCATCATAGTACAGTCGCCCGTAGTACATTTAAATCACGAAAAAGGTGACTAGCGATTATTTGCTTACCACTTTCCAGAGATTCCAGGCTATAAATGTCATCATCTGTGATAGTTGGCGTGGATCTGAGCGATGATCTGGACGACTTCGAGGATGAACGGCTAGTTCCCGGCAACTGTCCACTTTCTCGCAACTTTCTCCTTCGAGCTATATAGCTCTCGTAGAGCTTTCCGCTAGCATTTTTTTTAGCAAATTTATTTGTAGCTGATAAATATGCAGAATAATACACTACAACGCGTTCCTTGTGAAATATTTCCACAATTTCGGTAGCTAGTTTATAAAATTCTTCACTGGAAATTTTCTTCGCACAATTGTTTTCTAGTATGTGGTGTATTAGCAGCTGGCTCAATTTCCTTCGGGAACCCTCCGTCAGTAAGCCTCCTTTTCCCTCTTTGAGTATTGCTCTGCCGTCTAAACTTTCCTGTATGTAAAACACAAACACTATTGATACCAACTTTTTAAAGTTGTTGAACAAATTGATAAATTAATGAGTAAATGGTCCAGTTGGAGAACAGCCTTCGGAGCTCTATGAGTAGTAAATAAAACCAAAAAAAAAAAAAATAGAATTGTAAAAAAAATTTTTTTCGGTGACCGATTGTCCCTCCTTTTTTTGCTCTTATTTAATTGAGGATACCCATAGAAACAATTTAGGCTTACACTTTTTCGTAAAATGCATATTTTTCGAGTAATTTAACTTTGAAGATTTTTTTACTTTTTTTTAATAATTAAATATCTCGTGATAATAATTAAATAACTGTGAGTCGGGGACACATCATGCCCATGACATAAATTGATGGGGACAATGATCGAAAATCGATATAAGTTCTCAGTAAATATGCATTTAACGAAAAAAAAATTATAAGTTTAAACATGTTACTATATGTGCCCTAAATAAAAAAAAAGCAAAAAAAGTCATCGGTAAACGATTTTTTTTTCAAAAAAAAAAAATTAAAAAGATTCTGAGTCTTTTTTCCCATAGGCCCCAAAGGCAACACTCCAACTGATTCCGACGAATTGAGAACGTCCTCCTTTTTAAAGTCGGTTAAATGCCGCGCAGTTACCAAGTTAAGCTAGCTAATGATAAATACTATTGAATACTAAATAGGTATATACTACTTAGTAATGCAGACCATACACGTCCAATTCGATCGTTCAATTGGCATGATACTGCTGATTGGATCCAATCTGCAGTTCGTCCATATACCTACACCACACACGATCAATTCTAACTGTCCAATCGGACAAATAAAGAAAAAGAAAAAAAACATAAAAATCGGTCTATAAATATCGAAGATATGCGCAAACAATGATAAAACAAATATATACAATCTAATTAAGAACCTCCTTGTTTTTTGAAGTCGGTTAAGAAAAATCATACGATCGATCGCCCACTGCCATACACGGTCCAATCGGCATGATCCAGCCAAAATAATTGAATTTTGATTGTTCCGCCAATTCGATCTGTCCTGCCTGCCGATCCACGGCCACATACGGTCAATTCGATTGGATCCAATCGGCAGTGTCATGCCAATTGTACAATCGAATTGATGGTGTATGGCCTGCATAACTATACGAGTTGTAATAATACGGGTTTTAATAATGTACCAAATAAATACTATACATACGGATGTACTTACATTTTTGCTGGTTAAACAATATACCTAAACTATGAATATTCTACTAGCACACTAACTTTGACTAGTGCCTTCTAAATACTCATACAATCTACTAAAGAAAATAACATTACATTTAATAGTTTCAATACCTGAAACAAAACAAAACGTAATCTAAGAATTATTACAAACTTAAATAGGTACCCGGTCCTATCTTAATGATGGGCATTTTCAATTTTATCTTAAGCAAGGTTTACACGAGGCCATCGCAAGCCAAGCCAGCAACGCTGGCGAGAATAAAGTGCCCGTCTATTTTTCAAGCCAGTGAGACTGGCAGCCAGCGATGGCCTTATGTAAACAATGCTTTTGGTCCATAACACAAACATAAAGTACCTACCAAATTAAGCTACAAAATAAAAATTTAAGTGAGCACCAAAAAAGGGTGGGGCAGCCTGTCAGTATTGTATTACAATCACTGTAAACTATACAAAAATGGACTTAGCAGGTTAACGAATTAGGCCGACGAAATACGTTTTGTTATCAAACTGAGTAATTTTATTATTATAAGTAACTCA
Organism: Polymixis flavicincta; assembly: GCA_949987655.1. Classification (NCBI taxonomy): domain Eukaryota; kingdom Metazoa; phylum Arthropoda; class Insecta; order Lepidoptera; family Noctuidae; genus Polymixis; species Polymixis flavicincta. The sequence goes on along the minus strand of OX465176.1, from coordinate 25,058,123 downwards.
CAGTGTTATTAGCTGCAGCAGTACAATCTGTAGAGATTTTTGCATTATCACTGACATCAGTGTCCCGTACAGCGTTTTGAGTTGAGTCGTTTAGCCCAGCATTCCTAATTTCAAGGTTCTAGAAAAATAATTTAAAAGTATACGGCATCGGTCCAAGAGAAAAAATCGAAAACATTTTTATTAGCTAAATACAAGATGTACAATAAACAAGTAGGTACGTACATTGACACTGGTCGCTTTTTGATGTTGTAGTAGCCAATTTTTAAATTTTATTCTGGGGCCAATCTTTGGAATCATTTCTTTCAAATCTTCATCGTTTAACAGAATGGCAGTTTCAAGTGATGTTATAAGATTGTCTGAAAAATACAAATACAAACATGTACAAAACTTGTTATGTAGGTAAGTACCTACCTACTTATAATTGCCTACATGTTCAGTCGGAGAGTCAGGTTTTTGGGCGGTCTCTTGGTTTTCAACAAAAAAAAATAATCTTTTTAACAAAAAATTGAACCGACGAAAAAATAAAAAAAGGAAAAAATAAAAAATTAACGTTTTAGTCCAGCTAAGCTCCACATTAATTTCGAGTCGGCGCCAAAGTTTGTATGGCGCCACCTGTACACTGTTGAGGACCTCTTGGAACTGACTTCACTACAACATAACAGGGATCTGGAGTTGATCTAATAATGGAGACGCCATCATCAGATCCGTGTTATGTTGTGGTGTCATCACACATCATAAATGTTTGGTTAATTTCAACAGAATCGGTTCACAATTGAAAATTCAGTAGGAAAATTATCAATAAATTCCTTTTTTTCTACCCTTAGGGGCAGATATAATTTTTCATATTTAAATGGGACCGATTTTTAGATATACTCTTTCCAATAAAAAAAGAATTTTTGAAATCGGACCACTCAATAAAAAGTTATGAGTGGTCATACATAAAAAAAATATACGTGTCGAATTGAGAACCTCCTCCTTTTTTTTTCGTCGGTTAAAAAATGCTGTCCGTTACCGATTAGTAAAGTTTACAACTTTATCCAACAAGCAATAATAAGGTTTTAAACTTGTTTGTAAGTAGTATTATATGTAAAAGGCTATCAGACAAGTTCAAACATGCCACCAAAGATGAGAGTGAAAATAACTCAATGAGTGAAAACGAGGGGTTATGTTATGACGCAACATACTATTTCAAAGTGCGACAGATCTAAGAAAATTTATAATCTAAATAAAACAAAAAATCTTGACTAAATAAAACCGAGAAACTGGCTTACCTTGAAGGAATGGTATTATTTCAGATAAACCGGCGTTTAATATCTCTTCCATAAATTCCATGATGGCTACGCTACGACGCGTTTTAGCACAAAATCACTAATCATAATTCAGCCAGACTTCGTGTTGTTCGGTCTGTTTTTCTCAGGCGACTGCTGACTGCCGCGCCGTTGCCGCGAGGCGCCCCCGCCTCTGGCGCCGCCGGGGGCGGGGCGTCACGGGCTGATGCAACACATTACCTTATTTGGTAGCGTTTCGTGACCTTCGCGATGTTTCTTTATTTTTTTTTTTCTTTACCCTTGCGGGAAGGCAAAGGAATCTAGCCCATGCAGCCTGATCTTATGTTATTGATTAACACATTTTGTAATCAAAGGCAAAATGCAAAGTCTTTTTTTTTTATAATAGTTCTTCACTTTCTTTTTTTTTAGTTTAGGCCTCGAAATCTAAAGTTTTTTATTTAAGATGATGGTGTCTCTGTTTTGTTTGCTACGTAGTCCGTATACTAAGTCAGCTTCAGTAAAAAAGAACAATGCCCACCTTCCATACATTTAAAAACCTGATAATGAAAGTATATGTATAGTTATATGATATAGTAGAAATACTTCATATAAGTTTATAAAATAATGTCTTATAGTCATTTTGGCGATTTAAACGCCACGAAGTCCAAAAAATATTAATGTTTCTTTTTAGGTTAGGATTTGGCGTTAGGTACCAAAAATAATGAAACAAACGTGCATGAACTAATTAATTAGGTACGCTCGATGTTTTGTCTAAAATAGGAGTATTTACCTAACTATGGTATAAAACATCCTTTTTACTTTGTTAATTCCTTGAAACTAACTGCCCCTAAGTCAACAATGCTAAGACTGCGCCGACCAGTGTTGCCATATGGAGGAGGCGTGAAATCTATATTTTCATTTTAAAAATCCGTATTACCAGTAAAATCTCACCATTTTTCATTGTTTTTTGGCAAAAAAACCTGTAACAGATCTTTAGGACGTTATAGGTACTGAATTTCAATGTTTAGTCGTGTTCATGTACATACTTAAAAATATTCGTCTTACCTCCGCGTCCAATAGATAAGTCACTCAATTTCTTTTTACATAATGCAAACGTGCAAAATCCTTCTTGCTACGTTTCAGCAAAACCTTGAAAGTAGATTCAGCCAACCAATCTAAGTTGAAGCGCTAAATTATGCCTGATTTTTTGCATTTCCAGCCATTGTTTTCAAACTACACTTAATGTCCTTTTCAATCAAAGACAATAGCTCTAAAGGTTTTGTCTTTGATACACGGTTTCGAACGCGACCTATGGCACGGTATTCCCCACATCTCATGTTTGTGTTACGGCTCTATTATGTTATATTTCCATGAAATGAAAATAATAGTTGCGACAGAGGACTAAAATGTGATTTATAATGAATACTACGAAAAAAACTTCGGAATATGCTCTGTACAGCATCTGGCTGAGGTTGAGTCCATCTGTACGTAAATCCGTATAAAAGTCCGTAAGCATGATTCATCCGTACCTACTGGACTTCCAAAATCCGTACAAATATGGACAAATCCGTATATATGGCAACACTGGCGCCGACCGCCGATGCAAATCACAGAACTGTTAAATGTCAAAAAATCCATTTCACTTGCGCACACTCAATGAAACACTGAATGATTAATTTAATTCAATTATTGTGTTATTTTTATATAATTTAATTTATCCCATGACTAATAAAGAAATAGTTACTGATCAAATTAAACGTAAAATAAGTATTAAACTACGAAACGAAGTTAAATATGGTCAACCAGCAATGTTTAAAATGGAACGTTTAAAAAAAAAGAATGATTGGATGCGTTCAAAATATGTCAATACGATATGTCATGACGTAGAATTAGCTTAAATTAATGTTAAAAAATCTTTTTTTCCTGCGTTTCTTTTATCATTGTGATAAGCGTAATCAATAAACAATTCAATAAGCTATATTTTAAGATTTATTTCATTTCTATACATAGTCAGGTCAAAAATAAGCATTCTTCTTTGCTACGTAGTCCGTACACTAAGTTAGCTTCAGTAAAACCTACTATTATCGGACTGGAATTAATTGTCAATCGATTTATTAGATGGCGTTAATGGTGGACATAGTGAGTAGATCGTTCGGTCGATGTTTGTTTTACCGACATTCCATTGTTTGCTTTTTTACTTAGGTACTCGGGAATCCCCGTGAATGCTTTGACTATCGAGTTATATGGTACCTTTATTGTCATGAGTTATTTTCAGGGCAAGCTTCCTCAAAAATCACTAGTCACTTTTTCTGAAGTGCTGTATTAGCTTAACAATACTAGTTTTTAGATAATACTAATGTTACTTGACGTAGAAAATAAATGTATCTTTGAGACTTTTAACATTTAATTTGATTAAAACTTTGATGATTACATGTTTTTTGTTTTTTTTTTGTTTTTAATTCCTTCGCTATGATGTATTTTATTTACTACTATCACATTACTGTTGTTAGTTAAATTTTCGCACTTCTTTGTATTAAACTGTGACTGGAATGCACCCGCAACGGAAATTATGTAATTTTGCAACAAAACTCATTCATGACACGTCAGCATGGCAACCTAACATGTTTGTTTACTTTTAATTTTCATGAACTTCCCTAAAATACTATATTTTTCCCACTGTTTGAAAAAATACTATTATCCTTCAAATCAAATCAAATCTTTTTATTGTGGGCATAGGTTATACAGATGATCAAACAATAAAATTTATTGTTTGATCATCTCGGCAGGACATAGTGGAGCTTAATTTAATTAAGTTCCACTATGTCCTGCCGAGTAGACATACAATAAATGTATTACAGCAGGTATTCTGGAATAACTTACAAAACTACATACCAAATCAAACTACCATACAAATTATACTACTATTTTGACAAGGAAATAACGCAATGTTGAAAATATTGAAAAATCCAATATGGCGGCCAACTTTTTTGTTTTTTGGTCGATTTCGATGAAACTCGGTTTTTGATACTATTTTGACAAGGTAATAACGCAATGTTGAAAATATTAAAAAATCCAATATGGCGGCCAACTTTTTTGTTTGTGGGCCGATTTCAATGAAACTCGGTTTTGGTACTATTTTGACAAGGAAATAACGCAGTGTTGAAAATATTAAAAAATCCAATGTGGCGGCCAACTTTTTTGTTTTTGGGCCACAGTAATTTCATGATGCGACTGACGTCATAAAGATTCTATGTACCGAACACAGTCAGCAAATAACGGAGTTCGTAAAATGAGCCAGGATACGTAATAACTGATGATGTAGGCGGAGACATTATTAATTATCCAGTGTGCGTAAAATGTATCGGCATATCCCCTACCCTGCTCGTACATTATGTACGTAACCGGGACCATTACTTAATGAGACGGATTCAGTACAATGATTTGGCAACCAGTTACTGTTATAAAGAGCCTGGATACTGAAATAAGGCGGCTGTATAACGTCGTACTTACGTATAGCGCATACATATTTTATGTTACGGGTTAAGTAAATTACGTATGCTGCTCTGTGCGGAATCAATAAACCGCATACGTAAATTTTAAGAGTGCGCTGCAGTAATTTCATGATGCGGCTGACGTCATAAAGATTCTATGCACCGAACACAGTCAGTAAGTAAACGGAGTTCGTAAAATGAGCCAGGATACGTAATAACTGATGATGTAGGCGGAGACATTATTAATTATCCAGTGTGCGTAAAATGTATCGGCATATCCCCTACCCTGCTCGTACATTATGTACGTAACCGGGACCATTACTTAATGAGACGGATTCAGTACAATGATTTGGCAACCAGTTACTGTTTTAAAGAGCCTGGATACTGAAATCAGGCGGCTGTATAACGTCGTACGTATAGCGCATACATATTTTATGTTACGGGTTAAGTAAATTACGTATGCTGCTCTGTGCGGAATCATTAAACCGCATACGTAAATGATAAGAGTGCGCCACAGTAATTTCATGATGCGGCGGACGTCATAAAGATTCTATGCACCGAACACAGTCAGTAAGTAAACGGAGTTCGTAAAATGAGCCAGGATACGTAAATGATTATGTAGGCGGAGACATTATTAATTATCTAGTGTGCGTAAAATGTATCGGCATATCCCCGACCCTGCTCGTACATTATGTACGTAACCGGGACCATTACTTAATGAGTCGGAGTCAGTACAATGATTTGGCAACCAGTTACTGTTGTAAAGAGCCTAGATACTGAAATAATGCGGCTCTATATCTTCGTTCGTATAGCGCATACATTTTTCCTGTTGCGGGTTAAGTAAATTACGTATGCTGCTCTGTTAATACATATGCGGCATCATTAAACCGCATACGTAAACGTTAATAATGCGGGCACAGTAATTTCATGATGCGGCTTACGTATTAAGGATGCGGCCTCATTACAAGTAACTTGTTTACATTGTCTTTACAGAGCATTATGCCGCATACTTACTTAACATGGTGTCGTTTCATTATAAGTATGGCTCTTATAATTTTCATGTCAAAAGCACATTATACGTATCTGGCTGCCAGTACATTACAAATTTGCCAATTTTAAGTAGCCCGTTTTTCTCAGTGGGCGGAAGGTGAGGACGCCATACCGCTTCTCAAGCCACTCCTCAAAGAGGACTTACCGCCGCAATCGTGGCGTGCCCATCGACTGTTAGGTTTACATGATAGTTATTTTATCTGCCGCAAGTCAGACGATCAATGGGCCAAACTTTCGATCCACTGGGGCCGGCTTAGTGGCAAATAACATCGCGGCAGGCCCAGACGGAGATGGTTGGATGAGCTGGACAGAGCAGCTCTAGACAGACAGAAGTAGAAACAGAGAAGGGAGCCTATGCCCAGCAGTGGGACATAAACGGCATAAACGGCGAACAGTAATATCAGGAGTAAAAAGACACTTAACGACGCCAAGACTCCGAGAGTCCCTTGTACCTACTCCCCGTCAATATAATAATTTTTTTGTACCGGGAAAATACCTGGGAAACTTCTGATTACGGAGAACTATTCGATTAAACACGAATACAAAAATAAGGCTGGAACATAATGTCACAAAAAAGTATCTGTAACCATTTCATACAAAAGTTTTTATACCGTGTACATGAAGAGTGCTCCACCATCTCTCGGGAGGCTGCGCGCGCGAGAGGCGCCGTGTCAACAGAGTATAATATATGTCCACAGAGTGGGTGCTGCACAAATATCGTTACTGTTTCACGTTTCCGTGTATTGCAAGGTAAAGTGCTTTATGAGCTTATTATGAGTCGCTCCAAGTCTTGAGTTAGCATGGAATTTAAAGTTGAATTGTAAGGTTTATTTATAAACGTGTCTCAAATCTGATTTAGCGTTGATAGGTCGCTAAGTAATTGATTAATAGCTAAGTATCAAAATTAAACACACCGTTGCACTGTTTAAGCTTGCTAAGAGGCAAGATGAGAGGAATGGTGGCACAGTAGTAATGGCCGCAACTTACGAGTTGTAACCCGTAGGTTCGCACCCAGACAGGCGCTTTACTTTGTGTAAATAATTTCATCACCGCTGCTCTCTAAACGGTGAAGTAATACATCGTGAGGATACCGGCTTGTCCTTGACCCAATAATTCGAAGATATGTGACATCCACGAACACTGGGCCCGCGTGGTAGATTACGGCCCACAACCTCTCACAGAGAGGAAGCCGTTGTCCCAGCAGTGGGAACATTATAGGCTGATTATGATGAAGAGGCAAGATGGTAGATTACATGTATTCGAAAGTCAGTTACAATAAATTAAGCTTTCTTAGAAATCAAAGCACTAACCATACCGGGATCCGCTACCAATCTGAAATATGACTAATCTTTTCATCAAGGCATGATGAAAAGATTAGTCATATTATATAAGAACAATCGATTTTTGTACTAGTAAATTCATAGAATGGAAATGGACTGATCTTGGGAACATTAGGTAGTGAATTGTGGGTGTATTATGAATCTAAACTTGAGTTTCCTACATAGAAACTACCATACTTCGCGTCACGCATCAAACTTGTCTGCTCCCTCATAATCGCCACTTAGCGAGGCGTATCACAGAACAAAAGGCACAAACACTCGACTGCGGGCGTCTGATAAGCGATGTTCAAACAACCCCTTCGCAACGCTATGGCAATCCTCTGTGGGAAGCCATTGTTAGGTGTGCAGTTTGCTCATCGGGTTACAAGCAATAAACGCGGCGGATGTTGTTTTAAAAATGCCTATTTAGGGCCCTTTCAGATAAGTTACAACGGCAATTCTGTGGTTTCCAGAATGCGAAAAGTCGCGTTTGCAAAATTGAGGGTTTTAGCAATTGCTTTGATGCCGCATCGCGTTTTGGTGGCTCACTGTGTTTGATTACTGTATCATAACCACACAATTTATTTATTTTTTACTTTTCCCCACACTAGGGATTTCTCCTGAATCGTGGGTGCATTTACAAACATTTAAACTCACATACACAAACAGCCAGACCCTTATATACCCTTACTACAATTACTGACGGCTCTTTCCTGACAGTCACAGATATCGCTGTTTCCAAAAACCGAGTAGATCGTTGATCTTAAGGTGATGGAGTCAGGGCTTCACAAGAAATACAAATTTTCTTAGGTTTATTGCAATTTGCAGGTCAGAGTGCATGTTGTAAGGTCGTATGTTCATTAAAATATGATATGCGACCGTAACATATAATTATTTACATAATTAATCATTAAAATCATCAATATAATCCTCTAAGATTCATTTAATTCCATTGAATTTCTATTTTATGAAAAAGTTATAAAACAGAAAAAGGTAACGTTTAAACGTTAAATTTGTCGGGCTACAGTAAAGCTACAAAAACGATAGGTAAGCAGGCATCGGAGAATTCAGTGAAGATCTCGAGCACATTACATAGCCTAAAGATATGTAAATCCAACACACATTAATTTGTGCTTAAACATCAAATAAGATGTCGGGCGAATGCGCTATAAATTGTTTTTTTTTTTAAACTATTTCAAACACGTTAATTAACGTTTCGAATGAGCTGTAAAATGTACCAACAATCGACATACTTAGCTGAAAATAACAGTATTTTATAATTAAAATACGGTAGCGGAGCGCACCGCCTTTGGTTGTGAACAAGTAGGTAGTTTTTCAGCAAAAATATAAGCATTTTTTGCATTTCTCGGATAACATTTTTGCTTTTCTCTGGGTGACGTTAAAGGATATAAAAATTGCTCCGGAAAGCTTTTTGTAGCGCATTTATTACATCGCTACTGCGAGATAGAGTAGTAGATTTACACTGGTATAATCATAATTAGGGCAGCATCTACATGTTGTGATGTATTTTATTGCAGTAGCTAGCCTCGCTACCAAACTTGCTGGTTTTTTCACTATGGTATGAGTTCTCCTCTGATAGCTTGTTCTGTCACGGAAAAAGATAAAGAGATAAATTTAGATTCTCATGTTCAGGGATTTAGTACATATCGGGTATTTAAAATAACTTCTCGTTTAATCTTAAAAAAAAAAACAAATACAAGCCGATTGACTTCCTATACGATCACGATGTAAGTTAAGATAATTAATTATTACGCAAATTGACTACCAACTTAAATTATCCGTCCACAACTGTAATTCTTAAACAGTTGTATGAAATGGCTATTACACGGCAAATTGACGTAGGGTGTCAACTTGCTACTTCCTATAATACAAGTATACAAAAACTCCGCAAATTCGTCGGTTTATTGTGTAATAAAGAGTACAGATCGGTTCTGGTGATTTAAGACAACTACACGTCAACAAACTAGAAATAGATCTTTAAAGGCGCACACAAATATACTCTTGCGCAAGGGGATATGGCACGCAAGTAAAGTTAGTCCCTTCGCCCACCACATGACGCAACAACCCCATACTTGACAGCTTAGGCTACTAATAAGGCTTTTGAAAGACTTATCAAGTTTCTGTTTAGCTAACCTAATGCCTCTCCTTCAACATCATTTACAGGGTCAAATTAAATTCAATAGTGACACTCCGCTTAAGTAATAGGTATGTAAGTATGACAAAATAAAAAATGTATGATTGTGAAGTATGAGTTGAGAAAATCTGTTTTATTTTGTTGTGTTTATATATCGATATCATCACGCCTGTGAACTTACACAAAGAAAACTGATTGATGACTGACTGATGACTACACTACATGCGATTGATGACCCAAAAAAAAAACTCATCAAATTAATTTATTTTTGTTAGAGCATGTTAAAATATCGATCCCCAATACGTCAGCGGAGTTTAGCTAGCTAATTCAATTAGACCCTGTATATTATCATTCCACCTAAGGACGTGCACTGCCGGACTTCAGCATCACCACAACGACCAGTCCTGTCCTACCCCATCGTCCAACCTACCGGATTCTCGCGACCTTCACAAGTCAGACCGCCTGACGAGAGCTGTTCTGGGGGCTTACTCTTGAAACTAATTTTAATTTCAATCTAAACCCAATACAATTCCAATGTCAATTTTGCAGTCACGTGATTCGGTACTCTTGAACACAATAGTGTCAACATTGGATTGAAATTGGGATTGCCCCGCCATTATTTTATTCAACGTGAAGTTAGCTACGTTACGGGCTGCAATAGTGTTGTTCGACTCATTACATAAACCGGTAATAGAGAATTAAAATGCTTTATCCTTTAAATAACGCGGCCAATAAATAAATATCTTATAGATAGTTGCTTAATTGAGTAATTGTGACGTAATCAATTCATTTGGGCGTAAGAAAATGATTAAAATCATAAAATTAACCATGACTTTGGCTGCATGCGGTAGGATCGTTGCCATGCCCTACACTATCTACTAATAAAAAAGACGGCGTAGAAGGTCTCAATTTTCTATAGTAAAAGTAGTCAAGTTTTAGTTTGTTTAGAACAGTTAGATATTGGTGCCGATTCTGTTGTCACAAAATTCTCTAAACTAGACTAAAAATCACCAAAATTTAGTTTATTCCTGTCAAACGACGATTTCCTATTCTGAAATTGACCAAAGTGACACAACTTAACTATATTTTAGTTTGACAGCACTAAGATTGTACTGAATTATTAGTTTAGTGAAAATGGTAATTTTGCTATTCTGTTGTTGTCAATTTCATTATTCTATTCAACCTAAAATTTTGGTTGTCTGACTAAATCTGACTATTTTTAATCGCGATTAAATAGGTGTGGAATAAAATTAGTTGTCAAGAACTAAAATTCACGCAGACACCTCGACTTCTGGTGCAAAAATAGTACTGTATTTTTTTTCTTTTCTTTTGCTTATATCTCGAAAATGGTGTGTCCTATCGCAAAAATAATGAAAATTTCGACCCCCTTTAAGAAACCCCATGCACCTCTAAAACTCAACATGTGGGTAATAATTTTTCATATTTTCCATCCAAAAAGTGAAAATTCCATATAAATCACGTCGAGGCTGCCGCCCCCCTGCGCGCCTCTGGCTCTAAAAAAAAAACACGGCGTAGGGCAAACAAGTACCACGTTGCGAAGCCAAAACAAACCACGTGCGAATCGCGATTGTCAAATTCGATTTTAGTTGTGTCAAAATAGTTTTTTAATTTAGAGATATTTTTTTGCAGAATAGCGTTAAGATTCTCATAGTGAAAAGTAAGGAATTTTAGTTATAGTTTAGTTAGTTTAGTTCGGTGTACAACAGAATCGGCACCATTGTTCGCGTTTGGTTCCTTTGTAGTAAGAAATACCCAATGGCGTTCTTTATTTATGTAAAATAACAATATTGAGTGTGTCTAGTAATAATAAAAAAACCTAGAAGAAAACCAATGAAAATGTAGTGTGGTATATTTTCTCTTACATTAAATCTTGAATATCTTTGGAACCCGTGGTACGCTTTACACAATTCCAACTGTAAAAATGGTTTTATCCATAGATCTATCGTTTAAAACCAAAATAAATAAAAACTGTACATAAATAAGAAATCTCATTTTCAACTTACGTAATTATACGAGAACCTTACATTATTTTCAAATATTCCGTATAAAACTCAAATAAGTGCAACTGGATTTCATTATGAAAACTATGTAGATAGTAATGAGATCAAATTAAATTAACTAGTTAATTAGAAACCTATACATTGAGTTGAGCCAAAATCTCTTAACATTTCTCGTCTTTGTTTCCATTCTTTTTTAGGGAATTACGTAAAACACTGTATAATACTGCTAATCGTGCCATATTAAACTCCTTTTACTTGTTTAAAACCACCTAAAATGCAAAACAATTTCAAAAAAGTTACACTTTTGCTATTGGAAAAATCACAATCTACAAACAATCCCAGCGTAATATTGATGCAATACACAGCTGTCAAAAAAACTCAAGAGTAGCGATTACCGCGCGCCAAGCCCGATTCCGATTTCATTTAGTTCTCTAAAAAGACACGCAATTTAAACACGATTTGGCGCTAGCGTCGAACTCAAGAGTACGAAAAGTCACAATTCCAATGTCGATCGATCGGAATTGAACTCAAGAGTAAGCACACTGATTGGTTGTCGAAACCAATATCTTGACAAAAGTGAATGAGTTGCATTAACACTACACATTACGTAATGCCATATGGCTACTCATACTGTAGCCAAAAACACTCCAGCTGCACGTGTTCCGTGTCGCGCGATGTCGTGCGACATGTCTCGTACGTTTGACAAGGGACAAACTGTGACAATAGTCGCGTTCGTTTGGGAGTTAACTAGTGATTAACAGGTTACCATGTACCCTCTGACATATTGTACAAACAATTACACAAGTAAGTTGTTAATATTATAAGCACGTGTAACACTGAAACGAGATTAAGTAGATTATTTTGTTATGTTAACGGTACAGTTGACATTTAAATGGGTAACAGTTTAAAAACACTAGAAAATGAACTCCTTCTATTTTTATTTGGAGAGACAAAAATATTACCATGAATTGATGACATGATTCTAGTCTAGACTGAGACGTAGCGAAAATTTTCGTCGGCTTTCACAAAAATATCTGCTGTTTCATAGCAAAGTGGTCAAATTGTAGGGAACCTGATATTTTTCATTTTAATAAGCGACGTATACTTACAAAGCAGGGAGCTTCAGAATTATGTGCTAAATCAATAGATAACTGGTTCTGTTTGGGCCCTGTAGATCACTTTTACGATCTCCTATAAGTGTTTTTTCAATGCAGTTTTTTTTACCAATAGCAGTGAAAATGTGTGAAGCTTCGTGTCCAGTCATATGGTTCTCTTAAGGTGAACCTAGTCCACATTTTTCCCATACAAACTTTGGGAGTGTATTACTCCACTGTTTGACAGTGTACATCAAAAATTAGACATGGTATGGTTTTGTCTTATTAATATTGTCTGTACGGAAACAGAATACTAAAATTAAAATCCATTAAAAAGTTAGGAGCCAATAAAGATTCGTTTTTCTTGCTAATTTAACTTAACTTTGGGCGTGTTGTAAGTAAAAAAAGAAGTGTTAAATCTCCAAAACTGATTGGTTGGTACCGACAAAGCTTAATAACGGAAAAGTTCAATAAACTTTATTGGTCATTGATTTATGCAGTGGATTTTTCTGAAAACCCGATCTTCCGAAGGACTTTTCTTAATTTTTTTTCGCTTGTTTTACTATAACTGATCCTGCAGCTCACACAATAATGTTGTGGGTGTAGACTAGCGTCTAACTGCTCATCGCGGGTACTACCTTTGTCAGACACGTAGCCTGGTGAGACAGCATAATTTTAAGCCAGGCCCATCAGTGAGAACCTAGTCGTGGGCTCGACCCACGACTAGGTTCCCCTTAACACCCGATATTCCCACAATCCATTACTCACGCACCAGTTAGCATTCAATTAAACGTTTTCTTGAACCAACACACAGTACATAACAGGCATCGTTCTGAACCACTTCGTTTTGAACGTGCTCGCGCGTCGATGGAAACGATTTGACGCTGATTTATCGCGTCGCATTCATGTCATAGTAGACAGAAGGGTATTTTTGATCGATCACGCGGGTAAATGATTAGTGCTTGGTATTGTATGCTGGTATTTCTTTGGTATGAAATATCTTTGCTGGTATGACAAGCAATTTAGTGCGTGAAATAGGCTTTGGCTCTATCTTTATTTATATCGTACATCTGTCCAAATAAATTAAATTGAAATGTCTGTTTGTAATGTCAGAATAACAGCTTTTTTATAAATTAATGTGAAAGTTTAAACAGTACGTATAAAAAAAAAACGAATAACAAAATATGTCTACCTTTTTGTTTAGGCCAATCTCCAAAACGGCTCGACCGATTTTGACAGGACTTTTACTAGCATACAGCTGATGTTATATGGAGAAACATAGACTAGACTTTTGTCCCGGTATTAGAATGTTCTCGTGGGAAAATTTCCGAGATAAACGCGGCCGAAAACACGAGCAAAACTAGTGTACAATAAGCCCATTAGCCACTGCTATTACTGCCAGATAGTTTTAAATAGTTTCTACACTTTAACTGTCCATGAAGTTAAAACAATAGTTGTAAAAGTTTGTTTGGGGTCATTTATGTGGTAATACGGCAAAAACAGCCTACAATTCTACCACAAAAACCTTACCCTTCAAATAAAGCCTCCGTTCTACGATTATATGAAATAAGCTGCTTCCCAGCTCGGGATACCTCCTTTGTTCCCCTGGCAATGATAAGGCGATTAGGGATTATGTTAATTGGATGCACAGCAGCATCGTACAGCTCTGTGCTCAGCTTATGTCCCTAAGGGCTGAGCAGAAGTCAAATAGGACTAAGTAAGACCTAGAATGTCTGTATAAATTTCTATTAAGCTTAATGTAAGTGGATTTTTTACATAATCTGGAAAGGGTTCCAGTTTATAATAAAAATAATAATTTCTATTTATAAATATGATTGTCGGTCTCTCATACAAAATGATGTTCTCATTGGAAACTGATGGACTATTAAACAGACATTCAGGGCGAAGTCATGACCAAATATTTTCCTAATTAATTGATATCACTTTGTCTTCTTCTGAATTAACATTATAAGGAAAAAAGATGTGATTTTTTGTATGTGTAATGTAATGTAAGTAATGGATAAACCCAAAAATTACTTAACCGATTTAAAAAAAATCTTTCACCTAGGTATAGAAAGCTACATTATCAGCGAATAACAATGACGTCATTAAAAAAGTTAGATACATAAGAAAATTGCAATAATGTAACTCAAGGTATATTCGGTGTGCGCTGCGAAAACTATCGATGATACATGAAATAATGTACTACATTTTAACAGTACTCATCATTAGCCACAAAAAAGTCAATACATAGTTAAGTCACGGTTATCTTTTGCTGTTCATCTTAGCCAAAACACGGCTAGAACCGAAAGATGATGGCATTCTTATTATGATACAGGAAATATGGTTGTTATTTTAATGCATTGTGGTGTCTTTCAACTTCCACGCGAACGAAATCGCATGCAGAACCGAGTACTTAATAAAACAGATAATAGGGTATTTTCCAATTTTTCAAAAACTATTCTAATTTGAAGATTGGAACGAGATATTTTACAGAAAAATAAAAATAAATTGATTTCTATCCATTTTCTCCATTAAAAACGATTTAACCAAATTTCCTTTTCGTTGTTTTGAATTTACCGCCAAAACGCTTCTTACGATGATTTTTTATCACGTGACGCCAACTTTGTGTAAACTAAAGTAGTTAGTAAGTGAATAAGTGAATGTCGAGTTTATAATTAACAAGATTTGTAATGGATAGAAAGTGATATTACTGGTGTGCGGTGCCTCTGTGCACAAATATTTCTAAAACGGCGCCAAACTAAGTATTTGTACCGGTGTCGTTTACACAAAGTTGACGTCACATGTCACGTGAAAAAAAGTCATCGTAAGGAGCGTTTTGGCGGTAAATTCAAAACAACGAAAAATAAATTACATTTTAATCGTTTTTAATTGAGAAAATGGGTATTATTAAATTTATTTTTATTTTTCTGTTAAATATATCGTCCCAATCTTCTAATTAAAACAGTTTTTATCAAATCAGAAAATACCCTATTATACGATTCTCATAAAGTGAGGCCTGTGTCTATGAAAAATCTAAATTATTAATTAAACAATTAACCAAATTGTCCACAACATGACGTCACTATTTAAGCCTAATAAAACGTAGCTTGTCTCTCTGATCCCCTGATAGGCTATAAAACCAAGTAACGAGTCGTTTATTGTGCACATTCCATACTTTTTTTACGAGCCATCCGCGTGGCTCACTTCGCTCACTGAGCTCACTGTTGTTATGGAGAGAAAGTATCAGCGTTTAATGGCTTGTATCGTGATTGTCTCGAGTGGGACGATGTTATTATTTATTAGGACATTAATTTCAAGGAGACTCATTTGGCACGTGTCCTGAAACAGGGTTCTGCCAAGGCTAGGTACCAGTGCCCCATAGTATTAACCAAGGTTTTTTTTAAGTTTTCTCGCTGCGGTACTGGTTACAAATTATTTAACCATTTTGTTTTAATTTTTAACCAGAACAGATGGAAGATAAACGTAGTTAGTAATAGATTTTTTCCAGAATAACCAATCAGTGCTGTGTCCATTTTTCCACTACACGCTTGAATAGATAACGTTTTAGATAAAACCATACATACCTACTTCACAATTTTCTCTTATCTAAAAATAGGGGAACCCATCGAGTGGTACTAGGATGACATACTTCTGAGGATTAGAAAATAAACACACCAGCAGCCCTAGACAAAATACATCCGTAAATGTTTCCGCACACGCTACGGACTGAACGATAGCGTGAGTAAAACGGTAGACAAAGAACCAAGCTCACGCCAACCGCTTATTCCGCACCGTTGGAAGGAAACACGATAGTTTCTCTATAATCTCTATGGAAGTTAGCGTGAGAACGAAAAAAAAACAAATGTCAGTGTCAAACAAACAGTCAAACGCAATGGTGGTAATTTGAAAGTTTTGAAACCAATACAGCAATAAAATTTCAATAAGTTGTGCGGTGCAGTGTATTTCGAGTGTAAACTTTAAAGGTACCTAATTATATTATATATTTATGATTAATGATTTGTGTAAATTGCTACTAGCAATTGTATGTGTAATTTAAAAAGTGTTTTAAATCGATCAGAGTTTTAAAGATATTCCTAGTTAGAGGTTTTGAAGAATTGATACTATAGAATTTATTTATTGTACATTTTAGATGGAATTCAGACTACGTGCGAGTCCAGAACAATTTGCAATAATGTTAGATTTTATGGAAAAGTAAGTAGAAATACACGATAATCACGAAACATTTCGTATATACCTAGTTGGAGTTAATTTGTTTACACAATGACCCAATTACGTTTTTGTTCAAGAGTAGCTCTCAACGCTACCAGTTTATACCTAAATGGCTTGTGTTCTGCAACAGCATTTTAAACTATCGTGTTTTCGTCTTGAATTCCGAAACAATAAAAAAAACAATTCAAACTGAAAGCATTTAGTTCAATGAAACCATTTCCAGGCACTTTTGAACTGTATAATTGACTAAACAATTAAAACTGTCAGAAAGTATAAAATTTTATTATTTCAAATGTACAAGCTAATCAATACTATTATTTTTAGGACTGGTGATCTTTCAAGGCCTCTGCCAGGAGCTCAAGGGCGACTAAGAGCTGAACATCTGTGGAATGAGCTCACTGAACTTTTAAATTCTGTAGTAGAGTTCTCTTCTGTAGAGTGGAGTTCAAAAACAAGCTGATAAATGGAAAAGAGTATGTAATGTAGCCTATTAGTTAAAATAGCAAATGCACCCATCCATCTGCCTAGCCTTTTCCAAATTATATTGGGGTTGGCTTCCAGTCTGATTGGATGTTGCTGAATACCAGTATTTTACATGGAGTGATTGGCTATTATTTTTTCCCTTGTATATGTTTTAGGTATGGTCTGATTGGAAGACTAAAATAAAAAAGAAGGCTTCCACAATTACTAGAGATTCACAGGGCACTGGTGGAGGACCATGTAGAGTAAGGCCACTTAATTCCTTAGAGGAAAGACTGCTAAGGATTATTGGCATTCGATCCATTACGGGGCACACAGAACTGCAGGAAGCAGGCTTTGAAGTATGTGTGTACTGCTTTTATTTTAAATTGAATTATGAAGATGTGACTTTTGAATGAATACTAAAGGTGTAATTATGCTTTTCAGGTACCACTTTCCTCTGAGCCTATTATGAGGACACCATCTCCTCAGCCCAATCAGGCATCATCTCTACCAGCAGTCCAAGAAGCAAGTATGAGGCAACAAGTGGAACTACCTCATACTCCTGATCCACAGCCCTTGAGTAATACGGGCATGTTGAATGTGGCTTCTAATTCAAGAAGGCAAGAAGGTAAAAAACAAAATTTCAAAAACCATTTAATGAACTGTAGTCTATCTATATCACTATAATTTTTAAAACATATATAATGTTTTTAGAGGTCATAAGATCCCCTTCAGCTGGCCCGTCTACACCACGTGGACGCCGTGTAGCCGTACAATGCAGACGGCGTCATCAGACGCCGTTTGAACAAGCTACATCAGAGATCGTCTGTGTAGAAAACGGCAGGCTACGGTTGGAAGAAATGCGCATTATGAAACAGCATGAGCAAGAGATGGAGCAGTTGAGAGTAGAATCTCGAAGGATTGTGATGGATGAAAACCGTAATAAAATTTTTCAAAGAATAGCTGACATAGCTACTAATGTGATGGAGTTATTGTCACAGTCACAGCTTGTCAGGGATTTAATTAAAGCTCCATTAGATTAAAGTTTACAGCAATTTTTAGTACTTAAGTGTTTTTTTGTGTTGTTTTTCTATAACTTATAGTTATAAGAGGTGTACTAAAATTTGACTGATAGTAGTAAACTTGAGTTAGGATTTCCACAATTATTGAATTTCTCAGTAATTCTGTATTACAGTTTGTCAAATAGGTACATATATTTTTTATTGTTACATTAATTGTTACTAAGTATAGGTAATTCTTTTAAATGTTAATTAGATCAGTAATTAAACTAAATAATACTTGAAATAAACGTGTTTTAATTCTTTAACAGACACTAAATGGATGAGTACAACTAGCTTCATATTGCAACCTTAATACTATGTTGTTTCGTGTAGCTCTGCCCCGGATTAGCTCATTTTGGCTTCCTATACTGGAGATGTCCTCTGAGACTTCTACATTTGTAGAAAAATAAAATAAATAAATATTCACTTTTCACAAATAAAAATAATCCACAACACCATTAGCAGCAGGGTCCGAGCATCCGCTAGCTAACGTGAGCGTTTAACGCCAAATTTGACGTTTGCGTTTATCAAAAATACCACTTGTCTATCACTTTACAGGAGAGACGCCATGCTAACGTCACGTTAACGGTAGCGTTTCGTTACAAATTTCTATTTGTCTACGAAATTAGCGTGACATCACGTGATCTTCCCGCCGCTAATGTCATTCCCATACATTTTGGCGTTAGCGTCTTGCGTTACCGCTAACAGAAATGTATTTTGTCTAGGCCTGCTGTTCATAATGGCAATCGCTTTAATTATAAAGTACGAAAGTTTTTTGTTGAAATAAAAAAATAAAACTTTTAGGTACTTAATTCAATTTTATTCTTTCTCTTTTTAAATTTATTTTGAAAGCCAAGCTCAATACTATACACTCGGGAACCTCGACACAGACTAGGTATTTTGCTCTAGCAAAAACTGCGTCAAAGCAGGTAAAGTAAAAGCATAAAAAGTCTTCTAAGCCGGAAGGCAGAAACGTGATCGTCTGCATTCACTTAGGTTCAACAAACAAAATTCTATCAAGAGAAGACAAAGAAGGCTTTGCAACTTGTAGTTACGGATTGGCATTGTGTGCGTTTCTTTGAAGTCCAAGTTCCTTTATGCACTTCTATTACGTAGGAATGTCTGGCAAAAAATCAGAACATGGTATATCATTTTCTGATTAAATAATAACTATTGCCTTCTTGAATCTTTAGTTAGGTGACATTTAGTAAATTGCCGAAAAATGCGTACCTATAGTAGTACCCCTTAAAAAGAACACTTGTCAACAACGAAATAAGAGTGAAATGACTAAATGCGAATAAATAGCGCAATACTTTCACCGAAAATCTTCCACAATACTTACAAGTCTTTCAAACAATAGAATTGTTTTTTATTGTACCCATTTTCCATTCAGTCCTTTGAGCATCACACGGCTCGAAGCGCCACCTCTTCACAGCTCGTAAAGCACCTTTGTGGAATCTGTTTAATGACTCTCGAAATCGTAGCATCATGGCGGATGAAAGAAACAATTAAATAAATGTAAATATTTACAGAAGCTGCGTTTTAATCTAATAGTTTGTAAGTCAAGTTGGTTTTTGTTCAGATAATATGATTGAAAACTGGGAAACTCTCAGTCAGCTGCTACCAGGGCCCCATAAATTTGATGGCGGCTCACGCTTCCTCTTAAGCCCTGGGGATAACAGGTGTGCAGTTAGGCGGTTCTATTTCGACCTGGTGTAACGGAATTAGTTTCATGAATAGTCCCACACTCTCTCAACAATCGACGGAATCCTTGCTTGCATATTTAAACCTAATGGAATTCGGTATAGCCATGTATTGCATCCAGTTCCAGCCTGCAATTCTATAGCAGGATTACTCTGTTTGTTTCTAGCGAATAAGCGTTATGAATAGCTTTTCTGTTGCATTTCCATGTGTCGTTTTAGGAATGCGAATGGCAGATATGTAGGTTTACCTTTTGTTTCTTCATTCGCCTTGTTTAAATTTTCTACATCAACGTTAACTGGATAGCAGATTTAGTTATACAATAACAGAACATGAGCAATGTACGAGTAGTTACGAGATAAAGAAAATATATTATCCAGGTTTACTTTATAATTTAAGAAGTCACTTGCTTTCTTTCTATCCGTTTCTTATTCGCCTCCAAGGATTGAATGTGTCTCAACTATCAATCTTTAGTAGTCCATAGAGAACATTCACTCAGAACACTTCAGAGTAGACTTTATTCTGAAAACTGTCAATTCATTGCAGAAAGGACTGGTTTACGGACGAAGTTTTGATGAAATAAAGTAGTTAAGTAGTACATGAAATTATAAAAATATGAGTCAGGGCAGTGAAGAAGAATGAAGAAGCAAAAAGAAAGAAGCGTTTAGCTTCTTTCTTTTTGCTTTCGTTGTAGTTGAAAGAAGAGATGTTTTGGAATAGCTTTTGTAAAGATTTTATCATTTTTGGGACGTTCTCAGTACTAAAGCAACAGATGGTCTGAGTGTTTAATTTAAAGAATCAAACTATTTGTTTAAATAAAATCAATTGTCATGGAGATGATTATTATTTGTGAGAATTATTCCCTTTCTTGCTGACCGTTTCAGGGTTTCTGAAGCTATGGCGGATAAGGTAGCTGTCCGTACTTCCCCATCTCAAATTCGACCCTATATCTGAATCATGGAACTAAATCACTGATAAAAAATATTTTATATGTGTTCGTTTACGGAAACTGAACACAATATTGAAAGTAACTGTTGCATTTTATCTGCCGGTTTATTTTACGATTTATTTACGAGAGTCGCTGTTTGAATACGAAATAAAACGGAGGTGATGTGAGTCATGGCAGAACGACAACGAACAACAATATGTTGAGATCTAATAGAAATTAAAGAAATAAAAAATTAAATTGTGGTTTTGTTTTAAGTAACGCCAGACTAACGTCGAATACATTTTAACAATCTTGGAAGTTTTAACAGTTTTTTATTTATATTTATTCTACTACTGTTTTTCATTGGTTTCAAGCTCTTTCCACACTTGTGTTCCTGTTACGAATTCCAACTACATTTTTTGCTAATACATACATAACTGATCACCAAACTTTGTCTTATAGAAATAGCTGTGTTTTTAGTTTCGTGTATTAGCTGTCTCAGTCGTTACGGTTCGTCAGAAGCCCGAAAATCTGACAATCAGTCTTACTAAGGGGTATCGTATTACCTATTTACTGGGTTGTGGAGGTCAGAAAGGCAGTCGGTCCGTGTAAAATGATAAATGATTTTATTTCTGTAAGTAGGTTTGTACAAACACTTTTATACGTCAATCATATTTTTTAAACTAGGTGAGGTCGGCGTTTCCTAACTGACTACTCTGAGAAGAAAGGCCGAAACAAACTCAGAGGTCAGTCTCTTTTAAAGTCCAGACATAATCTTGGTCAGATCATGTGAAGACCATGTGGATTGGTGTCTGAAATGGTCTTTTGAGGAAAGAAACCACACAGATTGAGTGGACCTGTCCATTCAGTGCACGCATGTATCAGTAATCATACGGCTCAACTCAGAACTTGAGGAGCTCAACGATTTGACGAACAATACCAAAGAAAGGACATTAGGGTAGGCCACATAAAGTACTCAAACTGCCAGATTAACTTTAAAAATGAACTGAGAAAGAAATGAAACACAAAAACAAAAATACCACATAGTCCTCACATTCACAATAATTAAAGCAAAATAATATAATACTTCTCAAAGTAAATATTCATGTCAAAGTGTATATTATAATCAAATGTCAAAGTGTATATAACAATAATCGAATGTCAACAAAAATAATAAAAAAAAAAACTGTATACAAAATTGGAGCAGGTCAATCCCAAGCTTTTTTGTCCTCAATATAATCTTTAACGGTATAAAAGGCTTTCAGGCATAACTTACGTTTAATGAATGATTTAAATTTATTGAGACTTAGATCTTGAACATGGCTTGGAAGTTTATTATAGAAGCGTATACATTGACATCTGAATGATCCACCTATTTTCTTGAGCCTTGTTGATGGTACAACAAATTTGTGTTTGTTCCTAGTATTTATACTATGGATATCACTGTATTTTTAAAACAATTTAATATTTTTATGGGCATATAAAAGATTTTCATAAATGTACTGTGAAGGCACAGTCATTACATTAATCTCCTTAAATTTATCTCTGAGAGAGTGTCTCGGACTTAATTTATAAATTGATCGAACAGCTCTTTTCTGCAAGACAAAAATAGTCTGAATGTCGGCGGCATTTCCCCACAATAGAATACCATACGACATTACACTATGAAAATAGCTAAAGTACACTAAGCGGGCTGTCTCTATATCAGTTAAATTACGAATTTTTCTAACAGCGTATGCTGCAGAGCTTAGCTTTTTCGATAATTTGGCTATATGTGGGCCCCACTGAAGCTTGGCACCCAATGGCCTCCAAAGTTAAGCCCGAGAACACAGTGCTATTTTCAGGATTCAATTCTTCGCCCTTTATCAACACATTAGTTTTCACCTGCTTAACGTGAGGTAGCGTAAACTTAATGCATTTGGTCTTTTTTTTTTGCATCCGGTTAGACCGGTGCCAGCTACTAAGCTGGCACCAACATAGTTGAGAAAAGGCTAGGCAGATGATGATTAGCCATTCAAGAAAAATACCTACTATGTACACATATTAAGCCTATCTAAACTAATATTCTAAAGAGACAAGATTTGTTTTTTATACGTTTGTTTGTTACGCTTTCACGCTAAAACGGCCGAATGGATTTGGATGAAAATTCGCACATGGACAGACCAAAACCTGGAAAAATTTCCATTCTAAACCGTCAATGAAGATAATATTCGCGGGCAACAGTTAATATTCAATAAAGAACGTTTCATCGACACACGACGATTAGAAAACATTTGAATTTTCCTAAAAGCTTTGTCTATCGGACGTGCCCTTGCATTCCTACATGCACTACTAACCTGTCTGTCTCTATGGATCATAATATTCTATCAATATTCATGCAGTGTCAAAATTAATATTTGAAGGTCTTGTTCTTTTGCTTGATGCGCAAATAGAAATTAGACTAGAACCATGACGCTCACACTCATTTACATTTCACAAATCAATATCGATAAATTTTCCATTTGTTAGAAAAACAATTATAATGGAAGGCAGAGAGCAGAAATACGTTGACTTAGGTTCAGTGATTTAATGAATTTAAATTTACCTTTTTTTGCAACAAAAAATAATTCATGAAACACAATGAAAGCCACTGAAAGAGTTTGCGTCATTATCTCAACTGAAACATTGCTACTGAAACAATACATTATCGGCGTGTAAACCCCGGTACACATTCCCGATAATAGCTCGTTTCGCTCATTTCGCTTTTATCCGGAAACCGTGATTGCGGTGCAGTGATTTTTCGCTTCCGATCCGTTCCAGTCCGCACGGTACCGTTCCGATCCGGATCGCAATTTATATGAGCAAACATGCCATAACCTTAAGGGCTAGCCGGCTAGGGGAAGCGGTCGATGTCGCTCAATATTGACCGACGCGCCTGTGAGCAAACACCTTTATTCACGTCATCCAAGGCATTGTATCGATCGACAAATATTTAGGTACCTATTAGTTAGTACCTAAATAAAGTGTTCCCATTTCGGCTAACCTTTAGGTTTAATAGTAAACATTGTAGGGTTAGTAAATGTGTGTTAATGATACATTAAGAATATAATGTATTCGCCATGACGTGAAACCAACAAACCTATTCATTTGTACCTACAGATAGTTCTTCATAATATTTCAACAGCGAATTGCAGTCCAGTTGAAAATGGAGCTACAATAATTCTTTTTGTTCCGAAAATGGAAGTAGAAATTGCACGATACGACCTAGTTCAGTTATAACATTTAACACCCAATTCGATTCGTGTGAACAAAGGGCACGTGCTGCATTCACAACAACGAAAAAATGTTGTTCCTTTAGTACCTTTGTATAAGTAATAACAGCCGCACTGGTCGATCAATCAGGTTAAGCTACACTTACCGTGGTTGTTCCGTAGATGGGTGATCATCTTTACATACCAAGACACCTCCACGGAAAACACGTTAAGCCGTTGGTCCCGGCTGTCTTTCGTGGATCTTTCAAAGTCGTAACGGGTTGTCAGAGGCCCGAAAGTCTGACAACCAGTCTTACCAAGTGGTATCGGATCAAATAGGCAGTCGCATGTAAAATACTGGTAGTCAGCTGCATCCGGTAAGACTGGAAGCCAACCTCAATATAGTTGGGAAAAAGGCCAGGCCGTTGATGAGCTTATTTTTAGATTATTTTTGAGTGTTTTATAATCTACAGTGTAAAGAGACACTCATCTTCCGGCTCAAGAGACCACAACTATCCCGTCTATCAATTGTTTCGTAACAAACTCGATACCAGGGCATCATAAACAGTTAGCGGTTGTGACAAATGTAAACAGTAACAACCGTTGGTTGTCGATCGCTATTTCGGAACATTAGCATTCCATTATCCCCATGTACACAGAGGCGTTAACACCGAGCTCTGACATGAGAGAAATTGATCGGTTTTGTTGTAAACGATTGTAAATGAAGATAAAACACTGTTCAAGGTTAAAGCTAGTTTTAGAACGGAACTGACTTCGATGGATTGACGGGTATTTAAAACTTTGTTTAAAAGATAGTGGGATTTGCACTAGAGGACAATAAATTCAATTTTAATTCAACATCGCATGCTGGATAAAAATTGAATTTCTTGTAAGAATGACTACTATAGCTGTAATAGCCAGGCAAACTTTAACCAACAAAACAAAAATACAACGCAACAAAAACACAACACGCAACATAACAAAACGCGATCTAACTTTAGTTGAGGGCAAAACTCTGAGCTAGTATTTACATTTCCAACTTTATTTCGATTTGAGTGAAGTTCTTAATACAATAATGTCAACTTAGAACTGGACTAAATTGTCAGTTTTGTAAAAAGAACGGCATTTCTATAAATAATGGGTTCTTAATTAAAACGGTGGATTCGGCGGTTTTCATCTGACCTAAATAAAAACCTTGTTTTGTTATAAGACGGTGTAAGTTTAACAATCCAGTTTTTATTAAATAAGTTAGTAAATATTTTATTCAGTTAGACAAAAAAATAAGACAAGTAGAAACAAATACATTAAAATTCTAATGATCGTTTCGTAATTTCAATAATATGGTAATTTAACTCGAATACATTTCACAAATCTAAACTGAAGTCATAAAGGTACCAGAGTTTCCATAATATCTCTATCAATCATTTCAAGTAGATATAATATGACTGTTATTGGTACTAATCGCGGCTAATCGGCTCGCTAATGTAGATGCTAGTCGATTGCCTAAATGCCAGACATACGAACTCTCGAAGTCTTGACTTTATAATGCTTCAATGTACAGACGCCAGCAGGTCAACCTATCCGAAACTGTCAAATTTTCCCAATTGAACATAAACCTTATTCCTTTGTGATAAAGTTGAAAAACTATCAAAGAAATTTGACAGTTTGGGGTAGCTTGATGTGCTGGCCTCTGTACAGGCTGGGCAATTGTACTCTTTTTCTTTATTAATTACTAGCTTCTGCCCTCGGCTCGCCCGCGTGGGTGTCGGAAATTATCTCGCGGGAACGTACTACCGGGATAAAAATCCTATGTGCTAACCTAGGTTATATCCTATCTGTGTGCCAAATTTCATCTAAATCCGTTCAACCGTTTTTGCGTGAAAGAGTAACAAACATCCAGACATACAAACTTTCACGTTTATAATATTAAGTAAGGACTAGCTATTTTTTTTTAATATATCGTGTGGCACCGCATTGCCTGTCTGCTATACACTTCTTGCACTTCGTCATCTCTTAGCGTGCTTTCTGACTTTTCATCTCTTTTCTCAGCTCCTGAGGGTCGTAGCGTGATGTAAAACAGCTTAAAAGCTTTCTCAAGAGTTGGGCTATCAAAAGATGTTTTCAAATCCCTGGTTGTTCCAGAGATTACCTCCCTACATAACGTGCAAACAAATTTTAACTCTTTATAATCTTCTAATATATAAAATTTCCATGTCACAATGTTAGTTACCGTACTCCTCCGAAACGGCTTTACCGATTTTTACCAAATTTTATATGCGAATTCAATAGGTCTGAGAATCGGCTACTATTTATTTTTCATACCCCTAAGTGATAAGGGTTGTTCACTAGAAATTACTTGCAAAACAACGTTTGCCGGGTCAGCTAGTATTAGTATAGATTTCACAACCGAAACACACAAAATTTATTATGCAGGGAACTTCCCTCTAATTTCATCCCTTTCGTGTAATGCACCAAATAACATTTTTTTATAACTTCACATTTCAGGAGCCATGTCACGTTTCTTTTAATTATTACACCCCTGGCAATTAATATTAATTCCGTCGCTGTTTCGCCCTAATTCACCCCTGTTTCCATTATTATGGGGTTCTTTATGAATAACTGTGAAATGAGTTACGTTGATATGCTAGCTAATAACTTTTCACTTAATCGGTTTTTTAATTGAAGTTAGTAAACCTTTATGAAACGTACTGAACTATAAAATGTATTATTTAATGCTGTGTAGTTAATTTGAGCCTTGAATGAAGTATTTCTTGGAGGCATGAATAAATAATTGATGGACAACGTACTTTATGGCTACGTACGACTTAGAAGGAAATGATATAAAACTTGACCTATAAATAAATCTATTAACCTGCTTTCAGGCACGAAAATAAACTACTTTTTATGGTACTTTCTTGAAACTTATTATTGATTGATTTTGCAGTGATACATCGCAACTTACTATTTTCATATTTTGCCTTTTCTATCATTTACAATTTGTTTGGTTCGTGGATGGGTGACCATCTTTACATACCAAGACCCCTCTGTGCCTCGGAAAGCACGTTAAGACGTTGGTCCCGGCTGTCATTCGCAAATCTTTGACAGTCGGTATACGTCTTCAGAAGGCCAAAAGTCTGAAATCCAGTCCAGTCTTACCAAGGGGTATTATATACCCAGTTATTGGGTTGTGGAGGTCAGATAGGTAGTCGCTGGTCCAACTCAGCTGCTCCCGGTTAGACTGGAAGCCAAGCCCAACATAGGAAAAAAGCTAGGCAAATTATGATGATGTTGTGCAGACCTATAAACAGACCAAAAGAAAGGACCAGCATACAAAGATGAAAGGAAGGTGGCGATGGGTCAAATAAGTGTTGTTTTTTTATATACTTCAATCCGTCTTTAAAATTCCAACCATGGCGATAACTTATTTCAGCAGCTTAGGTACTACGTTTATATAGTTAGATTTATTTCCTATCCATTCAAGGCTTGAAAACCTGCTTGGCGCAAATAGAAACATAATTCCATTCTTACCCCAAAATAGCCATAAATTTTTGTTTGTACTTAAACCTTGAAATATTATAATGTGGAGCTAAAGCGCCCTTAACAGCGGCTGTGAGAGGGTGCAGGTAGTAAACACGCTTTGTTTCCGTAACAGCCGAGTTGAGAACGTGAGCACTTTTCAAAACTTCTGTAATTTGTATTTGGGCTACGTCGGAAACAAATTTTGCCTAGAGTTTTACTTGAAAATTTGAGTTTTATATTTCTTTACTTACTTTTAAAACTGGCAAAAATTGTGCGTGAGCACCATCGTACACGAAATAGAAGTGCAACTTCTTAAAACCATCAATAATGAACAACTTTTACTATGGGACAAAACCTGGAATCGCGAAAAAAAAATCTGGTATTTCCTACATTTTGATGACATATACGAACATAAATGTAAGGAACAGTGCCAGATTTTGTTTTCGCGATTTCGGGTTTTGTCCCACAGAAAAAGTTGTTCATAATGATGAGTACAATGACCTCTTAAGAGGTTGTTGGTGTTTTTCCAATAACCCTGTATAGTAGCAAAACGATATCATAACCATACCTATTCTTAATGTCACCTTTGGGATTAACATCATCTACAACCCGACTTCACCTACTCGTAGGTGTAGGTCTTTCTTTGCTTGTGCCAATCCACAGGCGATACCAACACTGATGAATATTGATGATTAATAGATATTCAAAATACGCGGTTTGACCTGGACTTACGGACACCAACCCATAACACCTATAATAAGTACCCTACATCAGGAAGCCAATAAGCCAAATAATGCGTGAACGACATTCATGACTCGCATAGACCAGGGAAACATAGCACAAAAGGGGGGAGGCCTATACTAACAAGGCAGCGAATGACGATAATAAGTAACCAACTAATTCAGAGATTATTTTGGTTATTAATTAATTCCTAGTTCTTTGATCAACCATTTCTAGCTTACGTACCATGTGTACCTATAATAATTATTCTTGCTATGAATAAACTAGCTACGCTTGTTAGTAGTTAATACAAGTCTTTTTTCCAAAACTCAAACAAAACTGTGCGGTGTCAAGTATTTGTGTACGTTCTTTTGTTTCCGACTTTTTCAATGTTTGTGCAAAGAGGTCAGAGGATTTGCCGGTGTGTTGAACTTTTTGAACAACTTTTGAATTGTTATTTTCTCCCACTGGAAAATGCTTGAGAATCTTTCAAATTAAATGATAGTACGGATGATTTGACTCAAATCAATTGCAAATGTTGATTTTTTTTTGTCTCTCTACGAGCTATACATAAATAACTAATCCATTGAAAAATCGATTAGCTAGTCAGGAAGGTCCGTAACATGACTGATTTGAGTAACAGGGCTTTTTTTTTTTTGGGTGAGAAATCATCAAATAACTTCTCCCGCTCTGGGTGGAGCAGGAGGGCGTGTCAGACTTTTACTGACTAAAACCCACCCGTGTTCCCTCAGTAGCCCGTAGGCCAGGGGCTGTGGTATCTCTTTCGAACAAACCCGCACCCCTGGCAGGCATCGGCCCTTGCGGTCCCCATAATTTTTTTGTGCTGACATCTCTTTGAGGCGCGCGTGGAACACAACGCGCCGTCGACTTGGGCTTGGTCCTTACCGGACAGCGAGCTACCCATTACTCGCCGTCCGCAAGCTCATGCCTACGGTGGCCGGAAATCGGCCTGGGATTCCCGACGCCCAGGACGTCTCCGTATCCTGCGGTGGCTAGGGTCGCGAGGGCGCATATGCTGCCTCTCCCTCATGTGCGCCGCCTCCCTCTTCGCGAGCATCACTGCTTCACTGAAGGAGGTGACGGCTACCCATGCACTCTCGCTCCGTACCATGACCTGGACCAGGGCCGGACGCGAGAGATCTCCGCCGGCGATCGCCTCCACGAGGACACGGTGGTGGTCCACCCAAGCCGGGCAGACCGCCACCGTGTGCTCCACCGTGTCCTCATGGCGATCTTCACAGTGGAAACACCCGGGCGTTTCCTCCCGCCCTATCCGAAACAGGAACCTCCCGAAACAACCGTGTCCGGTGAGGACCTGCGTCAGGCGGAAGGTGAGGACGCCATGCCGCCTCTCAAGCCACTCCTCAAAGAGGGGACTTACCGCCGCAATCGTTGCGTGCCCAGCACTGGGTTGCGACAATCGCACTCTCCATGTCGCCATGAGATCCGGCCGGATGAGTAACAGGGTGTGATCTTGTTTATGCATGGGAATTACATTGCCTCTAAGTACATAAAACAAATTCGATTCTAGTATTTACTAATTCCCCATGCATACGTCGCACTAACCCAGTTCCAAAACGATTATAATACTAAGAACGGAAGCTGTAGCTCTTGAGTAACTGTACGGCATGTTGAACAATGTTTTAGTTTATATTATTGGTACAGGAGTGACGTGGTACTGCACGAATTTAGATGGGACGCCATTGATCGGTGCGGATGTGGCCTCAGTTGCACATAGTTACCACAACAATGCACATAGTTGTACAATATTGCTCTTGATAATTTTGTAGCATATTTTAAAGGAATAGCCTAAATAGTGTTAAGACTGTTGGAACTTATAAGACTGGTAAAGTGAGGTCCTGTAATTAGGGGACAGTGAACTTTAGTGAACTATTTTGCGGTGACCTTATTATTTTTAAATAGCAGAACTTATCTACTCATTTGTGGTAGTGTATTGAGCCCAGTTGGATGGATTAGCGAGAATTTTCGTATGGTGTAAGTATGAAATGTTACAGCTATCTGTGTTGATGTTTTGTAGTTTAGATCCAGAGCGGTGCAATTGCGTAACATACTACTAGGATTGCATGATCAATGTGAAGTATTTAAGGAAGAATGGAAAAGTTTTCTATTTCACATTTATCAAAGTTGTACGTATTCTTTGAAGCCAGTAAGTAGCCTAGGAATTACATTAGTCCCGAATCTCGTCTAACATGAAAATAACGAAGTAATTTTATAATAACAAGAATGTCTTCGGTCCAAGCGAAGACATGTTCGTATAACATTTTCTCTTGTTCATTAGCAGAAACAAATAACACTTTCCCCTTTGTAATCTTTCTTTATTTTCTTTCCTTTGTTGATTAAACTGTTAGCTACCAATTATCGTCGTCTACCATATTTGTTTTGCTTAAAAATGTTAGTTGTAGAAATAAAACAGATGGAGTTTGATAACTTGATTTTGCTTTATTTCAATAGTATAATCAATCATGTTTCTGTGATTTACAGCGATTTAAAAAATTAAAAATACTCGTTTCGCACAACTTATTTACACTATAGGTGCATGTCGCAAAAGCACAATCAGCTTATAATGTTCGCACTGCTGGGACATGCATAACATATCCTTGTTATCTCTGGGCTCCTGGTACAAATGGCTACAATATTATTTTATTTTTGTTCGAACGGATTTTTTCAAGACGATTCGCAAAATAGTAGATTGGTTACTGGTAAGTACCATAATAGCATAGTATAATCAGACTATAATGATCCCACTGCTGGAACACAGGCCTCCTCTCATCGAGAGGAGGTGGGCCGTAATCCACCACGCGAGCCCAGTGCGGGTTGGTAGATAAGATAGTACATGTCTTTGAATTTTTGTTTTCTAGGTTTCCTCACGATGTTTTACTCTGTGGTTTTAAGAGCAGTGGTAATTATGCATTATTATTTTGCACAAAGCACATCGCCTGCCTGGGTTCGAACCATTACCACTGGACCACCACTGCTCTCCTGATACCTATGGGTGCTTATCACAAATGTTTTATGCAAATGAATCCTATAGGATATACCTATTTCCATTTAAAATATCGTTCAAATTACGTCACACGTTCGTATTAGTTCCTCTGAATATCTGTTAAATATCAGATACGTAAATGTGTAATTCGTATGCTTTGTATTGTAGTATTGGCAGTTATAATCTAGGATGTATAAAACGTTCAACAACGGATGTTGCGTAACCAGAGGGGGAACGCGACCGTAATCGAATATTATTTATTGTGTCTATTTGTCGTTTGTAGACCACACTGCAGCAGAGTGGAGTCAGGAATCAAATCGAAATGAAATGTTTGATTATGTTTAGTTTAGTCTGTTTGTTTTTGTTGGGTACCTAGTAGGTATGTAATATTTTAATTTTTTTTACCTGACCCGACAGATGTTGTCCTGTAATCCATACATTATTTCCATAGTAAATGGATTTTAATTGTCCCAAATTATCCACTTTTAACGTCATACCAATTTTTTTTTTTCAGATTCGGACTATCATGAACATTTTAAAACAAAAATTTGCCAAATAAGTCGATTCGTACTAAAGTGCGCTTACCAATGAACAGCATTTCAACCGACCTCACAAAAAAGAGGAGGTTCTCAATTCGGTTGTTATTACATAGATTTACCGATAAATACCTACTTTACTTAAATATATTAAGGACGCTAATACTAAAATATGTCATTGTAATATTTTATATTCAACTAAAAAATACAGAACTCATCGCTATTACCTACACTATGGATAAACAAAACTATTAATTAGTAGTAAATATTGTCACTGCTTAATTTAGAACTTTTCTAAATGAGCTAATAGGCATACACCTCATTCAAACAATTATTTGTATACTTTAAATAATTCCTTAGCCACATACATCCAGTTCATGCAAATTCTCATATTTAAATCATAAATTGGTAAAACAAACAGTTAACTCACAGAAATCTTAATAATTAAGATTTCTGTGAGTTAACTCTCGATGGAAGTTACACCACTTAACTAATCTACAAAATGAAGAGAGAACAGTAACATTATTTCACATAATGAACCACAAAACGGGGATAATTAAAAATTCTTTTCTTTACGCTGCATAAGTTTATCTTTGAAAAAAAAAGAAACTGTGAGTATTTTTAAGTAGGTACTACATTGTTGTAGTTGTATATTACAATGTTTTTTAAAGTGTAGCTTGTAAAACAGAGGAAAAACTATTAAGTAATAAAGACTAGGGGCTCGTCGACAAGCAATGGCGAGGCTAGACAAATGGGCTGTCTATACGTTGGTACTTGTCTTCGCTTATTGCCGGCTTTAAAGTTGTATCGTGGGATTCCCACCCGCCAGTTGTGTCATGGAATTCCCATCCGCCAAAACTAAGATACCTCGCTCGCTTCCCGTCGGTGCTGCGCCGCCCGGCGCGGCGCGGCGCTCGCCCGAGTAGCTAGTCAGCTGAGCTGAGTCAGCCCCCAGCTAGGAACCTGAACGTCACTCAATACTCAAGAATTACTTAAAACTAGTTTCAACCAATCAAATGGCTTGAATCTAGTTTTAAGTAATGCTTGAGTATTGAGTGACGTTGTAGGTCGTGTGTTCGAAACCAGCCAGGCGCTTTACTTTGTGTAAATTATTTCATTACCACTGCTCTCAAACGGTGAAGGAAAACATCGTGAGGAAACCGGCATGTCCTAGAACAAAAAATTCGAAGACATGTGACATCTACCAACCCGCGCTGGGCCCGCGTGGTGGATTACGGCCCAATCCCTCTCACAGAGAGGAGGCCTGTGTCCCAGCAGTGGGAACATTATAGGCTGATGATGATTGAGTGACGTTCTGCAATACGGGCCTTAGAGTCCGCACGCTGTGATCGTGCGCCGAACGCTCCACGATTTTGTGTCGCTGTCGTATTATTAGCGTTTGTAACTTGTCTTTGAATTACAAGGACTTTACATCTCACGAGATCACCCTTAAACGTGTCAATACTATATTAAATCGTATCTTATCGCCGATGTTATTATATGGCCAACATCCAACATCCATTTTAAAGTATATTTCATGGTTTAACGTTAACTAGGGCCAAATTGTTTTTATTAAGATCGTTTAATTAAACCTTTTTTCGGTAGCTTTGCCGTAGTGGTCTCTAAAATTGTTTATAGAGTCTCTAAAATTGTAGAGCGACCAAGCGAAGAGCACTTCCAAGTTAGTGGCAGTCTGGCAGTTACTTGACTATTTAGTAATAGCGCAAGGTACTATCCGTCTTGATACCAGTTCACAATTTGACGAACAGATTATAAACTATCTAAAAATTGTGCGTTAAATTGTAAATGGTTTTTGCAGTTCACAATTTATTGACAGTTTTTAATCTCGCGAGATAGATTATAAACCAACGGGTGTTCACAATCTTACGGTGACATTATACAGGGTGTCCGGTAATTAATGGATGACCTTGAAATGGTTCATGGTAGAACCAATGGCCATTCAGAAAAAAATGTTTTTTATTTGTATTTTTTCTGTAAAAAAAAACCAAAGAAAAAACAACCGACTTCCGAAAAAAACACTACAAAGTAAAAATAACTTAAATTTTAGAAGTCGGTGTCTTTGGATATGTATTTTAATTTTTTGTCATCGCCTTTTTTTTCGGAAATCGGTTGTTTTTGCTTGGGTTTTTTTTTTTACAGAAAAGTACAAATAAAAATGTTTCTCTACCATGAACCATTTTAAGGTTATCCATTAATTACTAGACATCCTGTATACAGTCAGCCCAGAATTTAGCTACGAGCTTGGCACTTTCAGTTGCATCCATCAACTCCTGTAGCGTGCAGACAACAGGCACGCTGGATAAGATATTAAGTGCCCTATTGTTTGTGGGACATTTTTAAGACTGTTATCATACAACGACATCGTTCGTTAGTCCGTCTGTCCCAAACGTCCTACACAATCGTCAATATTTTCGCCGAACGATACACTAGATAGTTATGACGTAGGTACTGGTTTTTTTATGGGTGGGAAATCATCAAATGACCGCTCTGGGTGGAGCAGGAGGACGTCTCAGACTTTTACTGACTAAAACCCACCTCTGTTCCCTCAGTTGCCCGTGTGCCAGGGGCGACGGTATCTCTTTCGAACAATCCGCACCCCTGGCAGGCATCGGCCCTTGCGGACATCTTGTGCACTCTGCGACGGGTCAGTAGAGTGGCTCCGCCGTCTACCACTTTTCGGCCGCAGGGGATAGGGAGAGCGGCCAACGCTATACCGACACTCCTCTTCCCCTGCGGCCCCACCGCGTCCGCCATCAAACGGTGGCGGCCCCGTCCAGGCCACGGAAGGGAAGAACGCTACTCAAAAGTACCGGCACTCCTCCTCCGCCGCAGCCTATAACCCTCAGCCGTGATGCCTCCCATTCGAAATCGCGGCCCAACTCAGTTGCGGTGCACCTCACCACAACCTACATTTTTGGCCGCTACGTCGTCGGCTTTGAGGCAAAAGCTCTGACGAGCGGCCCCACCTTGGGGTTCCTCTTCACTTCACCGTGGCTGGGAGACCACGGCTATTGAGCCCCCCCTCAACGACAATGCGGGAACCCACTCGGTGGGACGTAGGTACTGGTGACATACGGTTTTTAAGGTGACATACGGTTTCGCCGTGTCGAAAATTATTGCACGGGAACGTACACCCGGGACAAAAAGTAGTAGTAGTATCCAATGTGTTTATCTAGGTTATAGTCTATATGTGTGCCAAATTTCATTCAAATCCATTCAGCCCTTTTTGCGTGATTGAGGTTACTGAATCACGCAAAAATAAACAACACAAAAACATCCAAACTTTCAAACTTTTACATTTATAATCCACCATTTACTTTTTTTTTCAAACGTTTTTATCCATTTTCTGTTATTTTGAACTCAGATAATATTCCTGTTAAATTCCGTCCTGTACTAACAGTCGATAAAACGTGTCGCGTCACTTATTCACTGTTATCGATACTTTTATCTAAACTATACTGTTCACTGAAGTGGGCAGTAAAATAATAAAGGATAAAACTTTGATGGCCTGTTCAAAGTATGTAGTGAAAGCTTTCATACATCGCCTATTGTTATAAGAAGACCAGACGATCATGCCTTCATAAATAATTTTGTCATAATATATCATTAGTTATTAGACGTCCTTTCAGATTCCCCATTTCCATAACTTGGCATCACCAAACATCTTGAATCGACAAAAATTTGATACTTAGGAAATTCGATCAAGCCTGTACGTTGCTGCCCTGCCCATGCCCAGGGGGGCCCTTGAGCGTATAGTTGCTTGGCTAAAAGTTTTATGCCCTGACTAGCGGCCTTAATTTATTATGGTGTTCCTATGATAGTCCGGCAACCTCCTAGGTTGACCTGCGAGATGCTATCCTCAAATAAACAAGTAGGTACCTACCTATGTAAGAGGGTACATAATCCTATTTGTATGACAACAAACATTTTTGAAGGACCACATGAGTAGACAAACACTCATGTGGTTATACCATTCTTACCAATACCAGGGTAGCAGAATACACAACAAGTCTCACTAGACCATTATGGTGAACTTCAACTATTCGTTATATAAATTCCACACAGTACAATATTTTCTCTAGTGGTTACATACTTAGTTGACATTTGCCCCGGGACCCGGGACAATCGGTCATTGACCTCTCCCCGGGACATTCACTTCACGCTATTTGCTGAAAGCCCGTGTATTTGTAAGCTTTCGGCCGCGTGATGAAGTAAATATTTTTGTTAAAGCCTGTTAATGTTTATGCTAGTCAAAATGGCGGATTCTGGCTGAATCTGAATTCGTGATATAGGAAAATGTGTATTCATGCATGTGACGATGATTGAGTTCTGACGGTAAAGGGAATCTTGAATGTCAGTTCAAAGCAAATGGAATAATCTGATGTGTTACATTGACGTAGCTGGTTTACTCGCATAATTCTGCAGCGCAGCGCTTTGAATCGCTGGACGCTGAATACCGGCTTACAGAGCAGAGTGAGTCATGAGTGTCATGATGACTCATGAGTTACAATTTATGAACGTAAAAGCGTTTAGTTGGAATGTATACAAAATTTCATCGCATTCTCAACGGAGTTTCTGATAAAAATTTGGTATATTCCAACAACTCTTCGATTCATCTCCAGCCCTGGTATCAAAGACCGAGTGCTAATATCTCAAAACTGCTTATCGTACGTCACGGCCCGCTGTCGTCCGCAGCCGATCAACTTCGGACGATTGCGATCACTTCCGAGTTATCGCGTGACGGCGGGCAATTTCCATTATCTATGGGCACCGCAATGTTGCCAAAGTGTAAAATTTTCTTTTTACGCGTCTGCGGGTTTTTCGTGAACCGGAAATCTCGAAGTTAAACGGTTATCAAGATTTTTTTTTTTGAAAATGAGACACAATTTGAAAGTTTTATTATATTTTCCGAAGAGGTCCGTGGTTAAATAATAACAAGCCACGCGGATCGATAACTTGCCCCGGTCGGTTCGTGGCTGGGTGACCATCGAGTCCTTTTGTGCCTTGGAAAAACCGTTAAGCCGTTGGTCCCAGCCGTCGTTCGTATATCTTTGACAGTCGTTACGGGTAGCCATCCGCCCAAAAGTCCGATAACCAGTCTTATCAAGGGATGATGATGATGATGGTACTCCCTTTTCCGCACGTAGACTCCCATTCGGTCCGTTGTGCGTGGGGATTCTGGCTAACAGAGCCAGCCTAGCTCCGCCCAAAAGCACAGAAGCTTCCTGGGAGCTTCACAGGCTTCGCGGAGCAACCTCACTGTTCCGAGGATTTCTTCACGTTGAGAAGCCACGGCCTCGCATTCCAGGATGACGTGGGCGGCTGATTCCTCGGCGTCAAGGCAGCCCCTGCAAAGCGGGCTGTCTGTGGCGCCTATGTTATAAAGATGTTTGTTAAGGGGGTAATGGCCCGTAATTGTTCCTATGATTATTCTAAGGTTATTTCTACTTAGGCTAAGAAGTTTATTATTATCAAGGGATATCTACCGGGTTACTCAGCAACTGGGTTGTGCAGGTCAGATAGTCGGGCCAAGTGAAACACAGTTATTCAGCTGCATCCGATTAGACTGGAAGCCGACCCCAGCATAATTGGGAATAGGCTAGGCAGATTGACTACATTTTCCAGTAAACTAATATCATGTTTAAATATATGTGTTATAACTCTCTTATGCCTTGTAATAAAGATGGCGTTTGGTGCTTCCAGTGTTCAAAGAATCATGGAGGTCGGCTAATGTAGGTTAAGCCGGCAATTACGGTTAGTGCTGCATTTCAAAGTGTAGTCGTAATAGCAATAGTAAGACATTAACAAGGCCAGTCCGTCATAATGAAAACTGTGTTTACTTTAGATTTTGTTATTTACTAGTTAATAGTAAATAGCCTCTGTTTTACCTAGTAAACTATGAAGCTAGATTAGCTATCTAGTCAACGCGTAGATACCTATACCTGCTTAAACTGACGGATCCTGATTTCCATTATTATTCCGTTGCATTGTTTAAAATAACTCACACAGTACTCCAAAAAAACATACTTATAAATTATTATGCATTCCTAGGCCTCAAATATTCTCAAACACCATCATCTGACACAAATACTTTAATAAATAAATAATACTTCTGCTCAATAAACGTTAATCATTATGCTGAATCTGCTCGCCAAACAAATGTGGTATTATAGCTAGTAATATGAATTGATGAGGTCTTTGCCCCCTGTCGTGGATACAACAATGTCGGAAATACGTACCACAGTCGATAAATATTTTTGTGTTACTTATTTCAATGCGTTGGTAGGTCAGGGAAAATATTTGGTTAGCAAAACTAAATTGTCCGAAAATTCAAACCACAATACAAGTAATTATTTGGTAGTTTTTATGTGTACCAGATCAAAATGGCGGTGTGTCAATCGTATAAACAATAGATTTCTCTGATTATACGAACCTTATAAAATAATATCAGGAATACAGAATAGAAAGGAGTCCAATGGCTTTGCGAAAACTTGTTCTGCGTAGCACTTGTCGCTTGGCGTCAGACTATAGATTTCATCATTTCTGTAGCAGTTCCGTAGACAGCTCATAGTAATATTAACCGTAAGTAATAATATCATTTCGTTTTTAAATAAAAGAGTAGAAGTACGCAATGCGATATTAATTTTATGTGGGTTAGCGCCGAGTTCACGCCGAGGGATCTCAGCCACGCTCCAATTGGTTTAAAAACGTATCCCCGCGGAAAAGTGCCGAGCTGCCGCATTCATCCCCTCATACTCATGCGACCCTGGTACTTTAACGCTGTGTATGGTAATTTTAAATCCATGTTTTGAAGAGGGAGCAATGTAATTAAATTTGAATAAATAATAATGGAATGTAAAAAAAAAAACATTTCCTAAAACTTTATTAAAATTTTAAAATTAGTAAACTTTATTGACATAATCAAACGCCTGTTTTCCTAAGCTTTGTTTCGAGTCATTCAATTAACATCTGGCTATCGCCATCTTTACTGCAAAGCTGCAATGTGAGCTCCTAACAAGTGAGGTCAGTTTGACTATAAAGTACTTGACGTCAAAGCTGAACAGTATAGAAGATACGAGTATGGATATCACGGAATTATGTCACTGGCACCGTGGCACGTTTATGTCACCCGGGTGCGTTTACAAGTACTTATGTCTATGTGAACAGCGGAACTGAATTTTCCGAATCAAAGGCGTGGATTTCGCTGAATTAGAGTCTTTAGTGTTGTTGACAGCTCGAGAGAATGTGCTGTAATTTATCACGACGAAGCGAACTAGCGCTGAAACTGCTGAGTGACCCCCTTTATTTTATACGGGTGTAGTGAGGTGTACAGTCAACCACATGGTAACAGTTTGACTTTGACAGCGACTTTAACTTAATTGTTACTTCTGACGTGTGGTAGACCGTACATCTATAAATCGGAAACGATGATGAACGTTTAATTTGCAGTAGATGGGTAGGTATCTCTTTTCTACTTGTCCATTAACGTTATTAATTTACAAATGAATCCTTGAAGAAAATATAATAAAATGTATTACTTTATTTTCCTTATTTTAAAAAACGCGAGTTTTAAGTAAAGAACAACCATTTAATTATGTTTTCCTGATACTTCTTTCAGCGAACTTTCATTTAGCGCAGCGGATATTTCATCTTCTTAGAAATAAATTTATTATTTACATAATAAATATAAGCTAACAAACTAAAAATAAAATATAAATGTTTAAAAAGAAAGGATAGAAGCACAGGGCATCAACAAATTTTTCTGCATCGCTGTCAACCTGAGGCGTGCCCCTAAAAGGCTGGTAGTATTGCTACGTTGTATGGCAATGGTGATTATTTCCCCTTCTGGTCACGTGAAGAGCCGACAAACCGTTTGGCGATGTCCGGCAAAACCAAGCACTCGGACCCCATGGTCCTTGTGTTTCAACCCAAACGGCTCGAACATATAACCCCTAATAAGGAAGGAAAAGAAAAAAAAAGTCTTTTTTTTTACTCTGCACAAACAAAACGCATATTACAAAAAAATTGATTGAAGTACATGAAATGCACACGTACAAAGTCGCCAACAGCCCCGTATTCACGCAGAAATAGTTTTACAATTGGAACATAATGTTCAAAGGACTAAATTTAAAAATCATTAAGTACGTTGAAGCCGTTCATAACTGGTAAACCATGTAAAACCTGGTAAACATTCTAAGCAATGAAGCCGTATTTATGGTTTCCTACATTTCATAGAAACTTTTACACTGACATCTGCAGGCGACTTTGTAAGGATTTATTTAATTTGAAATGTAATCAAAAGCCAATGGAGTGGAAAGAAAATAAAACGGGCGCAGTTTATTACATGCTTCTCGCAATTGAAGTTCGAGATAGTCGCCCGCTTTGTAAAAGAAAAAAATCTAACTTGCAAAGGCTTCAAGGTTTTAAACTGTGTCAAGATAATTAATTGACAACGCCGTTTTTTTTGCTATAAAACTATACTGACATAGCACAATTGCAAAAAATCAACATATAGGTACTTATTGCCATTGTTTACACCAAGGTATAATGTTTTTGGCTATCGTTTCCTCCCAAAACAAGTTGTTTTACATTGTGTAGGTATAAAACGTGTCAAAAAGGTGATCAAAATAGTAAACAAGACATGTCTACAACAATATTACAAAATTCTACATGCTTTGTACACGACACGTTTTTGACAAGGCTTATTGAGAACAAGTAAACAACTTGTAGGTATGATCATCATCTGCCTAGCCTTTTCCCAACTACGATGGGGTCGGCTTCCAGTCTAACCGGATGCAGTTGTGTACCAGTATTTTGTGCGGCGTGACCTCCTATTTGCTATATATCCCCACACCCCAGCTACTGGTTCTGACGACCCGTAACGACTGTCAAATATCTACGAATGACAGTTAAAACCAACGGGTTAACGTGCTTTCCGAGGCATAGAAGGTTCTGGGTATATTAAGATGGTCACCCATCCACGGACCAACCGCGACAAGCGTAGCTTAACCTGATCAATCGACTCGTGCAGCTGTTATTATATAACCACCAGACCCTATCCCCATGAAAATGTAAGCTAAAAAAATATAAGCTTATCAACGTTTAAACACGGGATTATATTACGACAATATGCATAATAAATAAATAGTACAATTTTGGTGTAGGTACTATAAAGTATATGTGTTCTCTCTTTTCAATCGTATTTCCTCTCCCATCGCTACATTTCCACCACGTGTAGTTAAGCCCTAACGACCCAGTTCCACTGTTTACAACACAACACAACGCGGAAGCACAGTGACGCACGGTTGGCACACATAAACAGCGATGTAACGCGAACATTTTATTGTATCGCTGCTCGGTTGAAATCCGCGTATAAATAGTTTGATGATTTGATGTCCATTACCGTAGAACCTGGATGGTAATCTTGGGACTGATCTATACTGACAGACTAGCAGGCAAGGTCGGTGAATGATAGCGGAAATCTAACTAAGAATTTCCATAGCCGTTGTCTTTGTAACAAGGAAGTTCTTGTTACAATGCTAATTTATTCATGGTTTTAAAATTCACTTGCCTTCTATGATGAATAGTTTGGACGCTTCTCAATATGATCATCATCTGCTTGGCCTTTTTCCAAATTTGCGCAAATCGGTTTCAAGTCGACCCGGATGGCAGTATACCAGTATACGCCTATTTTCCTGCGACTGCCTATGTATCCAACGTTGTTTGTAAGCCAAAAATTAAAAGTAGAATTACTTTTCTGATAAGGAAATTCAATTCTATACTACCCAGAGAATTTGACTATGCGAAGTTACTTATGTAAAAAGGTTGGTTGGGGTACCCAGCCCCCTAAAGTCGTTACCCTTACTCACAACTTACGATGCCAAAGGGATAACATGGAACGCGACAGTCTATTTTTATCCGCAACCCACAACACACACATACATACAACTTTATGTTGTTAGCTTTATACTAAAACGGTGAGATAAACTGTATGAATGCCACAGGATATTCCTTAAATAGCCACAAAATTATCTCGACAGTGTCATTGTTAAGTCTCCTTTGTTTCGTTTAATTAATCTTCTTGTGCATCATTCACACTAAGAGGCCTTCGTGTACTTCATTGTGGTATTTCAAGTCAACCCTTTTTTTATGAGAACTCATAAAAAATAAGCGCCGACTTTGAGAACCGGAGGAAAAAGGAGGCTTTTTACTATCTTGGGGTTGTATTCCAATCTAACCGGATGCATCTGAATACTTACCAGTATCTTACATGGAGCGATTGCCTATCTAATTTCTACAATCCAGTTCCTGGGTAGCACGATACCTCGTGGTAAGACTAGTTATCAGATTTTCGGGCTTCTGATGACCCGTGACGACTATCAAAATTCCACGAATGACAACTGGGACTAGCGACATAGCGTAATTTCCGGAGCACGTATGTGAAGATGGTCTCCGGAGGGTCTCTGGACCACGGACCTACTGTGGCAAGCGTCGCTTTATCTGATGGATAGATCATACAATACTTTTCTATTTATTACTCATCCAAGAAATCTTACGGTTCCAAACAATTTTTACGAAGGCACACTTCCTAGTCTTGCAGGTTTTCGGTCTGTATCTATAAAATACCTGTATTCAGCCGCATCCACGCGCATAGTTGGGAAAAGGCTAGACAGAAGTTGATAAGATGAGCCATTGATTCATAGGTGTAAATACCAGCCTGTCGTCTCTTTGT
This sequence comes from Polymixis flavicincta, assembly GCA_949987655.1. NCBI lineage: Eukaryota > Metazoa > Arthropoda > Insecta > Lepidoptera > Noctuidae > Polymixis > Polymixis flavicincta. The sequence goes on along the minus strand of OX465176.1, from coordinate 25,015,557 downwards.
ATGATATATAAATTTAGAATTTCAGCTGCAGCAGCAGGAATTATCTATTTTCTCGCTCATACTATTAATATTCGTCAGTTCATAGAGCAAATCGATGTCACTCACTGCAACATTAAACATGTTTGTATGTGTATATAAAATATTTGGGATCATAAATGTATCTGCTGATTATGTGTCTGGTGAATATAAACAAACCACTCGAAGTTGGAGTCAATTAGGCAGACTGGGTTATGTTGTGACTCAGTTCTGATCATTCACCCGACATTAGGGCTGCCCCTAACATCAAATATTTATAGCTGTTTCGGTTATGGATTTGGGCCTGTTTTTTTAGTACTAAACGTCGTTTTATTGATGTGGAGGAAGCTATAAAAATTGATATCTAATTTTGGCTTGTAGATGAATTGCTTTTAACCTGGTTATTCGTAATGATGGATCGAAACAACAACATAAGCAGTTGTTTATTGTAGTAATAAGATCTACCGGTTCCATTATGCGAAATTCTATTATAATTAACATACGAAAAACCAACATAATATGAGTATCTCAATGTTAAAATGAAAGATCAACATACCCATTCGTGTAGTACTTTTAATAATAAAAATGGGTTATTTTAATTAATACAGTGCATGTTTGCTCTACTCACCGCCCGACGTTCGTTCTGAAACTGAAAGGCAATATTAATTAATAAAAACCGTCACGTAGAATTTGGGAATAAAGCCACCATACACCTCGTTGTGTTGTAGTTGTGTTTTTGCACTGACAAGTAAATAAAAGTTGTATTTTTCAGAGAAAACATATTCAATACTCACAATACCTCGGATAGTTTTCATTTTTTACTCATCATATTTTGTGTCTTTAGCCACCGAACTTTGCCACACAATTAAATAAAGAACACAAAGAGACCTACTCTATATTCTTTAAATACCTTCAAAACGAAACTATCACAAAAGGGGTAAACCATTGCGATAGGCACCAATCGACATAGAATCTGGCAACCGACACATAAAACCCACTTACATCTGTTACCGTTCCAATAACCTTATTAAAACCACTCGACTAGACCGCTGTACTGGCCTGGCCCGCACATCCCTGTTGTGAGCACTGTCTTGGCAGTGGGCCAGTACTAGCCAGGCGTGAAACGCCACCTGTCGGTGATACCAGGTACTGTACACCTGACTGGCTGCTGGCTACTCATACATCATTGCATCTAGTTCACGTAATACTTTGGTGCACTTTCATGTTGTAAATTGAATAGGTTTTTGTTTATTTATTAGGAATAACAAACGGTTACACATTAAATCTTATGAATTATCTTATAGGACAGAATACAAATGTGCAACTCACACCGTTATCGACAGCATACAAAAAATAATTTTCATTAAAGAGCGGAACGAATTTACAACAAAAATAAAACACACGACAACTGTTTCATTGTATTATCAATTTATCATTCTTGCAAGTTTTTAATAGTTTTAACGAATGCCTTTTCTTCCGAATGCCAAGAATAGTTAAGTGTTTTTTACCTGGTTAATCAATATGGAATCGTTTTGATTAGCTAATTATGGTTGCCTAGCTTTCTTATATTACATGACTCTTAAGGCCTATGGCCATGGGAGATCAACGAGAGATGCAGCTCAGTACAATTTTATTTGCGAACGTTATCCTAGAAGAAAGAGTTTTATCTCCTGCTTAGCGTGTCGATAGCAATCTAAATACAGTCACCCAGAATTGTGCTACAAGCTTGGCACTTGCAGCAGCGTCCATAAACTCCTGTAGCTTGCGTTAACAGGGCTCGCTGGACAAGATATTAAGTACCCCATTGTTTGTGGGACAGCATCACATTTACACTCCACCAGTTTTTTCTTAAGCCTGGTCGATACCATCAAGGTCTGTTTTATCGATTTTAATCATTGTACTCGTGTTTACCACACTTATGCAGACTAGCTTAAATTATGGATAACCTATGAAGGTTTCGCGAGTGCAAGGGAATTAACTAATGCATGCAGCTATTTCTAACTTTCCCCCCACGAGACGAAACCCGTAATTTGCTCGTAAAACCTATACAAGTTTAAATAGCCTTTAACCGTAGAGAGTTCGCGAAACATGTCGTTACAACAACCAGCAAAGATTATATCAGTTCAACACATTTAGCTAGTTCTTAGGCACTAGAATTATTTAGGTCGAATAGAAGCCGTGTAAAAGTCATAGAACAGCATTAAATTGCTAAGGTAGATAAGTAAGTATAGTCACCATTCGTTCTTGTATTGAGTGCATTTAATATAAATACGAGAAGGTTCTGTTGTGCAAGTATCTGTCTCATAGTGATTGCTAAGTTGATATACAGTAGTATCTACTAATAGGAATGTAGAAAATAATGATGATTAGTAGCTAAATAATAACAGTAACTTATCACCTTTTAATAATATGAAAAAGGCACTATTAAACCCATATTGTATATACTTTTGTTGTTAGGATTTTTTGTGGGTTTGTTTGTTTGTTTGAACGCGCTAATCTCCGGAACCGCCACGCCAATTTTTAAAATTATGTTTGCATTTGGTTGCCTAAATTTTGAGGAAGGCTATAAATAAGGTCTCAGTGTCATCAGATTAAAAATAAAAACAGTCAGAAAGAAAGCTGAGCGAATCACAAAGTAATAATGCGGCAGGCGATGCGATGCGACGGGGTTCGCGGCGGAAGCTAGTAAATAATAATAATCGAACAAAAGAACATGCCGTCCTACATGATGTACCGAACTGCCAGTGAAGCAACTTAGGACATAAGCTCCACGTACTGCTCGTTTTAGAACTGCACGAATACTCTTACTTCGACCAACTGCATACGATATATACTGGGGCACACTCGTAGTATACATTCAACGTTTAAAATTAGGCGTCCCACAGTCTGAGTGTTCAGCTATTTCGGCGCACAGTTGCTTGAGATTTTTCGTATGTTTACATGAAACAAACCGTTCATCTTGCTCACTCCGATAGTAATAACTATGATTGATTACGTTCTGCTTTTATTTTATGGACTCAACGTTCAATGAGTAATGAAAGACTTGTGTAAAATAAACGGTTCGAAAACCGGTGTTCGAATGTAGTTAAGTTAAATTGTTTACCGTAATCAATAGTGAGTTAATTGGAAATGGTAGTTCAATTAAAACTTTGATCAATTTCAGTTACGTGCTGGTTGTGAAATGCAATGAAAGACGGGAGGAGGAATTTGTTGAAGTGACAATGCATGCAGATACACAATTCATTAGAACAAGTGTTTGTGGATGCATAATATTATAGGCTAACATATGATGAATACCCGTGGCCATATCAGTTATATTGGTAAAAGCCTTTAACTAAATTTAATAACCAAAAACAATGTGGCATACAAAACAGCAAAACCTTAAAGAAACAAACAATATCCTATTAATAGCACACTGTTATGTAAACAACATCCAAAAATATATTTTAACATTTTCAGGGAGTTAAAAATACTTCACCAAGCTTTTAACGAGGTCAATTGATCATTAAACGAATTCGATACTCTAGAGCCACTTCGCTCCGGATAATATCACAATTAATTGCAAATGCTTTGAAATCCACCCTTTACGCGAAGCCTCGAGTGTTGTTAATTGATGGGCCATCGAGTGCCAATGAGTGCCGTCAGTGGGGTCCACTCATTACAAAGTGGATGGCCATTCTGTCTTTTTTACGCGATACTGTGAAAAGGATTGTCATTTGTAAATGATCTATGTCTGTAAAAATTACTTTATATGAATGATAGGCACGATACAGTTTTTGTAGGGCCTTTCATCGATGATTGTGTTGTAGGGTGTTGCAATTTGCTAGAGTTACCCATGAGGAATTTTTGATTGATATATTAGCTTCTTGCAACTACTTACTAATTAAAATATTAAAACTTTAAATACCGTAAAACGTGGTGAATAGAGAAACAGGGGTTAATCGGGACGAAATTTTAAAAAGGATTTTAACATTGAAATGAAATAGTTTGTTGCCAGAAAACTATATTATTTCAACGTTATTTAATTGTAAAGTTCTATGCCGATTCACCAGAGCATCCGTATTTACCCCGTTTTACTGTGTGTTTGTAACGTATTCTTGCCTGGTAGCAATTATCATTAAATGATATTATGTTCGGAGCTGAGAATATCCCTTTAGATTTAGTAGGATTGATAATAGATTTGAATGAAAAACAAAGGGTAAAAAGATGCAGTTGACTGATGAGCCACAGCTAGGTTAGTTTACTTTGCTTATTTTCACAGTATTATGTCTTAAGGAGTTCTGCTGTGAGGATCGGCAGCTGACATAGATTCAATTTTCATTTTACAAAAGAGGGCAATCCGCGCAATCTATAAAATGGGGCCTCGCGAGTCTCTTAGAAACAAATTCAGCGAAATTGATATACTAACTCTGCCTTCTCTTTATATCCTAGAAAATATCTTGGTATGTTCGCAAAAACTTAAGCTTTTTCAAAAAAAGATGCGATTTACATAATCTGAATACACGTAGTAAAGATGAAATTGTGATTCCAAAATTTAGATTGACTAAAACTAGCAAGTCATTTCACAGTATCCGCTTCTATCAAGTTGCCGAAGTCGGTTACAGAACTTAGCGATGGAAAGTTTAAAACGCACAGCAAACGTGTCCTTATGAAAAAAGCATATTATAAGATTAAAGACTACGTTGAAGACAGGAAAGTTTGGCATTAATTCCTTCTGCACATTTGGCTTCCCTCAGCATAACTATGTGAAAGTCTATTAAGTGCTTCCAAATTACAAAGTTCTTTTTTTATTCTTTTTACAATGCTGACATGACATATTCTCGTCATTATTTTACATTATATTAGGTCTTTACCTATGAAATTGCCGTTCTGCAGTACTGGCCATTTCAAATCAAAATAATTTTTGTTTGGCTAAGAATTCTAATTTCAAATTAATTTTACTTTAAAAACATGGATTTTTTTTTCTAAAAGTAGTCATTTCTTTATTGATTAGTGTTACATTTTCATCGCATTTCAATCTTTTTCGTCATCATGGATACGTTAAAAATTCGAGTAATTATGGAATATGAGTACCGTCGTGGCAGCAACGCGGCACAAGCGGCACGCAACATCAACGACGTTTACGGAGCTAACACTACAAACCAACGCACCACCTGTTATTGGTTTGCTCGCTTCCGTTCTGGAAATTTCGACCTGAAAAATGAACCTCGCGGTCGTCCGAAGACTTTGGTCGACAATGACGAATTAAAGGCGATTGTGGAAGCTGATGATACACAATCTACGGCTGAATTAGCAGCAGCTTTCGACGTTAGCGTCAAAACAATATTGGTCCATTTGCGTCAAATTGGCAAGGTAAAAAAGCTTGACAAATGGGTGCCCCACGAACTCAATGATCGCCAGCGCGAAGTACGCGTCGAGACGTGCCTTGCACTGCTCAACAGACACACAAATGAAGGAATTTTGAACCGCATTGTTACCTGCGATGAAAAATGGATTCTGTTTGATAACCGTAAGCGCTCAGCAAGTTGGTTGGATCCTGGTTCAGCACCTAAACAATGCCCTAAACGAAAACTTACCCCTAGAAAAGTGATGGTCACTGTTTGGTGGTCTAGCGCCGGTGTGATTCATCACAGCTTCTTACCAAACGGGGTGAGCATTACTGCAGATGTGTACTGTGAAGAACTGAACACAATGATGGAGAAGCTGGCGCATCTCCAACCAGCATTGGTCAATCGCTCGTCTCCGCTGCTCCTGCACGACAACGCGCGACCTCATACTGCACAGCAGACGGTCTCCAAGTTGCAAGAACTGGGGTTGGAAGCTCTCCGTCATCCGCCCTACTCACCAGACCTTGCGCCTACAGACTACTACTTTTTCCAGAATTTGGATAACTTCTTGGCGGGAAAAAAATTTAATACCCGAGAGGCAGTACAAAATGCCTTTGAAGAATTTGTTGCCTCCCGTCCAGCTGATTTCTTTAAGAAGGGCATCAATAAACTGCCACTGCGATGGCAAAGATGCATTGATTGCATGGGTGATTACTTCGATTAATACAAATAAAAAATTCATGAAAAAAATTCGTTTAAATTTTTTCATACAAAACGGCAATTTCATAGGTAAAGACCTATTATATCAATTTTAATATAGACTATTTTTAGTGATTGTCATGGAAATCGTGTCACTATGTTTAAATAGGTTCATTTTATTTATATAGATTATTTTACATATAGTGAATGATAGAACGTTGTAGGCCTTACAGACTGTAGATTTTTAGACGATTTTCTATTCTGCATTTTCATTCCTCTAAGTACCTGGTACTTATTGACAGGCCTGCACCGTCCTCCCATACCTATTATCACTGTAATTTGAAATCATTGTTAAAACCAATTATTTTAAAAAGATTAACCGTAGAGTTTCTTACCGGCTCTTCTCCACAGGAAGCAACAATTTGGAACCGTGCACCTAGCTTCTGACGTTTCATAAGTGCCCATGCAGGTTTTATGAAATAAAAATATTTTGATTTGATTTAATTTGATGTTATAATTTTATCCGAAGTTAGAACTAAGCAGGCCATGCTATGGCCACGTTTTCGACAAAAAAGTAACAAGTCTTTTTTATATCACATAATGGTCCCTTTTAAGAAATTCTGCATTGTAGTAGTGCCGTTAAAAACAATACGCTTTGGATCCCCGCCAACTAGGCCATTAGACTAGTGTGTTAGGCACAGGGGAAGCCTGAATTTCCATTTTGTGCTGCAAAGTCGGGAAAGCTGTGGTTGACGATGGACTTTTTCCCAACAACGCAAAAGAAAGAATCGCACACTATTTATTTAGAACACGCTTAGGAAATTAACAAAACATTGGCAAAAAAATCAAACAATTTTAACACACAACAAAAATAACGAAGTCAAAAGACTTTGTATCCTAAATGCTAGAAGACGTACATAGAGAGATGGCTAGACGCTTCTATTATATAGGCTGAAAGTTAGTGAATGTACTTCTATCAGGTCACTAGGTAGTGTTAGCTTACATGAAAGGACCCTAAACTGATTGCTCCGTTGTATCTTGAATCTCTGAGTACCCAGGTCGAACAGCGTTACTATTCTGGGTCGCATTTCATCCACCAGGAACCAAAAAGAACGTTCTTGTTTGCAGTCTATCCAACCAAAACCAATCAAAACGTAAAAGACAGGCCGCTTTGACGTGCTGTTTACAAATTCTCAACTATATTCGCTAGCAAATTCCCAGTTCAATCGACATTATATTACCCGACAACGCGTAGCAAAAGGAAGGGTTATGATTTTGACCGATAAGTATGTGGGTATACATGTTCATCTGTTCCCTAATAACTTCTTACTTAACTACTTATCATAAATTGATAAATGAGATATCGTTGTACAGGCGTCTTGATCGTTCGCAGGCTATATAATAATGATAATAAATATTTATTTCAGATCAAAATCCATACGTTGTTAGTAAAAGTCTTAACCTAATGTTAGTAAAATTCTATTTACAAAATTGAACTACTGACGTATCCAGTGAGCCTGCATGGGGCTGTCCCACCTATCACACAATCCACTCAGGATGCTGTGGGAGCTAGCTCGCATTCTACCGAGAATAGAAGCGCACCGTTTCCGCATAATGACATGAAAACCATCAACTCTGGCCTCGGTGAACATCCCGGAAGCGCTACAAAAGCATGGTAGACCCAACAGCATCCTGAATACATTATTATACTGGACACGCAGGGCGCTGTATGCCTTCAGCGTATACCTGACCCACAGACTGCACGTGTAAAAAGACCGGCAGTATGCTCTGAAAAGGGTTAATTTGACTTGCGTCGTACAACTTGCAAATCTGCACGTTGTAAAGGCTTACGCTGTGTCGTGACGTCACATCAAATTGAATATGGCGCCCTCTAGAGCAGCGTTTCCCAAAAGACATTTTTACTATTACAAGATGTGCATTATTTTACCTAATGTAACCTGCTTGGGTTTAAAAGTATTGAGTGGGTCACGAAGGAGCAGTGTGAAAATTACCGGGCCATGGCATGACAATGTTTGGGAAACACTGCTCTAGAGGACATAAAGGCATCAACTAAAAAACAATTTACCTATATTTTTTTTTTACTTCTGTTGAGTATTTATTGTTTTGTTAAGGTAGGTGGCATACGACAATATCTTTCAGATAAGAATATTTTCTAGTTTCATACTTTTAGGGCGTGATTTTTCAGAAGTCGGGTATTAGTTAAGAACTTACTTTTTTACTTAAAATTGAACTCCATCTCCCGTCCATCATAATCTATGATAAGCCAAAAGCTTCATGTGCATTCCGCTTCACAAAGGCTTTTCGTCTAGACAGATATTAGATACCCCCTCCCCCCATCTATAGGGTATCCCCTGTGATTCGCAACAGGCTTCAAACTAAGTATTCGAGGGCTGGCAGCTTGCCATATGCCGTTGCCAATAAGATAAATCTGCTTGTGACATGTTGGGGAAAGAACGTTTAATGGAAGTGTTTATTTTATTTGTCTGGTAAACAGAAAGTGCTTTAGCAGTGTGTGGGGATTCTACAGAATACCTAGATGCTTTGGTAATGGTAGGTATGGAAAACGTCACTTGATCTGATAACCAAGTTTTTCATACAGCCACTTCTGAAACAAAAGATCATCTAACGAGTCCCGTACGGTTTATGGAATTACCCTTGAACGATGTAATTGTCTAGAGAAAGCATGGTTTGCCGTTGAACGATAATACGAAAAAAACTTTTAGTCGATACCATTATTTAGCGACAGCACGTTTCTCCGAATAACGCTACATAGAAAGAATGTTTGGCCGATGACAAGATTTGCCATGATATGGTTTTCTGGAACACGCTTGAACTAATTAATATTTTATTGATATCTATTTTCGCCGAAAGCAGCTTTCTTTAAGCTGATCCAATACAATTGTCTTCTGTTTCTTGCTCATACAATTTTGACAAGCGTCGATTAATCAAGCGAAACCAGGTGCATACCTAGCATATCTGGTTGTAGATTACACCCTAAATTGCCACATCTTGGCAAAGTAGATAACAGTCCATCTTCCTATTTTATTTGTAACAAAGAACGGTCTTACAATCTTTTACACCGGTCTCTGTTTTATCTACTCCAGGCAAACCCTCGCGCAAGTATCCCAGAAGAACATAAAGAATAAAGTCTGCTTTTCCGCAAGTTTTAAAGTGGTATTTACATAGGTCGACTTTAATTGCGCGCGCCGAGCAACTTGCCTGAACTTGCCCCACTGTGCGGCAAAGGCGATGAGACTCATTTCCACAGTGGGATAAAATTGCTTACTTTGTAGTCAACGGTGGATAAGTTTGTTTTGAGGTTGCACCAAATAGCGTTCACCTACGTGTAATGGTTGTTACATTTTAGAATGAAAATGAGTAATGTGTTACATTTTTCAGTTTTTGATTTTGAGGTGTACCACGAACGGATCTGAAGTAACGTAGACTTTTTTTAAAACATTTTCTTGCATGCCTAGTCATGTGCACACATTAGTGAAGATAATTTTTGAGTTACAAATTCGCTAAAATAACCCTATAGTTACATACAGGTTTTACATTAAAGCATCTGGCAACATGGTGACACTTTTTGATAGTTTGAATGCTAGAACCATTTAATTTATAAGCAATAGACCAACAACTTAACAATTCGTTCGAAACATACAATAGAAGAAATTCAAATATGTCGTCATTGTTAGAACGTTGCCTGACGTTCGTTAACGAACATCGAATTGTGTAGCAGAACTAACAACTCCCTTTGACAAAACACCCAGTTGCTGCATCTAAACTCATATCATTAAAAAATTAACGTTTGAATGGGAACTTTTCTATGCACCCTTATATTTGCCAGGTCAACCAGTAAACTAGCTTGTTTTGTAGCAAACTGCAGTATTGATTATACATTTATCCTATGAAGCACAGACTTTTGAAAAGCATGTTGCAAGACTACTGAAGAGGTATTCTTTACAATAGCTATGTGGATGGCATGACAAGAGGCTTCAAGAATTCAAGAGTCTTTTCTATTTGTTAGCCAATTAAGGGGAGTTGTGCTTGCTGTTTCCAGAAATTGTTGCAATCGTTGCGATATGATCATTACTCCGTGTGTACACCAAGGCTTATATCATGTTGTGTCTACAGTTTTCGATTTTCTTTTACACTTAAACCAAGTTGTGGGTATGAACTACTTACACACAAAACTTGACAAAATGTGCATGTGTTGTTAACATGTCTGAAATACCTCGTGACATACAATGTATGAAACTTGTTACTTGATTTATCCTAACAGGGCATGCTCCTGATGAGACATGTTAAAAACCGCTTTCGAAAAAATAATAATTTTGCAAATCCGTCTATATTCACGGAGTTATGCACGAACATACATTTAAAAAGAACCATCCGAATTAATAACCTCCTCTTTTTTGAAGTCGGATAAAAACAAGTATCACAACTTTTAGATGAAGTCTAAACATGAGTTTAGAAATAACAATGCTTAAAGCTATGTATGTGTAGGTATGTAATTCTGAATCTCTTTGTAGCTGGTCGATTTTTAACAAGTTTTCTAAATGCAATGCTGACACCCAGACCTTTCAAATCCGTAGTGAAAAGCCGGTTATTTTCAAAGAGAAAACCAAAGTTTCACGACATGAATGAATTTGTTCCTGAAGGAACTTAAAGAAAGTACGTGACCCAAAAGCAGAGAAAGGTGGTTTACCTTTGAGTTGAAGAAATTACGCTTTCGTGACATAAAAAGGCTTTCTTTGCTAGCAATTGCCTATAGCAGCCTATTGCTGAGTATAGAACTCTTCTCACGTAGTCCTTCCGCCACTCTCATTCACTTGCCCTGTAAACTATCAAGTAATTAACACAATTATTTTTCTATTGTTATCAGACTCAATGAATCTGCCTAAAGATGCGCTTAAACGAGCAACTAAAATTGCTCCATCCTGGTCAATTCTCGTCAACTATGACTTCACGACTACATCCAGCAATGGCAACATGTATGTGTCTGTCGCCACAAGAGAGATACGACCACACAATACCATACAATATGGAGCAACTTAAAAAACCAGGCAATACGCCCCCCCCCCTTAAATTATTAGTATATTCAAATCACAACTAAATGGCTATAACACGGCGGATTGATATAGTAGTTATGTTTTTTTTTTAAGATTAAAAACGATTAATTTCTCTGACTACAGCACGAATGACATTTTCTTGTTAGCTGTACTGAACAGATACGTAAAACAAATGACTGCGGAGTTTAGCGACCGTAACAATTCATTCGCAGTTCTAATTTATGTAGCAGTAGAGATGATTAACGGTTCTGTAGTGGTTGGCAAGGATCCAGGGTACTGCTGGTGAACGGGCTAAGGGTCAGGAATGGATGCCTGTTGCCTGTAAATCACAAGTTTACAACCAACAGTTTCAAATGAATCATTTAGTTTTTGGTAGTAAAAATCTATAGGTAATTCTAGAGCAAATGAAACGAAACCCAAAATGGTCACTGTTTGTGTAATCTCAAAATACTTTAATTTAGTGTATATATATCTAGATAAATAAAAAGAAAAGTCCTGACTGACTGACTCATCAACGCCCAGCCCAAACCCTTGGACCTAGAAAGCTGAAATTTTGCACAGAGGTTCCCTTTCTAATGTAGACAAGGAATAATGATGGATTTTTGGAAATTCAACTCCTAAGGGAGTTAAATAGTGGATGAAAGTTCCACGCGGGCGAAGCCGCTGGCAAAAGCTAGTCTTTTAGGAAACGATTGTAGCTGAATTAATACAAGCATAAAAAGTAAGCCCTTTACATCGTCATACTTATATAAACATTTCTGCCAACATTATGAAATTCGCGCGCTTTCAGGCTTTCAGTCGGCTTCATTTAAAGCTTCACTGGGACATTTCAATGTGTCGTACTAGGGTAGCAGAGAACGTAGGTACTTTTGTGCGAGCTGTACGAGTTTGTGACGTCACCAACGGTTGGTGTTACAATGTAAGAAAATATCTTGTAGAAGATATGAACGGGGTTTTGTTGACAACGCGGTTCTGAAAATTGTATACTTATAAATAGAAATTTAAAAAGCCACAGAGTAAATAATTACATATATTGCATGTGCCAGACCAACTCTTTACCATTTTTTTAAGAAAATTGATCAGGACTTCATGAGCGTCACGCTGTAGATAGACTTGTGGCCCTAATAGTAGTTTTAGTTGCAGATATTTTTATGTATGAGGACCCTTAGGGCTTAGTTCCATGGTCACTCACAGCAAAGAAAAATGGAATATACCTAAGTTGCGACAGACTGCTGTAACGATAATAAACCAAGCGAGACAGTCTATCGTTCGACATAATGAAACTAAGATCTAGCAAACGTTTTAATAAAGTTCAACTAAGTACCTTACTCAGGTGATTCGTGCCTTTAATTTGGTTAAACTCACAAAACACGAACTATATTAAATTCTGTAGCTAAGTCGGCCTGAAAATCATGTTTCCTCTTGATGTCGTTAGTGTATATTTGGACTTGCTCAAAGTTTTCCGTCCCATGAAAACCCGCGAATTGAGGACGCCGCCGTGAATAATTGAACAGGGGCCATCATTTTGTGACCCTCTCAAAATGTCCTACAGCCGTACTTTGTACAGTAGCTCAGCGCAAACGTTAACTTATTTAATATTTTAGAACAATTTTCGAATACATTAGCGATGTTCTCTGGTATGATTCTGAAGTTTTAAGACGTGACACGGTTGTTGATACTAATGAAAATGATTTGATTATTACCTATGTGCCACATTATTCAGCAATATTATCTGCGTGTTATAAACTGTTGTTGTTGTAGTATAACTATGTGTGAATAGGAACGGACTTGATGTTAAACTTAAGTAGTGCATTGTATTCATGGCAGGCGCTAGTCTAAGTTGTGTGTTGTACATTTAATAGAATGTCTCTTGTCAGCCGCTGCACAGTGTTGCACAGTTGTGAAGTACTCGTCAAGTTCCTTCCTCCATCATCCATGTTAGCGGCTCGGCACGGGCACGGGTCGGCGGTCACGTGCGGCCCCCGCGCCTGCGGCCCCCGCCCCGCGCGCCGCACCCGCACCGCCCCGCGCTGCGCGTGCGACGCGACGTGACCACGCCACTCACCCGTGCCCGTGCTTGCAGGATGCACGCGGTGGGCCTGCACTCGGCGCTCGCCATCCGCCGCGAGCGCAAGCGCCGCGCCGAGCAGCAGCGCGCGCGCGAGCGCCGCTACTCACTACAGTCCTCAGAGTCGGGAGTCACCTCCCCGCACTGCTCCACCGGCAGCTTGGAGAGGCGCCGCTTCAGAAAGCCGCACCCCACCGAGAATGAGGTCGTGTCGACGGTCGGTATGCTCCACCTGGGGGTGGTGTTCCTCGTGCTGGGCCTGTTCCTCCTCGGCTCCGGCTTCCTACCCGACAACGTCACGTCCTGGAGCGCTGTCGGCTCCGTCAGCTGGTTCAACGAGCTGGTCTGCTCAGGCATGTTCGCTGTCGGAATAGGCGTTTTTCTGATAATTTTGCACAAATACTTAATGAAGAGTGAAGAGGACGCACTGGAGGATTATGTTCAGAGGCAGCTGACGAGATCACGCTCGGGACACCGGCTGGAAAGGGACGCGGAGACGGGTGGCATGCGCACAAAGAACGCGCGTCGAGCGCGCGCTTGCGAGGCGGAGGCGGAGGTGGTGACGGAGACCTACATCGAACCGCCCGCCGAGCGCGCACACGGCTTCGTGAACGCGCTGGCGCTGAACGGCGACGTACTTCGCGAGCTGCCTCTTGAGCAGATCGTGGAGGAGGAGGTGTCCGTGACGTCAGAGGGTGGCGTGAGACTCGGCAAGTTCAACAAAGACACGTACTCGTCGCCGTCCGTGGCGCCGTCGCTCAGCCCGGGTTCGCCCTCCGACACGCGCGAGCTACTCGCCGACGGCCGGTACATGATCATGTCGCGCATGTGAGACACCTAACTCGACAACTCGCTGATTCCGAGCTCTCGCGCCTAATATGATTATTGTTTTTGTAGCTGAACGTAATGCCCAAAACGTTGCGCACGCTGCTCTGTGGCTTTTCGTGTGGTTTTATACTAAAATAAACTTTGCACAAAGTAGCAGAGCAGAGAGAACACACCCCGTAACTCTTCTTTACCTCGTAATGACGGTAGGCAAAGACGCCATTCATCTAAAATACAAACTATAGTCCACTTTATACAACACGTTCGCGTTCCTCCAGCGGTGCGGGAGCTGTTACAGTTAGTGCTCATTTCCTCTACTTCCGTTCTTAAATCTCGAATATGCTCGGAATCAGAGAATTGTCGAAAGTTGCCACCTTCGCCTCTTACATATGGATCGCGGGAATGTGAATTGAACTCTACGTCTCTTGTGATTGAGATGGTATTTCTACTTCAGCCACTTTCGTTAAAAAGGTTTCTATGTAACTGTCCTGCTATTTGGTTAAAGCTTCGATGCTTCGACGTTTCAATAGATGTTTGGTTTGTGTTCGGGGAACGCTCCTCTATTCTATATTTTAACAGACGGACCAACTTTTTGGTAGACTTTAGCAGTAAGTTGTATTGTGAGCTCGTTTATAACTGCAGTAGTTAAAGTGAAACGCGGTCGTTAGTGAGATCAATGGCTTTGATCGCGTGACGCAGGTCTTTTGTTGAATTTCGACGTTTTTTTGTGAAATAACATTAAACGTTTCAACTCGTAGACTTTCCTTGTCGGCGGAGTTAAAATGTTTATTTGTAAAAGCCGAAAATACGCAGTTAAAATAAAACGTGGCGTGTGTAGTACGTGATAGTCAAAACAATATCGGTGTTCTTCAACCTCGATCGGGACAAACAAACAAATAGAAGTCGTTTCTTTGTTATTTCCATTGCTCCACATAGGGACTGCAGTTGTGAGCGAGCGATCGTGTATATTTAATTAAATTAACATTGGAATTCCGCATGTATTGGCTTGAGACTGATTGTTATATACTGTTCTTATATGCCTGACGATTTTATATAATATTGTGTGTTTGTTTGTCTTCTATGTAACTCTATTACTAATTAGTTTACTGTTTAGATACACGGGAGAGATTGTACTAGCAGATTATTATCAAATACGAGTAGCATAGATATTTTTGACTCTCTTACAATCAAATATATCTCTAAGTGGTTAGTTCAAATCTACCGTAGAATCCTTTCAGTGATTTGAATAGAGTAATAAATTACATTTAGTAATGTTAAGGAATAGAAAAACAAAATGCTATTTAAATAACATACTTTATAACTTGCATTTATAAAAGAGGTCACGGAATTGCAACAAACTGCACTTTTGATAAATGACTTGTCACTGAGATCAGAAAGTAGTTTAATACTAGATAGATGTCTATATCCAAATGAATATGAATGTTGTAACTCGACCCAGTGTATCTGAATAGTGCCTAAAATATATAATCATTATTTATATGTATAAGATATCTTAAAGCACTCACTGTGCACTTTGTTTCTTTTTAACAGACCTGTGCCAAAAGTTTCATGGCAATGCTATTTAATGTCTGTTTGAAATAGTCAAAGATCTTAGTTTATTGCTAGTAATTTATTTTGAAATTGACCAAATGTTCTCATTTGTTATTTTTTTCCAAGCACGAAAGGTATAAGAATGTTTGCATCAAATCCGGATTCTTAAATACTAACGAATTTGGTCAATTTAAAGATCAATGTATTTTTTTCACTTAGAATATTATTTTCGTCCCACCGTTCTATGTTGTAAGTGTATCTTGGTTGTCATTAGGTTTATTTTAGTTGGGGCTGTGAAATATTTTCCATTATAATCGAGATGTCAAATTATATAAATATGTACACATTATTAAACATTGATATTAATATTAAGCTTACACACACGAGCTTAGCTTCACAATGCTCAAACTTTAAATTATTAGGTTTACACCCCTTTCCATTACTTCTCTCCTAGTACTTTTCTCTTTTACTCTTCCCTTATTATTAGACGAATTTGATGTTCCTTGTCAACATTGTCCTAAATGTAATAAATTGAAGGGTAAACCAAAAAACAATGTTAAAACTTTAGTAATTTGACAAAGAACACAAATTTCGCAAATGATTTCGTACCTACTAGCGGGTATCTAATATCTGTCTCTAACTGTAAGTGCTGTCTATAAAACATTGCCTTATTAAATAAATATTTCACGAATATTAATATTGTGTATTTGTAATACTGGCACAATTTTCGGTAATTTTTGATAAGTAGATGTGTAAGGTTCATTAGAAGAATACTGAGCTATGTACAGAAGAGGGACAGCTAACGTTCTTCTGTCGTTGTAACAGGAGCCTACAAAGTGAAGTTATAGGAGAATACTCGTAACAAGGTTTTGTGTAATATTTTGTATACGAACTAACAAATTACTGTTTGTAGTATACATTTGCACAACCATCTTTTGAAAGTTATTATAAAAGCACAAAGGTAGAGTGATATATTTTAGTATTGTAACTACAAAGTAATTATAGTCATTATGTAACGGTTATTAAAACAAAAGAGGAAAGCCATATTTCCTGGTTCGTTACAACGACAGCCCAAAAAGTAACGGTGAGTAAGTACAGTATTGACGGGGTTACAAAATATTTCCTTTTCAATAATAAATTAGAATCAAATATTAAAATAGGAATGTTATGGATGTGTAAAGTGTATATATAGCTCAAGTATTCTCTTAATAAACATTAAATATAATTGTGTATTTTATTCTGTCGCCTGAACGTCTAGAAAAGCTAGCTTCGTGTTGTATTAAATAAGGAAAATCGAAATGAATTGAAATTTACTATTTGTGCACGTTTTCCTTTAACATTTGTCGAGAAAGATATTGGTGACAGTATTATTTTGTAAAAAAAAATAATGTTTTAAATTAAAGTATATTAGAAGAATTTAAAGTTTAATAATGCATTGTTATTCGCAAATATAATCTATACAATGCGGTACTGTATGATAATCTTTAATGTTCATTAAATTATCGGAAGCGAACTGCATTATGTTGGCAGTTCTTTCTGCCGCATAATGTAATTCTCATTACATTTATTGCTTTTGTTACGAGCACCATTAACAACCACCCTAATCAAGGAACGTCAAGCTGTAACAATGCATTACTAAGCACATTATTTAATAACGTTTAATAATAATTAATTACTTTATTGAATACTACATTCTGCACATTACGATAGCGCAAAATATAGTGTTTGCACACATTAATTATGAAATTTCTTGTGCCTATACTTTTAAATTTAAGTAATTTTGATAGGATAATTCAATTGATATACTTGGCTGTAAGTGTCACATGTACATACCATGCCATCATTCTCAACGTCCTGTAAAATAACAATGCCTTTAACAGTGATGACTCCCTAGTCTTACAAGATAAACAAATTCATAGCATAAGCAGAATAATGCGCAACGGCGCTTTGCTAAAAGCTTAAAACATTATAAATCCAAAATATAATATCTACATCCCTAATTGTGATTTCTAAATCTCTAGTTGTTATGTTGTAGTGTTCGTTTCGTTGTCCAAATGTTTTGATGTCGTGTTAAAGCTCAAAACGTGTTTGTTGTGATTTTTTTATGCCATTTCGATGTCGTGGAGAGATTTTTATGAACGCTTTTGCGCATTTTTAAAATAAAACTATACACTCGTAAAGCACTTAAATGTATTTAATCGAATTAAATAGTGACGCGTTTTGTTTACAAACTACAGTGCCATACAGTTAGGATTTATTTTTTGAATCACCTACAGACCTTAATGAAGCAATAAGTAATGTACTTAATTGAAGTTTTTTAAACGTTTTGGTGTGGTTACAACTTCTGAGAGCAACTTCTATCATGCATTCGTTTATAAATCTTTACCTTATCGTCGTCATTTTGAATGTCATTTTTTGAGTCCGAAGTTACACTGGTGGTTTATTTCGTCATTATGTGATACTAACTGTAGGAGAAAATCTGAAATACAAAAAGAAACACCAAAATATAAGTTTATAAGAATATAATACTAGATTGAGAATCGAATAGTAGTCCTAACTTTATAATAAAGAATTCGAATTTGTCCTACTCGATACAATTTTTTAATGAAATTATGTAGTACTAACTCTTTTCTTTTCAATCTAGTCATCTAACTAAAGTATGAATTTAAAATTATGTAAAATTAAATAGTTTTTTGTAAATTAAACTTTGATCAACAATAGTACTAGATTTCTGATAAGCACATCAAAGAGACCGGCAAAATAAGACCACAAATAGTGTCGTGGTCTCAAATAATTTTGCAACAGTTTTTCAACCTAATTCGTAAGAAATTATGTTTCATTTTTCCCTAAATATTTTTATTAAAAAAATACATTTCCTTTTCTATCGAATTAGTAAATTTGTTGCACACGATAATAAACTTTATATTTTAATGTTAAGGTTCAATTGCGGCCACATGTGTTTTGAATGTGTTTTTGCTATTGTTGATCGAAGAAATTAAACGCAGTACTTTTGTATTAAACGGTTTCACTGCGGGGAAAGCGATTCATATCTAGACCTTATTTAATTTTAGTAGCGATAAAAAACCTTGTAAACATTAGCTCTATTTATCAAAGAATTAATATACATTTACGGTAATTTTGGACTTTATTAGCTACTAGCAGCGCTCCGCGGTTTCACCCGCGTAGTTCCCGTTTCCGTGGGAATGCGGGGATAAAGTAGCCTATGTCACCCGGGGATAGTGTAGCTTTCCAACAGTGAAAAAAATATTCAAATCGGTTCAGTAGTTTCGGAGCCTATTCAATGCAAACATGCAATCAAATCTTTCCTCTTCATAATATTATAGATTAACTTGGAAATTATAAAACCTTACATGGGTCACTTTCCCCGATGAGACGATTTTGTCTCGAGTCACAAATCATTCCACGTTAGGGAAATTTAATTTATTTCACTCGATTTACTACACATTTATTATTAAATAAACTAATTATTACAAAAGTGCGAGTATTTTATTTTGTTTTCCTTTTTTTCATTTTCATTCTTCTTGAGTAGAGAATATTGGCATTCTGACAATTTTAAAGTAAGTAGTACCTACTAAAATTGATTTAGAAAAAGCTACAATCTACATTTAGGTGCAACAAAAACAATATTAAGTTAAAAAGTTGTCAAATGCTGTTTCATAGTAAAATCGCCTAAACACCTCAGCCTCACAAAATACGATATTCAAGTTGTTTAGTCGTGAATGAGTAAAACTCAAAGATCTTGCTTGAAGAAAAAGAAGGCTTGCTTAAAGTCGATTCATCCAATCTACTTATATGTAATGGTTATAAGTAATTACGACCACTATCACTTCATAACCAACTGATACAAGATTTTTCTCAAAGCCATAATATGTTACTAGACAAAATACAAGTAAAAGAGACCTTAAAACATGAAAAAAGAGAACCTTCCTGCCACTTACATGTCTATAACAATTAGGAGTTATGTCGGTCACAAGTTTTATGCGTAGCCATCTGAACCTCGTAGCCGCGTAGCCCGTAGCCATCGACCCTCGTAGCGACGTAGCGCATAGTCCCGTAGCTCATAGGTAATATCACAATGTATGTTATTGCTCGGAGTGGACGGTCCGGGGCAATTTGAAAAGTTCGGTGCTAAAATTGAATTGAAAGAACATCGGATATGTAGGGTATAGGCAGCGTCATCTTATATACAATCGATTTATTACATGTGAGTCAACGGGCTGGAACCATTGACCCACGAATTGATATAATAATTATAAACCTTAGGGATAAGAAATATAATCGATTGTTGATTACAGTTATATTTCATTTGTAAAAATCGTCTATAATGCCACCTTCTGCTAGAGACGAGTTTCCGAATGAACCATGTATTGAAAGACGAATATGAATGCGGTCCCAGCTGTAAAGTTGCCACCATTAAAATACGCTATGAAAATCTTTACAATACTATTTTATTCACTTGTAAGCATTTTATAATTATTTTTTTCCAAACTCAAAGCATTTGTCAAAATTATTATCTCCTTTATTTAATTAAGTACATTTAAACTACATTTTTAAATATTTGAATAAAAAACTATCACAATAAATTATTAATAATATATTTTATTTTTTTAATTATTTTTCTGTCGGGGAAACAAGGAACAACGATGATGTTATGTTATTGATATATTGACCATTTAAAAACACTTTTGAGTATTTGTTTATTTATCTTTATTAGGTTTACCAACAATTGTTCACTCTGAATACAGTGACATAACACATTCTTAAAATTAAATTACAGAGCAACAATTACTTATAGGTAAACACCAGATGCATAAAACAATGAATTAGAGAAATGAGCTAACTTACTCAGTAATGTGCGCCAGTATCCAATTAAATTAAATTAATATTTGTAGTAGAAAAAAATGGTGATATTGTACATGGAAAATTAGTAGTAGGTAGTAGTGTAATGTACCCTTGGATTCTTGGTTAAGGTAGTCTCTGGGTAGAATAGGTAGGTTTTAGTTAATACAACCAGATGCAAGCCACAGTTAGTTATTCTATGGAGAACTCAGAAGACACTACTTCACCTGCCAAATCTTCCCTCGAGAAATAAACCATTCTAATTAGCTATCCGGTCCTATAAAGGTTGTTTAGCGAGCCCTACCTAATTGCTTTATTATGTAAGTAAATAAAGTTTTAAGTTTCGACCAAGGCGAGGTTTGCTGGTACGATTTGAGACACCAAAAGAAATAATAGTTTGTTTCGAACTTCTCAGATTTCAATTTCATGCAAGGTAACGAAACTATTTACAAATTAACGTCAATCACGACTGTTTTCTCAATAGGGTATAGCAGAGGTGTCCCTATAGTACCGACAAATTCTGTTTATTTATTCTGTGGAGTGTACATTTAATTGAATTAAGTTTAACAGACTTCACAGACTTAATGGAAAAACAAATACCTATAAAAAAAAGAAAAAAAAAAGAGATTTATTCAAACTAGGCTGAGAGTAGCTCTTTTTGAACGTCAAATTCAATTCAACGTCAATTCTTACATTGCGTCTAAAATATCATACAGAAATAGCACCCTTATACATATACGCACCCTGAAATAGCTTGTACGTGATGTATTTATATCAAATTGGGGGTTAAATGTCAATATCCTGTCAGGAACGTAGCCATCACTCATAAATGGTTCTCGAGGGGTGCTGGTCGTGGTGACAATAACTGTTGGGGAAATAACAACCAGAAGACGGTATTTTTTTATGATGGGCTTCGACGTCCTAATTTGTAGTTTATTTTGTCGCCAGATATCAAGGAATCATTTATAAAGTTTTGTACAAATATGGTAGACGCTGCAATACGTTCCCGAACAATAGACAAAAACATTTTTCACACATACACGTCACACTCAAATCATCTTTCCATGGAGGTAAGCAAACTGCAAAGAAACTACATAGTCCTTTTCAAATCAAATCAAACGTCATGTATTCAAACTAAGCTGAGAATTAGCACTTTTTGAACGTCAAAATTACATAAGACAGTCCCCCTAAACGCCCGCCCTTCACCACTTTCTAGTGCTTTAGCTGGGAAAAAGAAGTGGCGCAACAAACTCCCCAGCAGCACAGCTGTCTGTTTATTTAAAATAACTTGAGTCTATACAATGGTAGGTAAGTACCTAGTTCACATGACGAAACACAAAATATATAAAATCAAAATAATGACCGTACCAAAAAAATCATTAAAAATTTTGCTCAAGCGGAAATAAATAGTAAAAACTGCTTCATTTGCATTCATATATCAGGTCTAACACGCACGGCAATTGCGAGTACAACGCGCTTGACCTTCCTGAAGAACATCACCAAAAATGTGACTGTGACTGTGTGGCCTCTCAGTTATGCCCCTCGTTAGTTTTCCCTCAATGAATGCCGTCACTGTCAGAGTAAAAGCTCAGGATTCCTCCAAACAAGGTTCGCAGTTGCCGGGCGTATTTCACATTGCCATCAGAATCATCACCTGTCGTTATGAAAAGCAATAAGTGGGCGTCCAATTAAAAAAGAACAAGTGTAGCAAGTACTGCGTACAAGTGTAATAGTTGAGGAGTTTTGAGGAGCTTAAACCACCTTTATTTGAGTGAGGCCGGCACTATATGTCCTTCTAGGGCCTCCCTATACCAAAATATTTTTAACCACATGCAATTTTCGTCAGCCATTGTAGACGCACATTTGAAGACTTTACCTTGTGTAAACCTATCATAAGCCCATGTATACATACGTATATGTCCATTATAAAGGCTATTCAAACGCAGGAGGCATACTTTTTAAACCGGGAACCCCTTAGCGACACTCCAAGGTCGTGTATTATGGCTTAAAGGTCAAGATCGTAATGTGATATAGGTACAGTCACGAGCATTAATATGTATACACATCGCCAAATTCAAAAGCGATTTACTTTTAAATAGCGATTGCAACCTTGAGATAACTTGGGTATTTCATTATAGTGTGGGTTCCAAAATATCATTTTCATAATAAAATGAGATTACAATTAGTAAAAGTGGAAAAAATCATTTTTAAAAGTTGGCAAGAGTATACATATTATTGCTCGTGACTGTACAGTAGACTGCACGTCAATGTGACACTTTGATCTTGAGCTGGCCTAGCGTAGTATGGATTTTAATAGGACAAGAGGCTGGTAGGCTAGAAAGCAGTGGTGGCCCAGTGGTAACAGCCGCGACTAACGAGTTGTAGGTCCTGGGTTCGAACTCAAACAGGCACTTTACTCTGTGTAAATTATTTTATCACTGCTCTCAAAACGGTGAAGGAAAACATCGTGAGGAAACCGGGATGTCCTAGAACCAAAATATCGAAGACATGTGACATCTACCTACCCACTGAGGAACCCTGTTTAGCAGTGAGAAAATTGTATACTACTAACAGCGCTCCGCGGTTTCACCCGCGTAGTTCCCGTTCTCGTGGGAATACGGGGATAAAATAAAGCCTGTGTGGCTTCTCAACGTGAAGATATCCTCGGAACAGTGAGGTCGCTCCGCGAAGCCTGTGAAGCTCCCAGGAAGCTTCTGTGCTTTTGGGCGGAGCTAGGCTGGTTCTGCTAGCCAGTATCCCCACGCACAACGGACCGAATGGGAGTCTACGTGCGGAAAAGGGAGTCCCATCATCATCATCATCATCATAAAGCCTATGTCACCCGGGGATAGTGTAGCTTCCCAACAGTGAAAGATTTTTTCAAATCGGTTCAGTAGTTTCGGAGCCTATTCAATGCAAACAAACAAACAATCAAATCTTTCCTCTTTATTATTAGTATAGATATAGATCAATAAAAGTGGCTAGCAGATACCTACTAGTTTTTGTTACACTGTCGTGCGGCCCAATGTACCTACTTTATGATGGAAAGCCAATAGCCACTTCACATAAGAATCTGGTTTAGTGATGTAAAGTGGGAGGTGTGCTGTGTAGCTAGGTTTGAAGAATAGGTGACTTTGTCAAAACTTTTGGGTATCTTGTTGGACGAAAAAAGGGTTGTTTCAAGAGATTGGCCAGTAACTATGTCCTATTTAGGTGGCTGCAACAAATCATCATAAATTTATCCCCGTAGTACTCCTCATGTACGTAGTCTTTTCCCAACTGCATATTGGAATCGGCTTCCAGTCTAACCGGATGCAGCTGAATACCAGTATTTCACATGGAGCGACTGCCTATCTGACCTCCACAACCCAGTTATTAGGTAATACAATACCTCTTAGTAAGATTGTTTATGAGATTTTCGGGCTTCTGACGTCCCATATCGACTGTCAAAGATCCACGAATGACAGCCGGGATCAACGGCTTTACGTGCTTTCCGACGCACGGAGGGGTCTTGCTATGTAAAGATGATCACCCATCCACGGTCCAACCGCGGCAAGCGTAGGTTAACCGGATCGATCGACCCGTGTTGCTGTTATTAGTTAGCCACAAGCCCAGTTGGTACTGCAGGTTGTAATTTAAACATGTTTATATAACTGTGCTGGCGTTACCAATGGTTGGTGCTAAATTTGTTCAATAAGGAGATCATTGACACATCCACACAGATTCTCACGCAGGGTTTGTATGTGTGGTTCAAATCTACTAATCCTACTTTACCTATACATGGACGAACACGTAGGATCCGACATCCCTGTAGTTCGTTTCCGTGGGTTAATTTTCGACCACCACGCGGGCGAAGCCGCGACTTATGTATATTTACAACGAATATAAGTTGGTTATTTAATAAAAAGAGAGAAGGCATATGTCCCAACAGTGGGAACATTAAAGGCTGATTGAGTTGAATAAATAAATACAATCAATTAGTTAATTCAAGCATTTTTCAATTCAAAGAAGAACTTCGAGTTTATTAATGCCCAGATTCATACCTATCGTTGCTGTCCACATTTTTCAAGATTGAAAAACGATAGATACTTAGTCTAACGTTCGGATTCCCATGGCGAGAAATTAGGCAAAGTGCAATGACCGCACTATTGTCATTCATTGTATTTGGTGCCAACTATGGCAGGGTTTGTATTAGCTATAGTTACCTATGTTTCATAGATAGCTCACCAACAACACAGCAGCAATCCTGCTCAACCAGGATCCTTTTTGTTTCAAAATATCTTGTCTCAGAGACACAACAAAACCACTTATCCCGAGCACAATTTCACTTTATTGTCCGGTTTAGCCCCTGGAAACAAAAGACGACCGTCGCGCAATCATTCCACGACCGTCGCGCGACACAGTTGTACACACGAACGAGATGTTTGTAATACAGGTAGCTATAACTTGTAAGATAACTATTACTATAATATATATATTATAGTCAAAACTTATATGGTGAATCTTATCGACATTTTTTTCCATACAAACTTCGGGAGTGTATTACTTCACTATTCGACATTGTACATCAAAAACTAAAAATGGTAGAGTGTTTTGTCATTGTTAATATTATCTGTGCACTACTAAAGTAAAAAGCCATAAAAAAATTAAAAAGTTAGGAGACAACAAAGATTTGTTTTTCTTGCTAATTTTACCTATCTTTGGGCGTGTTAAGTAACAAAAGAAGTGTAAAATCTCCAAAACCAAGTCGAAACGCTTAAAAATGATCAAAAAGTTCAAGACACTTATTGGTCTTGGACTTATCCAGTGATTTTCCAATCTTCCGAAGGACTTTTCTTAATTTTTCACGTGCCTGTTTGACCGTAAATGATTCTGCATCTCACTAAAAAACTTTGTGCGTGTAGAATAGCGGCTAACTGCTCATCACTGGTACTACCTCTGTCGGACACGATACTTGGTGAGACAGCGTGCTTTTTAGCCAGGCCCACCAGTGAGTTCGAGCCCGCGACTAAATTCCTCTTAAGTACCGATGCTATAATTGCCAACACTTTGCGGGGCACTAAAAGCCCTTCGACGTTGTTCACATGCAAACATACAAATCTAACGAACATACTACGACGTTGTAAACACGCAGCGCGGCGCGGCGCGAGGACCGGGACGCGACAGCTCCGCAGCATTGAATCGTTCGACACGACCGCGCTCGGACATTCCCTTTGATTCTGCTATAATTGTGAATCACCTAATAAATATACTGTCCCGTGTGTGTTGGCGGGCGTAAAAGAATAGCACCATCCCATTTCTACCCGCGGATGTCGTAGAAGGCGACTAAGGGACTTACTAGAGAATGGGCAGCAGCGTGCTCTATGCATTCTACCACCATACTGTGATTGCCAACCCGCCTGCCAAGCGTGGCGATTATGGCAAAACCCCCCCAAAATGACAACTGGATGTGGGAAGCACAAGACCGGTCGAAGTGGAGGAGCCTGGGGGAGGCCTATGTCCAGCAGTGGACGTCTTGCGGCTGAAATGATGATGATGACCTAATAAACCTTTATAAAATACAGTGCACTTGCTTTACTTCCACCTGGGCCCATACAGAAGTAATAAAATAAAACTTCTATTGTGTCTCGTTCAGTGTCATTTAATGGGACATTCGCATATTATAAAAATGAACATGCTGCCTCAGTGGTGCAGTAGTAGCAAGCGCTACCGCTTAGCATGACGTCCTAGGTTTAATTCCCAGGTCGGGAAAAATATTATTGGGTTTGTCTATCTGGAATTTCTCAGTAACCGCCCGGAGTCACTATTTATGGCCTGTTGATGGCAATAGGCTCGCTCCCTAATACGTGAGTCTTAAACATTACTGGCGAAATGTCCATCGAGGACTACAGGTGTTTTTTTTTCTATTTGATTTGAGGCTGAAAGATCATCAAATAATTTCTCCCGCTCTAGGTGGAGCAGGAGGGCGTGTCAGACTTTTACTGACTAAATCCCACCCGTGTTTCGTCAGTCGCCAGTGTGCCAGGGCCACGGTATCTCTTTCCAACAACCCACACCCCTGGCAGATTACAAGCGTGATACTATGTTTGTGTAAAAATGGTCACTGGCAGTATAATAGAGAGTTATATTTGCCTGTTTACCAAATAGCTTGTTCATCTGTACATTAATCCCATGTTGTTATCCGTAGAGGGACAATGTCGTCGAAAGCGTACAATTTTTTCGCTCCGAGAATGTTCGCTATATCGTCTCCCGTTACACCGATACGTTATTTATGTGGGGTACGAAATGCGATATAAATTTCATGGGACACTTATCTGAAAGGAGCAGGGAACTCCAAATAATAGGTCTTTACCTATGAAATTGCCGTTTTGTATGAAAAAAATTAAACGAATTTTTTTCATGAATTTTTTATTTGTATTAATCGAAGTAATCACCCATGCAATCAATGCATCTTTGCCATCGCAGTGGCAGTTTATTGATGCCCTTCTTAAAGAAATCAGCTGGACGGGAGGCAACAAATTCTTCAAAGGCATTTTGTACTGCCTCTCGGGTATTAAATTTTTTTCCCGCCAAGAAGTTATCCAAATTCTGGAAAAAGTAGTAGTCTGTAGGCGCAAGGTCTGGTGAGTAGGGCGGATGACGGAGAGCTTCCAACCCCAGTTCTTGCAACTTGGAGACCGTCTGCTGTGCAGTATGAGGTCGCGCGTTGTCGTGCAGGAGCAGCGGAGACGAGCGATTGACCAATGCTGGTTGGAAATGCGCCAGCTTCTCCATCATTGTGTTCAGTTCTTCACAGTACACATCTGCAGTAATGCTCACCCCGTTTGGTAAGAAGCTGTGATGAATCACACCGGCGCTAGACCACCAAACAGTGACCATCACTTTTCTAGGGGTAAGTTTTCGTTTAGGGCATTGTTTAGGTGCTGAACCAGGATCCAACCAACTTGCTGAGCGCTTACGGTTATCAAACAGAATCCATTTTTCATCGCAGGTAACAATGCGGTTCAAAATTCCTTCATTTGTGTGTCTGTTGAGCAGTGCAAGGCACGTCTCGACGCGTACTTCGCGCTGGCGATCATTGAGTTCGTGGGGCACCCATTTGTCAAGCTTTTTTACCTTGCCAATTTGACGAAAATGGACCAATATTGTTTTGACGCTAACGTCGAAAGCTGCTGCTAATTCAGCCGTAGATTGTGTATCATCAGCTTCCACAATCGCCTTTAATTCGTCATTGTCGACCAAAGTCTTCGGACGACCGCGAGGTTCATTTTTCAGGTCGAAATTTCCAGAACGGAAGCGAGCAAACCAATAACAGGTGGTGCGTTGGTTTGTAGTGTTAGCTCCGTAAACGTCGTTGATGTTGCGTGCCGCTTGTGCCGCGTTGCTGCCACGACGTGCTCATATTCCATAATTACTCGAATTTTTAACGTATCCATGATGACGAAAAAGATTGAAATGCGATGAAAATGTAACACTAATCAATAAAGAAATGACTACTTTTAGAAAAAAAAAACCATGTTTTTAAAATAAAATTAATTTGAAATTAGAATTCTTAGCCAAACAAAAATTATTTTGATTTGAAATGGCCAGTACTGCAGAACGGCAATTTCATAGGTAAAGACCTAATATGACGGCAGTATTTGATATTTTAGTTGTATAAGCAAATGTACCATTTTTTTTCTACGCGTAAATAGGATGGAAAAAAATTGGTATTTTTTAAAATTCATACATTAATAAGGGCACGTCTTCTTCCCATAGTTAGACAGAAACTACAGATCGCTATCTGCATCCTTACATACTTATTTTGCTTCGTTGTTCTAAATAAGTAACTTTACAAATACATACCTATAAAAAATATAAGACTTACGAGAATATCTCTTACCCTAATCAAAGGATTAGCCAATGTACGAGGTCGGTCACAGGGCTTAGCGTGTCATTAACTGTTTATCCTACATAGGAGTTAGTTATATGTACCAGCGTAGAAGCCACGTATACGTCACGTGAACGTTATATCGTTTCAATGCCAGTCTTTTCACAATGCACTTGGCGGAGTACGTACGTTGTTGACGCTCATAGAGGTTCTGTCATTACCATAATTATTATGATTCAATCTATAATAAAGTAATGAATTTTGTTTTTTTAATAAGCATTTACTTTGAAAAATTGTCGCATATCGGAGGAGCAATGGGCAAAAGTCACCACTCAGTGGTTACAAAATAGCATAAAACGACTACACGACAGAAAGAGATACAAAAAAACACAGAACAAAATAGTTTATTTCTTTAACAAAATATTGACAGTGAAATTGTGATTGGAGACTTCTTTTACGCAAATAAAGCCTGTAGAAGTTGACTCCGCTCTTCCATAACAAAATAAATAATTAAAGATATAAACAATTGTCATCATCAAATCGGTAAGATAAGTGACAAATAAATAAGCTAATTATCAAATAGAGATGGCGCGTGGTTTTGCCCTGCAATAGGACAAAAAGCTTATATCTATTTAAATAAAAATAAAAGTCCTGACTGGCTGACTCATCAACCCCCACCCCAAACCCTTGGACCTAGAAAGCTGAAATTTTGCAGAGAGGTTCCCTTTATTATGTAGACAAGGAATAAGGAAGGATTTTTCGAAATTTAGCTCCTAACGGAGTTAAATAGGGAATGAAAGTTTCGCGCGGGCGAAGCCGGTGGCAAAAGCTAGTAAAAAATAAACGTTAGTGCCAACTAGACTGTATGTCCCTACAGATAGTCGTAATTTCTGAAACCAGTGATTCAACATCGTATTCTCGTTTGCGATAGTAACCACTTATTGCGGATACCAGCACATTCCTCATTGACTAATGTTGAGGACTTGCCAACTCTCATAAATTCTGTTACTATTGTAATATAGATACTGTATATTTCACTGTTTTGGTGTTATTTCCATACCATAAAAATTAAATGCTATGCCATGCTCTTAATTTAAGGATCACCATGTAGATTACTGTAAGTGAACATTAGAGAGAACGCTGACAATTTCGAAATATGTACCCTATTGAGCTATTTATTTACGATTTCCATAAGTAAATAGCTCAATTTTGCTGATTATTTGCTACTTCCTACATGTCATCATTATCAGTCTCCACTGCGAAGCCTCGGGCCCAGTTCTGGTTGGTGAATTGGTACTTCAATATATCAATAACTAAATAAGAAGTGGTGAATTTAAAATGGAAAACTACTGTGGAAAATACTCCAGAAATTTTATGAAAAATCCAGGAATACGTTTTTTTTATATTGAATTTGATATAGGAATAGGGACTGAAACAAATAGAATATTACACTGAAATACACAGCTACATAGATACGCTTCATCGTGAGTTTATTTGTTCCGATCAAACAAAAAATGAATTCACGTTTTTCATTAAAATTTTAACTGAAAATTCGAATTTTTCGAACAAACACATATTTGTTCCTACTGGAATAGTAGATTGTTTCTGGGAACGGACGCAATGTAAAAAAACAAACAATTCATTCAGGAACAAACGATCAAACAATGTCTATGAGCGAACATCAAAATTAATATTATTTAGGTATTTTCTTTCCGAGACAGGTTTTTCTTTTTTTTTTGAGGTTGGCCCTCCTGCTCCGCCCAGAGCGAGAGAAGTTATTTTATGATTTCCCAACCTTAAATAAAAAACCTCTAATAACAAAACTTTGTCTACTTACCAACTACAAAAAAAAAAACAAAGACACAATTAAATATACCTAATTGTAAATAAAACTGAAGCTAAGCCCACAACACAAGCGAGGCACATTTTATAGTTAATTCTTTACGAGGCGCTCAACTTTATATTGTTCTGTCCAACGCCATGTTGGAACACTCGCTTGACATCAAATTGCTTGTTGCAGATATGCTCCAGTCCTTACTTCAACCAAGAGATACTCAGCGGTGTAAGTATACCTAACAGTTATTGTGTAGGGACATCGCTTTAAAGGTATTCTAATGGTTTATTGTCAGATGAAATTGAAAGAAGTGTGAACGACGGGAGTGAAAGAAACGAGTGACAAAGGAATAAAAGATATTTTATCGAAAGCAAGGACAAGTTAATTCTTTACAAAGCAAAATTCTGTCAAGATCTCAATCAACGCAGCCTATTCCAGTCGACTGCTGGAGATAGGCCTCTCCCAAGCTGCGTCCCAACACGCTGTCCTCCGCCTTCCGCATATAGTCTGTCCCACCCACTTTCTTAAGGTAGTCGATCCACCTAGCTGAGGGGCGTCTCACGTTATGCTTACCGATATGCAGTCAACACTCCAGGACTCGTCTGGTCCACCAGCCATCGGCTCTTCGACAAACATGGCCAGCCCACTGCCACTTCAGTTTGCTTACTCTGCAAACTATGATGGTAACTCCAGTATTTCAAGGTATTTCTCCCTGTAATTTTGGAATCAGATAAACACCTTCAGCCTCACAATCGGCGCTTGCAGCCTCGATCTTTCATAAAAGTTAGGTCGCCTTTCCTCAGGGAAAACTCACGAACAAAATATTAAGTACCCATATTTCTGTATAAAGATAAAAAGCTAGAGGCCCATATTTTCTGTTTATGCCCACTAAAGTATGACAGCTGATATACGTGCGTTTTAGTGTGTGTTGATATACCTCTGTGAGGCATCGGGGGACTGGGGTTCGGTTCTGGTTATTGCACAACGTGAATGTTGTTATGAATGGCAGGCTTTTAGAGGTTAGGTTTTATATCAAGCTTTGTTGCTTATATTGTGTTCCAAGTCAATATGACATCAGTGCAATGTACTAGCCTGATGATCACAATGGTTATGCTTGTTTGCATAGTTAATCATGACAACGAGCTTCCCCTTCTTTTTAAATCTCAATCACTGTCAAAGCTATCGTGGTGGGGTTACGGATTCTGATACTGGAGGCCTTTAACGGGGAATGAAGAAACTTTAATATGAATCTAAGAGAAATTGATATGGAGACACAATAAGCATAAAAGCTAGAGGGAGACCTTAAGGAACTATGACAGAATTTATCTAGATCAGTTTTTATGAATATTTAACAAAACAACAACCAAGTAGGTTTACATAAAATGTTTAATAATGCGAAGAATGGAGGAGGCCCGTGTTTAAAAGCAAGACTTCTAAGCATGGGCCTCCATCACGCCTCTGAAGGCCTGGTGTTGTACAGCGAAGATGATTGGTGCTATGCCAGCGGTGGCTGTTCGCCATGAGCGACGGCGCAACGAGAAGCGCGGTGGAGGGGGGCGGAGGCCATCGCAGCTGCCTCTGCAAGTCGGCCGCCCCCTCGACGCTGATGCGACGCCCTCGCCTGACCATCACCGGCTGAGGAATGAGCTTTACGTTTGTGGCAAGGTGAGCTACCAGTCTTGCATCGCTTAAGGAGGTATCCGTAACAGCGCGGGAAGAAGACCTTGGAATTAGACAGAGGGATCGGAGATCCTTTTAAGAGTCTACCGACTAGCTTCTTCCCGCGCTGTTGCGGCTTTGATACTGAGCGTACCGAAATAACCATAGTTAACTAATCAAAACGTTTAAATAAGTACTAATTCATCTCGTTTAGAATTTGTGGCCTAACTAAAAAGCTTTCAAAACGTAAATAACCTTGGAATGCAGTTACTTCGAGCTGTAGCTCTGGAGAGGCCAGAAGGCATATTTTTATTTGACACAAGTAATATTTCAGTAAACTACAGTCTGACCCTTAACGTCTTTGAAAAATCTATCATGATGCCATAATTGCTCGTGATGAGCAGCAAGGTTAATGTTCTGCAGCTTCAGAAACATTAGAAAACTATATTACTTTCATTGCGTAACATGACTAAGGTGACAGGAGCAGGCTCTCGAAAATTTTCAAAACTAGCAGTAAAATCATTATATCCAGGCTCTAAAGTGTTGACTTCTATGGGAGTCGTGTATGTTGACAGCATTGACCGTGCAGGAATCTGCCCCGTGCTACTAACATGTTGCACTGACTACTAATAAGGTAACAAATACCCCTTGCATGATGTAAAGTCCGTCATCCCTCTCTTGTGTGTTGTGTGGGTCACCTTCCTTCTCTTTCTGAAGAAAGTACTCTCACGGATCATTCCTCTTCCCTTTCCGAGCACTTTAGCACATACCTTCAGGTAAAACTGGCAGTTTTATTTGAAGATGTGGACTGTCAGTTAGTTATCCGGATCCGTAAGAGTACTTCCGTAGTATCAGGAACACTATCCAAGCATCTGCTACGACATTCTTCTCCTTCCTTCTTTCCCTCCTTCGTAATTGGTGTTATTCTAGAGGAGATCAATGTTTAACGCTTGTCTTTAAAGTTTCTTCAAATATTATTAGTATGCGCAGGTGGCAGCTCTCCATGCGGTAGTAGGATCCCTTCTGCTAGGGATCGTGGTGTTGGTGGTGGGGCTGGTGCAACTGTCACCAGGAGCCGAGGCCGCACAACATCGCTACTATCTGATGGGGGCTGGCGGTGCGCTGGTAGGAGCTGGCGTACTTGGCGCTGTGTTGAGGTGGGTACCAGGATAACATTAAATACAAAGTATCCACAGATTTTGCGGTGGGATGCGCTCTGTTGGTTTCTCAATGCTCGGCGTAACACCGACAGTTCAAAATACAGTGCGCAATAGATACCCGCAGCGAGATTTTTTTCTTTTTAGACCAGTAGAAGCAATAATTGTGATGGACTGTACTTAGATTATTGCAGAGATTCAAAGCAGTCTCCACGAATTAGAAATAGACCTAACCGTGAGCTAGCCAAAATCCCAAACGTAATAATATTTAGAAAAACGGACATCTAAAAAAACAAAAATGGGTCCATTATACATGAAATTACTTACATGAGGCGATTATGCCCTTTTATTAGACAGACAGACTAAAACTAACACATAAATTAAAAATAGGTACCTAGGTACATGTTTCTAACCTATGACATTTAGAGAGTTAAGTTCTTCGGAAATATAAAATTAGTAAGAAACAATCGATCCTCAGTTCATTATAAGTTGATAATTTGTAGAATTATGCTGTCTAAGTTTACTGGTGGGAAGGTTGAACAGCTGTGTGACGTGTGGCTGGTTCTGACGTAGACAAGCTATAGGACTAAAATTGTTATAGTACGTTGTACTTACAAATAAAAAAACGGATGCAGTCGCGGATAGGCGAGCGAACACACACTCGTACAGAAAAGAAAGAGAGAGACAGGAAAAGGTGTGAATTTATTAAGCGTTTTTGATATAGAGCCATCTAGTACAACTTTTTAGAAGCTCTCGTAAAGTTGTCGCCATCTTGGATTATTATTTTGATCTCACTGTTGGTTTTAGCACCCTCTCTAGCCATGAAAACTAATAGAGGGGCATATCGCTTTGCTGTTACGATACCTACTGGGTCTACCAGTTTACTCCTACTGCAACCCACGTTAAACAACTTTGTTCCAAAAATTACAATGATAAGCTATAAAAAAACGTTGAGTATAACAAATACATGGTAAAATACTAGTTAGTGTTTAAGATAAGGAAAAATTAGATCGGGTTATAACTATTAAGTTAACGATATTTTACGTTTTTTTACAAAATGGAAGACTTACCAACAACACCACGTGAAGAGTACAATTAAAGTCGGTTCACTTAGGAAAATTAACGATTAACTGGCCCCAGTCAATTAAGCAAATTAAATACACGCAAATAGTACAATGCTTTTAATTCAGCTTAAAAGGCGAGTTACTAGTGTAGGTATTACCCTCACAGAGGGTAACGTTTTATGCTGTAATTAGGAGTAATTTCCATGAGGACCTAGGAGTTATCAAGATATTTGTTTGTTATGTAATATGTGAGAGCAGTGGTGGCCTAGTGGTGTTGACCCCAACGTACGAGTTGTAGGACGTGAGTTCGAAACCAGGCAGGCACTTTACTTTGTGTATTTAGATTAATTACTACTGCTCTCAACGATTTGAGAGTGAAAGAAAACATCGTGAGGAAACCGGCATGTCCTAGAACTATCTAAATAAGCGGGTTGTCCGCACGGGGCTCGCGTGGTGGATTACGGCCCGCTCCCTCTCACAAAAAGGGGGTCTGTGTCCCAACAGTGGGAACGTTATAGGCTTATTATGCTAATAGGTAAATATTGCAGAGTTCACTGATGCTATATCAAGAAAAAAAAATGTTAATTAAATCCATCAGCACCCTATACGTAATTAAGTAACACACTATCAATCAGAATGTGATTCTATTAGAAGGATATTGCTAATCCACTGTTTCGTGTGTTCGAAAAAATTGTTAGCTCAACAACGTAAATAACTCATTGCATTTTGTTGAACTGTCAAAATTAGAGCCATTAGGACAGCCTTAGGCCGGCCATACACGGACTGCTCGAGCTGTTAGCCAGTGATCAACAAAACGGACTGCTCTTGCAGTCAGAGTCAACAGCTTGAAGCTGCCATTGAAACTGCTCAACAAGTCACAAAAAGAAGAGTCACATATGAAGAGCGCAGGCGGAGAGACGATAGCAGTCGACAGCTCGAGCAGTCACTGTATGCCTGGCGACTGCCGCGCTGCCGAACACCCGAAGCGGTCGCGACTGCTCGAGCGGTTCGCGGTGTAGTTAGAAGGCTGTAGGTTGCTATGCAGTCGCAGCTTGAAGCAGTCGATACTGTCTGATTCAAACTGTCCATGTATGGCCGGCCTTACTAGTTACAATTGCTAATGATTATTTATTACTACATTACTAGGTACTACTGATAATGTGTCATACAACTACCCCGCTGCCGCTGGTTGAAAATGGCAGAAATTAGACAGCAGTCGACAAAATATTATAAGACTTGTCATAAATTCTACTCCAACAACTTTTAGCGATTATCCTGTCGCTGAGCAAAAGATTTTCCCTGGTCCGCTGTTTTTGCCAACTACGTCATGGGAAAATGTCCTAAAGATAATAAAGTTATTACGGTACTGTCGCCTGTTCAAAACTCTTCCTTTTTATATTTGCCTGGTATCAGAAGCGACCCTGCTCTGACATTTATGAGATTGATGGCTTTATCCGTGCCACCACGATCCGATAAGCAGGGATATTAGGTTTTGCGTTTTCGGGTAACTTAGGGATATTTCCGGCCGCCTGTATCTACTGATATAGTCTAACATAATCAAAGAACAGACCTTGTCTTAATTAGATAATCAAAACACAAATATTGCATCCGTTTACAAAGCTAAAAATCGCTTTAATTTTGCAATTCTAAACACCAACAAGAAAAGAAAAATACTCGCAAATATTTCATTCAAAAAGATTACAGCTCGGCGCTTTTTTCTCAAAGCTTTTTCGTTTACGTTACCTAAGCACGATATTTTTAACATAAAATGGTGGAGGCCGTTTTGGTGTTGTTAATTACGTTTGAATTAAAAGGCGGGCTAGTGACTACCACTTCAATCTCTGCCAGGCCAAGGGGTCGTTTTGCAAAACAAATAAACAAAGAAACTCCAGCCTGCATTGTTATTCGCTAATAGCTTTAGCTGTAACTGATTGCCCTCATTTTTATTCTTAAGAGTTTTTGCTATATTATTTATAATTACCTTGACTTTAGCCTGAGCCTTTCAAATAGGCTATAAAGGTTAGTTCATATACGAAGCCTTGACCCGGTGGTATTTTTAGACACTTAACTACTTTTATAGAATAAACCGCAATTCAAATAAAGTGGAAGCTAAAATAAGCTCCACGGTCAACTTGACATTTATTAAACAGTTTGTTCACCAGTACACTAACATTTATAATCTCATCAATTTCAGATGCATCTGCCTACACTGGTACAACTACGGTTTCCGTGTGGACACTGAAGAGGACCCTGAACCAACAACCCACAAGAACGGAGTCAGCGTGGTTGAGAGCGGACCTGATCACAAGGCCGGCCATCACGACCACAAGACTGGACATGACCACAAGACCGGACACGAACATAAGACCGGACACGATCATAAGACCGAACATAAGGCAGGACTCGAACACAAGGCAGGACATGAGAAAAAGGGACATGATAAGCATGGCCACGACCACAAGGTTGTTGACAAGCCAAAACTGAAGACTCAGGCCAGTGTGGGACGCGATGTGGACCTGATCAAGCAGCCGTCAGCCACCAGCGACACCTAAGCTAAGTCCCGACCAGTCGAGTAACGTATCTTAAACGTTCGTGTACCGCTGTTTGATGTAAGCGAACCCGTGGGCTTCAGCATAGCCCACATCATTTACTCGTATACTTTTCGATGTCGCGGCAATGTTGGTTGTTTACTCATTACTCAATATATTAGATTTGTGTCTCTTGACAATAGTTCTCTGATGTCTGTAGAACCCACTGCGCAGATGCGCATCTTTACTTTAACTGTCTTCTTTCAAATGTCTTGTTTCATGTAAAAAAATTGTCAGTCAGTTTCAAAACATCATATAAGATGATTTTAATTTCTAAGGGTTATATCCCACGTTTTCCTGAGAATGACTAAAAAGCTGTACTTAAACCTGAATTTTCCCGTACTTAACGTGACCTTATTACTAATTTAATGTATTCATACACTACGCCGTTGGTCGTACTTAAATTCCCAGTCGCGTTTTCAAATAGTTTCATGAGCCCCTCCACGTCTACTGACGTCAGACTTACGTTCAACAAACAGTACACAAAATAACATTTGACTAACACACAAGTATTACTTAAGATACACAGTTTATTTTCTTATAACGTAACTTGGAACATTTTAGTATTTAGATCTAGTAGAGTCTACTAAAAGTAATTTTAATAAACTTACCGTTTAATTTTAAATATACTGTAATGTATGGGATATTAAAATGGAAACGCCTCCATTCAGAGTGTCTGTATTAGCGGTCGATCGCGTGAACGAGTATCATGTATGTCATGTTGTATATTCGGCGACTATTCTTCAATGTCCTTACAGTCATTTCATAGAATCTTCCAATCTGTTCTCACGTATCCCTTACTGTAATTTAACTTGTAAATATTTTGTAATGTGTCTACATAATTATTGTCTTTTGTATGTAAAATTATGGTATATATACAATGTTAGTTACATATCATTTTAATTAGGACCTACCATTTATTCACATGTAGCGCTCACAAATCATTTTATATTTTGAATTAGGTACTTGCTTCTTTATTTTTAACTCGTCAAAAT
This sequence comes from Polymixis flavicincta, assembly GCA_949987655.1. Classification (NCBI taxonomy): domain Eukaryota; kingdom Metazoa; phylum Arthropoda; class Insecta; order Lepidoptera; family Noctuidae; genus Polymixis; species Polymixis flavicincta. The sequence goes on along the minus strand of OX465176.1, from coordinate 24,977,952 downwards.
TGTATTCGGAATATCTTTAATTTCTGAGTAATATATTTTTGAAAAATTTACAACCTGAACTCAAAATTAATAATGTTATTATTTTTTACATTTAGTGAGCCCTAAATAAACTTCGTTATAGAAGCGATCTGTAAAAATCTAACTTATCAAAAGAATCATTCTAAAGCCTTACCGTCCGTGCGAACTGAATGGATTTAAAAAATACTGCAGTTTTACTTAACAATAAACATTTATAGAAGACATGATTATGACCATGTACTATAAGTATAGTTGATCTGATTGCATGCAGTAATTATAAAAGAGCTTAGTAATGTATTCAAAAACATATACAATATGTAGAATCGTTCCGTTTGTCACTCACACTTTCTTCCTAAATTCCTTTATACCTCATGTTTAAGCTCTTTACAATGTAAGAACTAGATAATTTTAAACGCGACTTATATTCATCTTAACTAAATTTCAAGTAAACTGACTGGCGACACTTTCTAACATTAATAAATGGAATTCCTGGCCCATCGACTTCAGTGACTATTCGTCGTAAATCATTTGTTTTTCTTCCTGTTCCTTTTATTGTCGTGTATGTGTCCTGTGACACTAGACTCTAAATGATCTGTGGCTTCAGATTCCTTACCATCCCATCTTCCATAATGACCCAAACCCTGATCTAGTCTAACTATTTAGAGATACAATTACATAACATTTTAATCATTATAAAGAATATAAATACAATATCAATACAATAGCTGTTCGTGTTTACATTTGATGTTGTGTCTCGATGTTTTATTATTAACGAAGATAATTAAATAGACCAATGTATCATCATCGTATAATATAGTGTCAGTATACTATTGTGTGGATTGTGGAATATCATATTCATGTTACTTCACCGTTTTCTCATTAGGGTCGTTACATTTTATTTTTAATATTTTAGAAAATCTTGGTATTTTTACCCTAAGAGACTGAGAAGAGTGTTCTATAATAAATTTCAAAGAAATCATTATTTTGTTTTGATGATTTACCTTCTATGTTGAAATAATTTTGAAAGTCATCATTTACACAACCATTAGATTTTTTTATAAATATTTTGGGGTACAGATTTAATTCATTACCATCGTCGGGTCCAATGATTGGTCCAGAATAAATCAAATATGTATTGGATTATGAATGCTAGTTTTGAAAGGAGCACTTTTAACTTAATTTCTGATATTAAATTGTTTAGGTATTAAGTATTATTTAATTTGTATAAGTTTACTTTGTGGAGTATGCATACATCTATGGACTGTGACTAGTTTAATGATGAAGTCGTCTCATACATTTTTGGTGTCCACAAGGATTTGGGCTTGCAGTGCTTTGCGCTGTTTTCTTATTCGTTTGATTCTTGACATTGTATGTCATAAAAATGCTGGAATTGAGTATGAGTGTGATATAAAATGTATGAGTTGGAGTTGTCACTAGTCGATTGTACTATAATATCGAAAGATACTTCATTGAGAAGAAAGGAATTACTGTTATTATACATATTGTGTATGTTTATTAATTAGAAGTAATAATGAAGACATTGTATTTTGAACTGGTATCAATGTTTAATGAATGTTTATTTATGTTGTGGGGCCGACTGGCGAACGCTTGTGGATTTTAGAATGAACTATTTGGGATAGCACACTGAGAATTGCAGCCAAGTTATAGAAAGTTTCAGTTTCTATCAACTGCAACAACTACCTATTACTCTTCTATCTTGAATACAATAAATTGATGAGTTGTCTCAATTATATGTGTAACCCAAAGCGTACGTAGTGTTTGTATTTCATAGTGATCCCGGCTAGGCGTATGCCAGTCGTTCCCACAAAGTATTCCATAATATACCTAATGATATTACGTTCGTTGATGTGTTAGAATAAGAACAAAGTAGTGTATTGTATTATAACTGGTAATTATAGTCTGTTAATATTTAATTTTATTTTAAATCTTCATTATGAGCTTTAGCGCCTCGATTTCGCTTAAGAAACGTTGCCAAAGATATTAATTTATTTTAACATGCTTTAGTATGTTTGAACAACTAAATGCTTGGGTTAACATTTTGTAAATTATGTGAACTAAGCTGTAAATCTAGCTACAAAATATAGCTACCAGTTAAAAATATGAATTTAAATCCAAGCATTTCGATTGATCAATCGATCATAGCCGAATTAAAGTTGCTATAGAATTTATATATTATAAAATACATAAATTTTGTTAAGCTGTTAGCCTTTGGTTGAAATAAATTGCCGTGCCAAAGTTAACATGGTTTAACCATATGTATTTTAGGAAAATATTTTATTTTAAAAGAAATTATATGTATTTATATTGAAGCTTTATCATACAACTGTCGGGAATTGAGAGTTTTAGTTCGTTGAGATTTTAGGAAGTATATATTTGATATTAATTATATATATTTTTGTTAGTTCTGCTACTTAAATGTTTATATCAAATGGTGATCTGACAACTTATCAACCGAGCCACCACTGACTGATTGCGAGGTTCATTATGACACCATACCGGTTGATTTCTAGCAGAACTAACTTTAACTGAAAGATAATACGTAATTACTTTTTATTTAATTTTATCCGTCACGGATTTACTTAGGATTTAAGTTATTATTTTGATAGTACTTTTATATCTGTATTAAAGTATATATGGACGCTATAGATAGATAATGCTATGCCATTATAAATGTTCAAGTAGTTATGATTGGTCTGTTTTTGCAGTCCATCTTGTTTCCTTTGACAACATATTGTATGAGACATTCCGCCGCTTTGTATGTTTCAATTGATGGTCATATATTAAACGTATATTATAATGTGAAATGCATTACTTAGTTAGTATTAGGATATAACAATATATTATCATTAACACACATATGTAATTAATGTTACCATATCCGTTGTTATGACACGGTATATATCTGTTCTAGGTTAAGCCCCACTTTAGGGGTTTACTCAAGACACCCTACATACATCCTCTTTTAATCCCCACACCTAAGCTCTATTCACTGTGATAAAATAATTATAAGATTAAAAGTAAAATATAAATTTAAAATCAATATAAAATGTTTGTATAATTTTTCTATACTTCCGTCGTTTACGGCAGTTTTTTCGATTGACGAAAGAAAAATGTATAAACTTTAATAATATCACAGTGAATAAAATATTTAATTCTATGCCTATTATCCAAAATACCATTTTATATTGTTAAGTTTTATTGTATATTTTATCTTCTGGGGTCAGTTTTATTAGAAAGATAGTACTATAATTGAATTTTAATTTCCAAAATTGACCGCACTCGATTAGCCCACGTCTCAATAAAAATCTTACACTTTAAAATGTTGATTTTAATATATTGACGTATTTTATATTATCGTATATTATGATATATTTTAATTTTATCACGACTGTGCTGTTTTATATCTCATATATTTTATACCGATGTCTCTAAATAAAATGTGAAGATGATGTAGACTTTCAATATCCTTCCATGTTCCAACGATCCCGCATGTAGACCACATATGTAAATAGATCATAATAAATTACTACTGATCAAGAACAAGAAAGACAACACCTTATACTTCATAAAAAAATGATTAGCCGTATCGTATTACCCAATAACTGGGTTGTAGAGGTCAGAAAGGCAGTCGCTCCAAGTAAAATACTGGTACTCAGTTGCATCCGGTAAGACTGAAAGCCGACCCCAATATAGTTGGGAAAAGATTAGGCAGATGATGATGATGAGCCGTGTACGGCCTATTGTGATTGTGAAGTACCAAAAGAATACAACAAAGACAATTAACTTTAGCGGCCTGAGAAGTGCACCCTGTGTGAGACGCCCTTATCCATCCATCCATAATAATTGTAGGGACAAACCTGAACGGTTACAATAATTTACAACGTTCTGCTGCCTGAATGTCTGGTTAATCCATTGTATGCCGAAGTTCTTACCTAATTATGATTTCAGACTGTTGTTGCCGCCTGAAAAGGTTCATGGCAAACGCAGTCAAAGGCCTCAGACAAGATACACAATGTTTTAAGAAGCATGATAACATTCACAGAATATTTATTTGTTGACAATCCTATAAGTAGTACAATTCTGACCCAATTCTGGAAAACGCCGCCTGCATTGCAAAAGCATATGCATGAATTAAGTGTTGAGCACAGAACATAATTATATACCTCAAGCGGTTGTTGAGCCAGTTGCCTGACGAAATCATTTGAGATGGAGCATTTAAGCTACCTTGACTGTTGTCCCTGCAAGAAAACGATCCTTACTTAGCATTTGAAATATGCATTTATAAATTTTAAAAAAGTAGGTACAGTCTGCAAGAAAATTACCAATTTTTACAAAATCCTGTTTTACTGCGGATCGATCCTGTTTCTTTTTACGTAAGTAATTGTGACAGTATTGGAAAAAACTTTTGCTAAAAACGAGCGTGATTGTTCAAAAATATACCGTCGAATTATGTCTTCAATAATTCTATTCGGCCAAACTCCTGCTTCGTTCCCTACACTAGTTCAGAGTGTGTAGATTTAGAGGAGGACGAGCTGCACGAAATAAAAATATAGTTGTCCAGCGGGCTTAGCATGACGCTTTGTATTTCTACGAAGAATAGACAGTGCTTTTTCTATAGGTAGAAAGTGACATTTCGTTTCTACATTTTTGCTATCGCACCGTAGATATCCTTCTACAATCTGTCATTTAGTTTTTCGTTTCTAACGATATTGGTCTAGGTCCTTATAAATGTAGACTATTTCAGAAGAATATTTCTTCCTAAACTGTCAAAATCACACTGACAACAAAACTTTCTACTCGACGGCCACAAAGTATAAACGATTATCTATAAAATCATGATTCGTTTAGAACGCATAACTGTGATAAATTGATAATGAATAGAAAAACATAGCTTGTACCATCTTATCATATTGTACCTACGTCATTTATTTAATAGTCATGTCTATTCTTCCGTCGACAAATCGGTGCTCGTGCTAAGCCTGCTGATCAGACATAAGATAATGGCAAGAGAATGAAAGATGACGATTAGCTCTGGACCGAAATAATATTGGAAGTCATGCATGGCCATTGATCAGAAGTGAGATGATACAGGCTGACAATAGATTAGGCAATATCAATTAGTCAACCAACATGACCTCTAACGGCCAAGTCATGTACTTATTGGTGCTTTTTTTATTCGCTTCTATACTAGGTGGCGTTGTATCTGCATCAATTCTTGAACTTGTGCGAAATGTGTGAACTAACAAGTTCTTTCTGTTACCGCTAGAGGTCAGTTTTAACAAGCAAGGCAAGTTTATTGTTCAAAACTTTATGGTAATAAATATATGACATTCTGTCATTAATACTTACAATGCTGTTATCTTAATATCCCAAATTATTTTTTAAATAGGTTAGATTTATTTATGTAGATTTTGGGTTTATGCGATTAAGTACCCACTTCAGTAAAAGTAGGAACAAGTTATTTTTCACAACGAAGGTAAACACATTTTGCATTCACTGACGAAATAAATGATTGTGGTTTACACAATGCGTCCCTAATCTTAATGATTCATTGTTAATATTTTGCCGATCATGCAGTTCTGTAAATGATTAGTAGGTAGATTGCCGATGCTATGGTGCATGTGCTACCAGCACGTAGTCGCCCCGCGGTGCGATAAGCCGCGATTATTCCAACAACGTCGCGTCGCGTGATCGCGCGCCTCGTTCGAAGACTCGACGCGGCATAGTCACAGTTCACACGTAGCGGCTAAACAACCGCTTATCCAAAATATCGTTTAAGCGCTTATTACACTTGGCTGAATTTAGGCATCTAAATTCAGAAGCAACTTAAAAGCAAATTAGAAGCTTCTGATTACACTGTCCTAAATTTAGTTACTGAATCAATTACCAGTTAAACCGCGACGGAGTTGGACGTGCCGTGTACACACGGCTACACACGGAAGTGTATACACGGCTATCAAGCTATACATTTCCAGTTTACGCTGATCTCGCTTTGTACGGAAATCTTATACAATGCGAGATCAGCTTATATTGGAAAAGTGCGTACGAGAATGGCTCCAAATTGTCAAGACACCAAAAAATTGGCCTTTACGTAGCCCTGGCCGTTGACTCAATTAAAATATACTTCTCACAAAAATTAAGGAAAGAAAAAAAAAACAATTTTTTGGTCGATTTCATTATGCTGTATCTTGAAGAAAAATGATCATACAGCAAATTTAAAAAAGCGATTGGATTCCAAATTGTTTCTCGTCAAAACAAATCGAGTAAACGTTCGAAAACTACTGACAAAACAATTATATTTTTCTCGGCAACCAATGATCGCACAGGAAGTTTGAGGTCAAAAATTTGAATAAATCTACAATGATTAGCAATTGATTTTTCAATACAAAATTTTTAATTACTCATTACATGAATTTGAAAAGGCAACAAAAAAAAAGGATTTTCGTATCTATTTTTTTGAAAAATCAGGTGCCCAATCAAAAATAATGAGGAAACCACTAATGTTAAGTACGCCTTTTACAGATCAATATACCCAAAAAAAAAAACCCTACAGAGTATCAATTTAATCCACCAAGCCTTTTTTTATCCCACTCGATTGAATTTTCGAAAAAAATTAAGGCGCATGATTTTTGTTCTGAAAAGCTCACAATTTTTATCAAATTAAAAACAAAAGTTTTTAGAATTTTTTCCTCAGGTTTGCATACGTAATACAAAACAAAAGTGTACGTCCTCAACTCCTCACGCACGGACAGTTACGTAGCGACTGAAGAGTAAAGTCAGTACTAAATGCGATTACACCTTCCTAAATGCGTTTCTAATTAGGCTTCTAAATCATTCAGTCAGTCAGAAACCATCCTTGCTTCTGAATTTAGGATGCTAACTTGCTAATTGCGATTACGCTTGACTAAATTCAGTAACGACTGAATTTAGATGCCTAAATTCAGCCAAGTGTAATAAGCGCTTTACATTTATAATTTGTCTATCGGTCTTATACGATTGTGTTTTGTGGAAATCTTTGGAGTGTCCTAGTGATTATTGCGTGTATCAAATTTGTTAGTAGGTAGGTCATGTCATATCAGTCTTATTGTTCCCACTGCCAAGACACAGGCCTTCTCTCTGTGAGAGGTTCTTAGATATAAATTTAAAAGTACATTATTGTGGATGTATTACCGGTTAAGTCCGGGGCGAAACCTATCCGTTCCATTACAATAGAAAATTAATTGTGTCTCATTAGCCGGGACTATCAGGAATATAATCGAAACGTTAGCATCGCGTCAGTGTATTTACTACCTAGATTACTAGACACAATAACATATAACTGAACATCAGAAGTAGAATTATTTAGAGGTTATAGGTACCTACTCCAACCTGTCTCTTACGTAAAGCTAATGTTTTCAGAGTGATGGAAATAGTCATAGTTTAATAATGTAAATAAAAATAGTTAATGTAATTGAATTCAGTGTGGGGAAAGTTATTGGGAAAAATAGTTTTAGGTAGTTTCACGTTTGACTTTTATTAACCGACTTCAAAAAGAAGGAGGTTACTTTCATATTAAATTAAAGTGGGATACGCTTCAAAACTGTTTAAAAAATACAAAAAAGACATTTCGTAATAATAAATAAAAACTATTTATCACTAACAGATTAATATAATTTTCAGGCAGCCGCGCGAACGCTCCATTTGTAGTCACCCTTACCATACATTGATCGTTCGTATCGCCCGCCCGGCCGCGAGACGCCAGTTGCCGCGGCGTGTCCTAGCCGCGCGGACCAGACCGTTGCGACGCGACGCGATTTTATTTAAAAAAAGTTTTGCCGACATGCCTCAAAAACTGGTGTTATCTGTTCAATCTTTGAAGAAACTTGTAAAAGAAGTGAGAAGGAGAGAGTGTTTGTGGAATCCGAACCATGATAGATACAACGACAGGTATCAAATGGCCAAAGCTTGGATGGAGATAGCGGAATTGATGCAACTACCAGGTGAGCGTGACATGTTTATGTACCACGTGGTCCGTCCGAACTGCTTAGTGTCGCCGTAAGAATATAGATGGCGGTAGGGGTCTCGAAAGTTATGCTTAGTTTCTGCTAATCGTCCTTGTGTGTTTGTGAGACGGATGCTTTAATTTATTTGTCAGCGTAGCAATGTAATAAAAAATTATATGAGTACGAATCTTTAGTGTGTAAAGTCATGTATTTTTTAACCTATTTATTAAAATATTGAGTAATACGAATGAGTGCCAAGTTTTTATGATTAAGTTAATACTGAGATTGACAATTTTAGTTTGTATTATTGTAACTTGTCGTGTCAAAAAATAAGATCAGTATACACACGCTAGTAGGAGAGAACTACCTATTGCAGCCGTAGCTGTATGCACATTTATTTCTAAAATGATCTTTGTTCGGATCATGCACTCCTGGTACCTACTCGTCGACGTCCCCTATTATTAAAGCGTTTCAATAAGCATTGGCAAAAAAATATAAGTGCGATGCAACTCGGCTGGTTATTTTACTATTATACAATTGTCCCGCATAGAGGTCCTAGTATAAAATTATGAACACCGAACAGATTCACAAGATCTTCCGCTATAGTTATGTGGGAAATGCATGACAAGTTTATTGTTACTTTGGGAACTAAGGTTTTCCGTTTACCGATTAAAACTCTATTCTAGTTTAAAAGAATAATGTATATAACGGCTACAACCCGCAGTGTTATTAATCAAAAAAATCCAAATCACTTTTAATTTAAGTTAATTGATTATAAAAAAAATCATTTAAAAATAATAGCATGAGGTAGAAATGTTTCAAGGTATTCAATCTCTTTTCACAGAAGAACGTCTACGAGTGAAATGGAAGAACCTCCGCGATCTATTCAAGAAAGAAATCAAGAAGTTCGGATCCGAAGAGCAATACTCGGGGAAATGGCGGCATTTTGAGATGTTAAAGTTTATTAATACGCCTGACTATACGACCAAGCGTAAAAACAACAATCTTAATAAAACCAACGGGAATGACGAAAGCAGTGTTGAAGCGAAACAAGAAATAGAAGACGATGACGAATATGAAGTGGAAGACCAGGAAGCAGAGGAAGAAAACAACGAAGTGGAAGTGTACCTTGACGACGCTTTTGAAGAAGACCCCATACCAGACAAAATAGCGAAACTGTCCTCGGACGAAGACTATGACGTGATGTTCCTGAAGTCTTTAGCACCGTATTTCAAACAACTAGACCCGATCAGAAAGCTGGTCGTGAGGAGTAAAATGCAGGATATGTTGTTGAATGAGATTGCGGCACAGGCGTCAGCTAGCCAGTTCAATTCGAAGAAGAGTTAGCTATCTTATAATTAGGTTTACATCAGGAAGTGTAGTGGAGTGATTGAAAATGTGAATGAAAATGTCAAAGGGATAATGATGGGAGACTCTAAATGTCACGGTGGGGGATGATGTAAAAGGCGATCAATGAAGGATAGCTGTGTTCAGTAGATGTGCTATTTAACAACATACTATGACCTATCCTTCTGCCAAGTTTATGATTATACTCCGTGTTGAGAGTGGCACTGAGTGTGCCCATGGCACAAATAGTAGATGGTATGACATGGGAGAAAAATAATATTTTTACGGCTAGGGTGCTATTTTGAATCCAGAGCGAAGCGTAGGATTCTAGAATAGAATCCTTTGCTACGCTAAAATAGAAGCGAGGGATTCTAAGTACATCGCCTGAGTGAAAAATCGCGCCTCCCCGCACCGTACAGCCAATACCAGCCAGTAATTTATACAATTTGTGTTCGATTTCAATGAACGATTCATGTTCCAAATTCAAATCTCCTTAACAAAACGACACTTTTCGAATAGAAGGGATGAAAAAATTGTTTTCGCTCCGCTTTACTCAGTATGATAAGTCAGTTGAAAAGTGATTAAAAGCTAACGGTTTCTGAAACTCTATTGATAGTTTCTATTGTAATAATTCAAATGATTTGATTTCCTTAAAATCATCTTCAATGTGAGATTCAACAGCGTGTTGGTTATGGTGCCCTAGTACCAAATATGTCAAGAAGGACACTGGGAAGTAATAAGTGCGCAGTGCTACCCTATACATTATCAAAGACTATTGAATAGTTATTTAAGACGGACAATGAAAATGTTAAACTAAAGATTAAAATGAATTTCCGTAATGAAGACTGACTGATATTTGTTATTGTAAAATTTCGTCATTGTACCGAAAGAAAACATATACTTCCCGGTACTGATGTTAAATTAAAGAGAAGTTTCGCTACTTTTTGAGTAAGTTAAAAACTAAGTTTTCAGAAGTTTACCTGTGACAAAGAATGAAAGTTTTCTCTGCTATTTCTTGTTGTAAAACTGGCTATTGAAAACTTTTACAAATTTTAACGAACTTTTTATCCAGCTTCCTATAAGGAAACTTTCACCCTTCGTCACTGGTACCGACAAGTTGTTTCCGAAATCGGAACTTATATTCAAAATAGAGAAGCGCCAGGGCTGCCCTTGAAATTAGAAATTTCTTACCTTTTCTTGGAATATGCAGGGCAGGTTGTATGTCGAATAAAATATATAAATAATGTATTGACGATTTTATTTATTATAATTCTGTAACTTCATACTTGCAACGGTTGCATATCATATTTTATTCAATATACAACCTTTAACTGGCCTGCAAATCGTAAAAAACGTAAGAAAATTTTCATTACACGGGCTTCCTTGGTGCTGTCCCCCTTTATATTATGTTAATGTTTGTCTATCAAAACAAAAACCACTCCGTCCGCGCATACTTCTGAAGTGTGAACTATCTAACGATAGTAAGTTACATACTTTATTCGCATTGTTAAAATCGGTGATACCGGTGTATTAACTTCACTTTTCTTTTGTGTATTGTCATGTAGGTACTGTTCCTTGCCTTTTAGTTCGAGACAATTTCGTCGCAGAAAGTTTCTTGTAAGTCTACTAATTGTTAACTTGGAGGTATTTCTACGCAAGGTAGAAGGGCTCAGCCTACGTGGAGCGAGGAACTACGCAAGTTGGCTGAGAATCGAGCTATGTCCAGATGAAGAGAGCTATGTCCAGCAGTGGACTGTTATAGGCTGATAATGATGCTGGTGTATTTGTAAATTCTAACAACATGTTCAAAAACGTCTTGTTTATTGGTTAATCTTTAAAAATCTTAGAAAACTGGATGGATTAATCTTGATGCTTGATTTACAACTAATTTTTAAGTAATCTCTCTGTTTAACGCATTTTTGTATTAGATGTTTAAAGCTTTCAAACTTTCATTATCATTGACAGTTAATTAGTTAATAATTTGTTACCAAAAGGTACCTTCTATGTTAAGATTTGTTAGATCCAATTGTTTGTCCAATTGGCTATGTTTTCTATGACTGTACCTAATGTTTAACGAAAGCATATGATAGTCACATACTCGTTAAAGTTTAAGAACTGTGTGCATGCTCTACATATCACGGAGGCTTATTACCTAGTCGATTTGCACGAGTTTACTGGCCCGAAACAGGCGAATGAACACTCTTAAATAATATATATTATTTCCTGACGGCTATTCACACGAAGTTAATATGTTAGTGTGCGAATTGCCAAGTCCATATTCGTATTAGGCAATTGGCGCCTGTTCGATTTTCACCTATTACATATCTGTTGTGAAAAAAATTTTTTTTTGTCTCAACCAGTGCTTCCCAAACTTATTTTAACTGTGACGCCCTTGGGAAGTTGCCATATTTTTGCGACGCCCTGGCCTTCTTGCTATACATTTACCTACTAGTTGTTGTTTTAGCCTAATAACAATTTTTCAGAAAAACTCCAAAAAATATTAGATGGTATTCTAATATTTTTTGGAAAATAAAGAAAAAAAACAAAAATGAAAGTATAAAAGATAAAAAGCAAGCACACCCTTTTTTATCTCTTTTCGTTTGGTATTAATGAGAAGGATGTGCTTGCTTTTCTGAGCATAGTTTCTTAAAACAAGGCACAAGTTTCAAAATTGCCACTCGTCTCTGTCTCTAAATTTATTTCGATCTGTACTTGTTCTTAATTACTGCAACTGCAGAGAAACCTGTCTCGCACAAGTATGATGTTGCAAACGATTACCGTTTGCAACATCATACTTGTACATCAAACCCCCAATGCTGCAGTGCTGATGGAACAATATTCTTGATAAACTGAGCTCCAAAATTCAAGTAGCTTATCTTTGTTGAATTGGAGCTTAAGGCTAGAGTCACAAGACAATTCTATTAATTGTTCTTCTTCTGCTGTCGAAAGTGTTGGTGGTGAGGTCGACTGGAAAGGGTTTCTAACGCAGTCATATTGCTCCAGATATTCAGGAAAACATTTTTTTAAATGTTCGCTCTAAGACAAGTGCCGTATAAATATTATTTAGATCGGCTCACGACGCCCCTGGGATAATATCGCGGCGCCCCAGGGCGTCGCGGCGCACAGTTTGGGAAGCACTGGTCTCAACCATATTGCATAAAATTCAAAACGTGCCAGTTGCATAATACGCATTTCTGGAGTTGTGGATTCGCCTAGAAATAAATTAACTTGGTGCTAATCGCCGTCAGACAATAATATGTTGCTTATTCAAAGTCGTCGATTCGCCCGTTTGGACGAGTAAATTCATGCGAATGGAATAATAAGCCTTAACTGAATACCTATGTTTAGCGGTAAATTATTTTAAAACATCGCTGCATCATTCTGAAATTCTGATTAATCGTTTGAAGGTTTGTTTAAAATATGTTTTGCGCTATAACTACGCATTTCGTGATTTGTTGTGCAAGTGCTCCTAACCTAATGCTACATTTTCCTAGAACATCGGTGGTCGCCACATAACGGCCCCGTCATGTATATGATGGCATCGAAGTCTGACTTTACGGTTCAGTAAGAGCTCGTGGCTAAATAATAACAGCCACACGGGCTTGCTGAGGTTGGTCCCGGCCCCTCCGTGCCTCGGAAAGCCAGTAAAACCGTTGTTGGTCCCGGCCGGCATTCGTTAATCTTGTTTTTTTGCGTTTGTCTTAGCACGGTTTGTGCATTTACGATATTTGACAGTCGATACGGGTCGTCAGAAGCCTGAAAATGACAACCAGTCTTACTAACCCAGTATTTGGGTTGTAGAGGTCAGATAGGCGGTAGCTCCATGAAAAATACTGGTATTCACCCAACATAGTTAAGAAAAGGCTAAGCAGATGATGGGGTCTCACTTTACGGTATCAAAAAACGCTCTCTAAGAAATCACACAAATTTAGTTTTATAAATAACATTTCACTGACGTCGTTTGACTGTTAATTACGGACGTTATGTGGCGGCCACCGCAATCTTAGGAAACCTTAGCTGGAGTGTAAGTAATAAGTGATTCAAAGTTAGAGATAAGAATACGTTTGTACAGAATCGTAATTGTGAAACACGACTGTAGGCTTTATAAGAATATATTACTATTTGTACCGATCTAGTTAGTTAGATGAGGGTTTATAATATTTTGTTACTTCATAAAATGTGAGCTGAACTGCTATTAAAGAACTACTAACTTTGTTATAAACTGTAGTTTTATTTTGAAACATAAGTTGGTACTACGAGGAAGGAAAATATTGCATCCAGCGGAGATGAAGATGTTCAGATGGATGTGTGGATCGACGAGACTGGATAACGTAGGAAATGAGTACTAGGTAATATTAGAGGAAGTTTGAAGGAACAGAAAATTTGAAAGCAAAGAATTGGAAGCGAATCATTTGGATTGGCGGGTGATGAGGAGATGAGGAGGAATGAAACGCATGCACGCGTTAAAAACTACGTACCTATTATGAATAATGTTGATGGATGGAGAAGTAGAGGATGGCCAAAGACAGGATGGATGGATGGATTGTGTGAGGGATGGGTTGTGCGAATAAAAATTCATGCACGGTCCCGCCGGGTTCAAGGAACGGTTCCTATTCGCGTTGTTGAATTTTGTACCAAACAAATGAAAAAATCGTTACTCGTATATTTTTTCGTGTTATTTTTGCCATCTACACGTTAAGAAGTAGAATCAAAAAGGAATGAATCATAGCTGGCAGGGGAGAATGGAAGACATGGCGTCTTGTGTCAACCCCGAGTAAGTAACATGGGACAAGGAGAAAAAGATGACGATAATGATAAAGTTTATACTAAAACACATTAAAATTTTTAGGATTCCGGATGCGATTCTTGGATGGGGCATTCCAAGAATCGAATCTATAAGACTCAAAGGTGATTAGAGTCGTCAGAACAAGGAGATGATAACACCCATCAGCTCATAGAGTTGTGATTTTGTGAACTGCAATACTTAATCTGTGTTGCCTATGATATTAAACTGATGTTACATCAAGAAAAGATTAACTACTACAGCACACACATGCACTAACGCTCGTTTGTAATTTTTGTTACTCGTATAATTGGTGTAAGTACCGACAGTAAAGAGTTTCATAAAGAAATAATTAAATAGCAAGAAAGTTTTCTTTCGGGTCGGATGACGAACAAACAGTCAGCCAACTGATAAGTGACCACCGCCACTTATGGCACATCACCAATACCAGAGATATCACAACTCGGCGTTGTGTGCTTAGGGACTAAGCTGAAGTGTGAAGTACCCGTCCCATTTCTTCCCGTGGGTGTCAAAGGAGGCGACTAAGGGACTTACTAGAGAATGGTGAGCAGCGTTCTCTATGCATTTTACCACCATACTGCGATCGCCAACCCGCCTGCCAAGCGTGGCGATTATGGCAACCCCCCCCCCCCCCCTTTGAGGAAGGCCTAAGTCCAGCAGTGGACGTCTTTCGGCTGAAATGATGATGATATACCCGTCATGCCGGAACACTGCTTGGCGGCAAAAAGAAAGAAAAGGGCAAGTACTTGCAGCGAGTAGTAAATATGGGCGAGCCTCTTTATAAAAATAAAAAACCTCGGAAGTTAAGGAGGACGCGCCAAGGTAGCCCGCAAAATTCAAATCTTCTTACGTTTTTGTAACTTGCAGGTCTCAGTGTCAGGTACAACGTACAACCAACGGTATTTTGATTACTATATGATTCACTACAACAACAAATATGGATTTACGGAATTGTAATCATTATAGTATTTCGACCCCAGGTCCAGTCAGTCGTGTGTTCGAACCCAGGCAGGTACTACGTTGTGTATTTAATTTCATCACCGCTGCTCTCAAAATGGTGAAGGATAACATCGTGAGGAAACCGGCATGTCCTAGAGACAAAAGTTCGAATACATGTGACATCCATCAAAGCGCACTGGGCCCGCGTGGTGGACTTTGGCCCGCTCCCTCTCACAGAGAGGAGGTCTCTGTCCCAGCAGTGGGAACATTATAGGCTGATTATGTATAGTATTTCATGGAATCATTGAATGATGGGATGGGAATATGACCATAGAGAGTTGTGTTGCTGATTTTAATGATTATAATTCCCTACATACGTGTACGGTCGCGAAAAGTTTTATAATTTTGCGTGCTACCCTGGCGCTTCCCCCTTAACGGATGACTTCAACAGTCCTTCATACGTAGGTAAATTATACAGACAAGTCCAGCTTTTTTGAAACCGCGGGTTTTGACCTGAATGTATTCAATAACATAAGCTTTCCTAAGGTTTGGACTTCCGCAAGCAGTGTATCCCGTCGGTCTCCATTGATACACGTTACTTGATATAATGTGTGGAAAATACGCATTATGGACTAGCAAAACTGTTTCCAAAATGTTTTCATAACACCTACTTTGGATATTTCTAATTCCAACAAACCATTGGTTGGTTAGTTAAACGGGACACAAGTTAATCAATGTCTCGTCATTGACAGGGTGAAGTAAATAGGTCACGGTCATGGGACGTGTGCACGGTGCAAGTTGGTCGAACTAGGCGGAGAGGGAATCGAATCGCCCCAGCCGCCCCCTAGTCGGGGTACTTTAAATACTAGTCACGAAACACGTGGAAATAGCTCAAGTTAAAGTTACTGAAACTATGCTATAGTCTGAATAGTTTGTGTTTAGCAAATCGAGCAAAAAACTTGCAATAGTTGCGCGGTTGCCTCGGAGTAAGTTAGGTTTGAAACTTTTTATAACGATGACGTTTGGCGGGGCACGCGGGGAGAGAGCGGCGCGCGCGGCCTGTTGCCGCTGCATACAACCCAAACAAAACACGCGCGACAGAGCGGCAACGTCGCCGCGGCTCCGCGCCGGGAATCGATTCGTCTCCCGCCGCGCACTGCCGACAGGTTTTACTTGCAATAGTGAAGCACTAAAAGCTTAATTACCGTAAATTACCGATTTTTCATTAGTAAGTGACACTTTAGTTTTTTGGTTTTTATTGGTATCGCTAAATGTGGCCGTGAACGATGCTTGGTTTTGCGGATATTCGACACATTAATTTACTAACATTTTTTTCTGAAGCTCGCCCTTGTTTGACCTGTCTATTCGTTTGAGTACTAACACATTAGTACTGTGATCTGATAAGTACGTGATACAAGTCAAGTAAATCCGCAAAACCAAAAATATACGCATATCCAAAACTTCGATTTAATTGGCAAAATAATGAACTACGAAATTATTCGCTGGTGGCACGGTATTACGTGAAAGTTCTAGCAATAAGCCCAAAACAGAGCCCCTACGAATACTGTAAAAAAAAACATAAAGTAGCATAATTATATCGTACGGCGTACCTACTACAAGTTATGCTAGGTTATGATCTGTTTTGATTAGATATGAGAATCGTCGACACCGTAATTTGTTATGTTCTGGATGGAAACATTTCCCTCGTGCAAACAAATGATGGCTGTTATTATGGTAATATTAGCTTTTCACGCTGCGGACCGCGGAACTAAGGAAAAAGTTTGCTGGTCAATTTCTTGCAATTTGATTCTTTTCGTTTTTTGTTTTTCGAAGTTGGATCAAAAGTTAGATTGTTATAATGATAGAGTTAATTAGTTAATACGGCAGTAATACTGAATATGTATAAGCTGTTATGAACACCTAGGCAGCCTATATACAGACTGCACTATATTCAAGGTAAACCGATTTCGAAATACGTATGGAAAGCCGCTTAAAATGGCAATGTTATAAACATTTAATGCTTTATATTTAAAGTAATGGAATCACAAACATCCATTGTTCCACGCTAACTTACAAATAAGCACAAATATTGCTTTACATTAAAACTATTATATTATATGGGTACTGTAATGTGCTTTATTTTTGTTCGGCTTGCCGTAATTTGCTCAAGGCGATAGTAAAATATTCGCTTTACTTCTTACATTTTCCTCTTATTTCATTCAACTGAACGTCTAAGTAAATATAAATCTTTTACTATAAAAGTACTTTCATCTTTCCATTTGCAATTTAATGGAGATGTATTAGTATTAAGGTCAGACTTGAACTTCGTCACGTCCTCAACGTCAACGTCATTGTTTATCATCATCACAGAAAATATTAAATAATCAGCAGCTCTCGCAATCAAATAGCAAAAATCAGAACATTGCACTTAATTAAATAACTATGACAAGATAATACCAAGGGGGATTCCCATCCCGTAACGGTGGATCCCGGGAATTCGTTGAGGGGCTATTCTTTGATTTGTCTCGTCTTTGTCGGCAACAATGGTCGTCAATCCGTCACTCATTGTGCGTCACCCCGGACCCCCAGCCCGTTTCCGAGCACTTCCACGATTGTCACTTGCAACTTGTGTATTAGGAGCGGCTGATTCATCTATTGTGGTTTTTGTTGGTGTTATCTGGATGTTTTTAGTCAGCAGTTTTGGTCCAAACAAAAAACTTAATGAGATCTTGTGGATATGGAGCTTTTAAAAGGATTGTTGTCCCTATTCAACTTTTGGTCGGTTCATGATCATTTGTGTAACGTCAGGCAGATTGTCACACTCACAGTCAGTCGCTGTATCTGAAGTTCTTATTGTAATGTCGTTAGTTTGATTAGGTAATTATGGCATAGCGTGCTACGCCTTAGCTTAGAATTCGCACCTGTTTTTCTTTACAAACTTCAATTCCTTGGATGTTAAATGTGCTTAATCGATATAATTTTTTTGTCACACCGATCGGATTATGTTTAATGTAAAAAAAAATATCTAGAAAGTCATTTCATATTTAACTAACTTGGCTTAGAAGGAGCTACCTCAACGTCTTTTGTGCCAAAACTGTTTGGAATCGAACCAAGGAAAAACAGCTTCCCCCATCTGGTTTCTTCAAAACCATTTATAATTCAAGCCCCAGAATAGGTATTTCTAGTTCAAAATGTCACGTTTCAAAAACAACAAACTGAACCATTCTAAGTTTCAGACTAAACATAACACCAAAAACTTCAACATCACGTGTTTATTTCACAAAACAAAAGGCATCATTTATATTTGTACAATCGTACCTCGTAATGTCTAGCTTTCATCCGCTTTGTAAGAATTCTCGCTACAACCTGTTGACATTCTATTCTTTGGAACTAAATAACCGGCTGTTTGAACTGGAATTGACGTTAAACTGTAGAATTACGTGTCAGTTACGACTCGTCGGCGGTGACAATTTGATTTTTATTGAATGAAACGACCCTTTCTATCTTTGATTCAATGTGATTCCGCTTAGAATGTTAGTGTATGTGTTCATTACTGTTATTGTGCAGAGCTGAAACTGGCTTTGATATTAAAGCTCGGGTTTTATTACAACATAGATCATGTTCTGTCTGTAATTCCATTGTTTTGCTGTACTCTATGTTGAAGATGATGAGTATGATGAGTTGATGACATATATGGCGAATTTATTGATGGTTATTTCTTTTTTACTGTGTTTATCTGACTAATCCTCGAGATACAAAATGTTATATTCTTCAGCGTCTCGAATGACCACAAAACCACTCCTGTCAACAATCTTGGGCACCAAGTTATTCATATGTAGGTACGCTAAATTCATATCCAAGTTCTTCAGCGTCATTGATCTGTCGTGGACGCTTTAACTTTCAAAAATAACTTACCATAAACATACATAACAGTAATAATCTTAATATACTGCTTGCCAAAATCAGTTGTTACTGATTTTGTTGCCCGTACGGAAAACTTGTAATTAAACCTATATTTAATGATCTCGTAGAGGGCGTAGTAGTGCGATCGCGTTTTCAGCGCTTTACCCTCAAACAACGCTACTAATATGTATAATTAATTACAAAGGATTATGCAGCTATCTAGCTACGCTGATAATAATGGAACATGGGACCATTGTGTGAACTTTATTTCGAGGGACGACATGGAACAGTATTTCAAGCAGATCAAAATGTAACTAGTTTAACTTGTACAGCTTACAGCTCTAATATCTGATATAAAGAAAAAAATATTATCTGCATATCCCTATCGTGCAGTTGTGTTATGTCATGAAAATTATACCTGATGAAGTTTTTACAAAAGCTAATAAGTAAGCATTCATTTTCACGGTTTTATAAAAGAAAATATCATAAAATGGCTTAGCTGGCTTTTCCAGCAGATTGTGCGCTTTTATAATTACTGACTTGACGATATTATTATCCACGGCAGGAAAGTGAGATGTATAAATATACGTGCCCCTTATTACGTTAGTACAAAATTTTCAACGAAAACATTAAGGGTAAGTTGTAGAATTACACTTCAAAAGCATACACATTATAATAAATATACTTAACGAAAAAAAAAGAAGCTCTTATAATCAGCGGGAAAATAACAATGGAATGTATATTCTTTCATTTTGAAAGTTCAGCCATGTTCAATACGTTATTTACGTTGTTGAGTAGACCAATTTACTAAACCTGTGAAGAAATGGATTAGAAATATCCTTCAAAACTCTTGGATAGTGATTGAAACTAGTAACACAACTAGAGTACAGTAGGAAAAGCTCGAGTTATAAAAGTATAAAATTTTATAGAAGGAAACACCCTCTATTGTTACCATGCTGTAAGCTGTTAGAGAGCTTACAACTAAAACTCTCGTAGAGCTAGCTACTTCTAGTGTTCTCGAGTGTTTGATATAAATGTTCCATACCTAAACTGGAATAGCTCAAAATTATAAGTTAGAAATACAGAGATTTACAAGGTAGGGAAAAGTTAATACTTTATTTCGCAAGTCGTAATTCCTGCAATAATTTTCCGCTAAATGTAAAGCAGGATTAAGTTTGACAGATGTGCTATTTGTTGAACAATAAATTGTTAGATTTGCAAACTAGCGCTGCTTTTGCAATGTACTAAACCTACATAATTTGAGTTGGCTAATACTATTAAGCTGTTGTGAATTTGTGATTACTGTTATCCGGTTTAATACTCTGCCAACAAAGATATAAATTAAGTTATAATATGATAAATTTAAGACCACTTTTTCTGGATCACTTTGAAAAATATTACTAATCCATTGCTTCATATGTTCGAAAAATGTGTCTGCTCAGCAACGTAAATAACGCAATGAAAGTTGTTGAACTGTCAAAATGAAAACCATTCTACTGTTAGTGTGTAATGCCATTTCCACGCAATTAACTCTAGATCAAAAAACCAAAATTATTCTTCTAAATTATTGTAAGATTAGAGTGCGATTTTTATTTCCTTAATCATTTTGGGAAAAAAAACAATATCTTTCCAAGTCTGAGTATATCCCTTGAATCTTTATTATCTCGCGAACCACAAATCACTGGCAACTGGAGTTTGGCATTGCTTTAGCGTTGCATGTCAGTTTAGCAGGTTTCCAATATAAGGCCTCTTTACAGAATATATTGTTTTATTATGCTTGACCCCGACTCTAACGTCTTTTATTTCATCTAGTTTAATTGTTTATTCGTTCAGAACGTTTTTCTTTTGTTTATTATAAGTGCGAGTCCCAGAACTCCTAATTTCATAGGTGTCACGATCTACACAATATATGTTCAGTGCTTCAACCAATACCTCATTAATAGGTTTCCATACGATAAACCTGTTTCGGGTTAACTAATTAAAAAAGTTTAATTTCCAAAAAATCTGATCAACAGCATCTCCCGCTGCCGAGGTCAAGGGGAACAATATATTTATATCCGTCTCTTTCACACAACCGTGATACAGAACCCGCGACGGAACTTGATATGGCAATAAATAAAATAAGTCGCACCGTCTCTTTTTGTCGTAGGGAGCGAGGAATTAGGCCGTCCCTTTCGGAGCCGAGTCTATCCGACTTCTTGGAAGTTCGTTTATCGCTCTTCAAATACTTAGTTTAGAAGTTCCCTTCTAACCTTGAATGTTGAAATTCTACTCAGGTCGTGGCAAATGGTACCTGCCTGATTGTCGTGGTGGTGACTATACCGTTGGGGATATTTGTATGGCAAACATAACTTTACTGATTGTAGCAGGGTGTGAATGAGTTACTCACCGCAAATTAATTGGAAACTCTATACCTCCTTCCGGATTTTGGTTTGATTAGCAGCAATACCCACATCTGATGCCATCGACATAATTTGTGTTAAATAGATAATATGCTTCCTTGCTTAAAAAGCTTGCCGTATAGTCTCTTACAGAAATGTTATTAGGTTCTTATTCGTGTTGTAAATCTTGATAACAGTCTTATTTCCTTCTCTGGTCTCCACTGGGGACTCCACTCTACGGTAAGATTTAAGAATGTCGAGTAACTGTTTATATTTCGTTATTTTGAGGACAATATGGATATTCTAATGATATGTGGAATTATGGAGTTTATGGATAATCTTTACTTCTAGTTGTATTGGATTTGGCGGGATTCTGGTCTCATTCATCATCACAGCCTATAATGTTCCCACTGCTGGGACACAAGCCTCCTCTCGGTGAGAGGGATTGGGCGGTAATACACCACGCGGGCCAAGTGCGGGTTGGTAGATGTCACATGTCTTCGAATTTTTGGTTCTACGACATGCCGGTTTCCTCACGATGTTTTCCTTCACCGTTTTGAGAGCAGTGGAGATGAAATAATTTACACAAAGTAAAGGTCTCATTATTAGTTTTTAATTTATTAGTTAGGCAGTTACTTATTGAATAGTTGGTCGTCATCATCAGCTCAATGGAGCCAATAGTTAGTGCTAACTGGATACATTATTTTCAGAAATAAGTACCAGGAGGGTATCGAATCGATTGTAGCTCGCAGAACTACCCATGTCAGTGTATGTTTCAGCATTTTTACAAAATTAGTGGGTTCCTGATAAGGGTGTTCTTGGATTTTGAAGTTTCAGCGAAACCTTATACTTCACAAAGTTTTAGAAAGACCGTTGCCTTGTACGAAGAATGGCGGAATCCTTACAATGCAGGTTGTATACAAAACTTGTTTGACCAGAATTGAGAAAAAAAGTGGCGGGCAAGTTCGCCTACAATAGCATTCCGCTGGCTCGGGCCCGCCCGCGCCCCGCCCCCCGCCCTGCCCGCGCGCCCCGCGCCGCTGCCGCCAGTCCGCGACCGAGCGCGACCGCGTGCGCTGTGTAGCTCTGAGATGTGCTCACAAAAGGATCACCATCACAAACAAAACAAAAAAGTGATTTTTAAAAGCACTTTCCCTTAAAAAATTTCTTCGTCCTTCAATTTATCTATCTTCAACTAATTATATTGCAAATTAAGTTGTATCACGAAACCTTATTTTTACAACAACTGATACAGTGAAGACATGCATTAGAAGGATAGTGAAACCGGTAATCTGTGTTGTGAAAAAGTTGTGTGTAATTACGGTTGTCCTAATCCGGTTGTTATCGATTTTTGGACGTCACTAGTCCCGAACAGCTGTTTTGGGGATGCGGAAGCACTTCGCCTTTCGGCGTAGTAGTTTTACTTTTTCCTTGTGAGATGAGATTTTGGTGTCGTATTAAATTACGATTTAAAAAATATTTTAAAAACATGAAATAAGCCGGTTCCGGTATAAAGGATTCTCCAGAAAATTTTCGGACTCGACGCGCACTAGTCGAAGTTTTGTGGTTCATAGTGTTATTTATGTGGATTTGATTATCTTGTGTTTTAACAATTTCTAGTTAAAAAATAAATAAAAACAAATCGTTGGAACGATTGCAGTTCATAGCAGTTCATTGCACTCGGTGCATTTGTGTTGTTGTTCAAAATTCAGTGTAAAACTGTGTTTTATCAATTGGATTTTTTTCTACGACCTGGATTTGGACCTGGTAGTAAGGTAAGGATGTGATTTTATTCGTAATTTATCTTATTTGTGTGTTCAATTCAAGTTATAAGTGTCGCCTGGTGCTGGCTGAGTACAGCGGTGCTCGCCAGACTAGGCCTAATCGTGCCCCCGCGTACGTATTGTATATTTACGTTTCCGTAAACATTTCCACAGGTCCTCATGAGGCCATTGAGGCCCAAAGTATCCTTAAAATAATTTTAATTTGTTTGACTGTTTCGTTGAATTGATATTCGGTTATAAAACCAAGCTCAAAACTTAAAAATAATCCGTAATACAAGTCGCTAGTTTTGAAGAAGTTCTACATTTAGCGCACAATGTATCTCGTTTGAAAGACGTAGAAAAAGTTAGCTCATCGTAGAGACTATACACTTCTGACATAAATGTGATGTTGAAGGTGACGTCAAGACCAAGACTGGTGATGTTACGTGCCTATGGCAGTGTGTGTAACCCTGGTACTGTAGCTGGAATCTTGCCAGCACGCAAAATAGCCAACGTCAGCTTCGGTAGGCAACGCAGCGGAGGTATTTTTGGAAGCCGGCAAGCAAAGACAACCGTGCTGGGTAGACCCGGGAAAAAACAAGCTTGGGTGATACCAAAATGGAATAATTATTAACTCCATCATTTCCATTATCAGTTGGCTACCCTGGTAACTAATAGGGATTGCTTGGAGTCTATAATTTAGAAAAAAAAATTATAAATACAGCAACCCGAATATCTTCGCGTAGTAGGGTTTGCTGCGAGAGATTCAAAGTGAAATGTAGATTGCACGCCTCGTAAAATTACTAAGTATAGAAATGTTACGTCATTTGAACAAAGTAGATCTAACTTACATTGTGTAAGAGAGAAGAGAAAGACTTACTTTGTGGGTGAACTGGCCGTATCTAGGGATGTATGCCGAACTACCGGCATAGTGAAGCTCTTTGTTGTACCACTATTTTTAAACCATACGACAGATAAGGAAACTACGGAATAATTTACCTCCAAACAGTATTCTCAGATAAATTCGTATCGTCTGATCTTTTTTCATCATTTGCGCATCAGTAACCACAACATGATAATAAAAAAAAGTAATTTAAATTGAAACAAAGAAAATTAATTTTGAAATATGTGTGCGATAGCTATGTCGATGACTAGAAGTCAGAAGTACCTATCAAAAGTTTGAAGTTTACACCAACTTTTGCAAACACACTTCTGGACTACCTATACGAATATGTCCGCCAATCTGAACGCTGAGTCTTAATTTTAAAGGGTTCAAGACTTGAGTTACCTAATATAACAATATAACCAAACTAGTAGGTATTCTAAAGAAACTAAGTGAATAAGACTTAACAAAAGCCCTTTGAAACTTAAAGCTGCAGGGGCAAAATATAATGGATGGTATCAGAAACATAAAATATAGTGCTTAGGACTTAGGAGAACCTAGTCGCAGGCTCGACCTCACTCGTGGGCCTGTCCGACAGAGGTAGTACCCGTGATGAGCAGTTAGACGCTAGTCTACACGCACAACATTATTGAGTGAGCTGTAGGATCAGTTATAGTAAAACAGGCGCGTATTTTTTTTAGAAAATCGGGTTTTTTGAAAAAACCGCTGCATAAATCAATGACCAGTAAAGTTTATCGAACTTTTCGATATTGAGCTTTGTCGGTACCGACTTCGTTTTGGAGATTTTCCACTTCTTTTATTAGTTAAACACGCCCAAAATTAGGTTAAATTAGCAAGAAAAACGAATGTTTGTTGTCTCCTAATGGTTTGTAATTTTAGTATTCTGTTTCCGTACAGACAATATTAATACTAAGACAAAACCATACCAAGTTTAAAATTTTGATGTACATTTCCAAACAGTGGAGTAATACACTTCCGAAGTTTGAATGGGAATAATGTGGACCAGATTTACCAAAAGGAGTTAGGAATGTCTCCAAGAAGATGGCATGATAATACCACAATGGCAATAAATACTTTCCCTAATGTAAAAATGTATAAGGTGGGGTATCTCTTCAGCTCCTTATGTTTTCAAAGAAATTTCTTCACAAAATTCAAAAGGTTTTAAATACCTTCAATCCAGTTAACAACAATTTTCATTTAAAACTGTATAAGATAGATAATACCTTTTTAAACTTAACTATTTCCTTTTGTCCTTACTTTTCGACACAAATCAACTAACTGCTGCTTCACTGCTTGTACCGTTCAACGGCTCTGCAACCGTTCATTCTCCTGCTGTTTAGTAACTAAGGTATACTTCAAAAGTTGCAAAGAATATTTCGGAACCCTGGATAAACTATAAAGACTTGAGATTATCGGGAATACAAGCGCCAAAATGTCATCATAATGGGACTATAATTATGATGTTATACATATATGACTATCGTACTACAGACCAAAAGGCATAGTTAGAGCCAAATACTTGTCCTGCAGAAGATTATAAAGAAGCAAATCTAGGAAACGTTTTAGCCGTGCCTACGCGAAGAATTCCTAACTCACAACCAATCACTGCACGTGCAGCCAACGACCTTTCGATGCAATATTCAGTGTTGCCACATGCGGCAATTCAATTAACGTTACATAATCGAGATGTAACGCTAAGATTTGACGTTGTGAAGACTAACTATACTTTAGATAGAGGCTCTGTTTTGAAGGAGTATTGAGAATAAGCCTTCGATATAAAATGTGTGTGACTTAGTATTGCCAAGATCCTTTCTAACATTAATTGCATGAAATTGATTCAGAGGAGTAACTAATCTGAAGTCCTGGATTTACTAACTGCGATATGTGGAATCATCCCCGATATTCTTAAACTGTAGCCGAAGTCCAAGTTCCGTGGAGACTTAACCCTTTTTATATAATGTCTACTTTTCGTAGTGAAAATTAGAGCTGGCACTCAGACTGAAGGCGACTTCTCCACTTAAATCGATACTCCTTAATTTCCGGTGTTCAGACTGCAGCCTTAACTTCGCACACTTCTTAATATTGCGACAGGAAGTTAAGAAATAGAAGAAAAAGCCAGCTCCAGAGCAGTGTTGCCACGGGCAGATAGTTAAAAAAAATAAAAGTTCCTTGAGACGCGGACGTTTTAATTTTATTTTCCGGAGATGTTCTCAGAATAAAAAACAAACATAATGAAAAGACGATGCATATTAGCGTGCTTATGAAACCAAGGCCTGCAGGCTTGACGCTTTCTATTTCTACTCTACCGTAGAAAACACAAAACTGTCTAATGACTACACGAAAACGTAATTTTTTTTTTACTCTTTCGTCGACAAAACTATTCTCTACGGTTCTCGTGCGAAGCCTGCAGCTAAGAAATGATTTCTTTCGACAAAAAAGAACGTTTGAACGTCGCTCACAGCTTATTGTCTGTGTCTGTGATCAAAATATAACGAGGAAACTGTAGTTTAAATTTAAATGGCAGCGAAATTTGGACAAACTTTCTGGTTCTGCTCTAGTTTAATAAAGCCCACAATACACCTGAGTCTTCAAAGTACAGCTAGAAACAAAAGTTATTTTCTCGCTACATTCAAAAGCGTCTACTGAAGCAAGCATTGAGCTTCGTGTACACATATCGCTAAATACAGGCCCGGCGTTGAAGCCGACTGCGCGCTCCCTAGCAGTCCTGCTCCCCTCGTACACGCCCGGTTGCGAATGCTATTGAACTGGATCGGAAACCACACGTTCTGAGAGAAACAAAGATATCCCGTGAACAAGATAACATTTTCAATCCAACGCAGTATAAGTCTGCAATTCACTAACCAAATGTATCATTGCAGCGCTGCAGCGATCAAGTTCACTATTTTTGCATAGGTACAAAGAGTTTTTTGAGTACCTGAAACGCTTGAAGACTCGTTTAGAAGGATTCCTGTATCGAAAAATGAATAATAATGAAACGCTCGTGACCCGGAATTCCTACCTGCCATTTCAAAAAAGTCTCAATAAATCAACATAAACAAATACCTCACCTGGATGTGTGTAACTTAGAGACTTCCCAGAGTAATCCTTAATCAAAAGAAATCTTGAAAGTCTTGACGACCTTTACTTAGAGCTCTCGGCTATCTTGCTCGTCTTAAAAACTGGAATAAACGATAACTTTTTTGTGATTTTCCATTAGTACAGCACGCTTCTAATATTGCTAATCAGACGTGTTCGTTCCTGGCGTGATAAGGTTTTGCGCGTTTTCACGATACAGCGCTTGAAATGGAGTTCCGGTACAGTAGCCATTTGTTATCTACGCTTTATGTTTTTTGCAAATTTGCTAGAAAGGAGAATGACCACTAGAAGCACTTTTTGCTCCTAGTTTCACGAGAATTCCTGTACACCAGGCTTTATTGCACAATTGCGGTGGTGTGTTAGATCACAAAAAGTAGACAGTTTCCTATCATGATGTTGAAGAAAATAGATTGACAATGAATTGCATGGTAGAAAAAGAAGAAACTAGCAAGTGTTCTATAAAATGATACTTTTATTACGAATTCAACACTTTATTTTTTGTTAATTCCATTAAGGAGTAAAGAGTTGCACATGTTTACGAGTAAGAGTAGAAATATGGCAGTCGAGAAGATTTATAACTGTGAAAGTTGCAAGAGCAAAGCTAACAAAGTCCCCGCTAAAGAGAACTTTGCGGTACAAAGTGATGTGAGTTAGGTACATAATTGAGTATGTGAAGGCAGTTATAGCTGTGCCGAAAATCGCGTAATGTAGAAGGTTGATAAAAAAATCCCACAACCCATACCTACAGTAAAGGTTGACTCACGAAATTGCGACACAGTGTAAAAACGGAAGTCGAAATGTTATAGCCATACATGTGAAAGATAACACGACCACAGAGTCATTCTAAACTTGAAAGTATAGTAATACTCAAAATAGCTACACAAAGAAGACTATAGAAAAGGAACAGAATAATAACATGTGCAAAAAACAAGATAACAGATATACCACCACTATGCCATCTTATTAAAGTTGATAACGACCACGCTTTACTGGTTCCCAGGGGAGCAAACAAAGTCCGAAATTGCAGCCACTCTCCCCCTGATGTTATATTAATAAGAGGAATTGAGTAAACACACACATTCGTGATTGTGACAGTTGGTGTGTTTCTGTGTGCGACTGATAGACTGAAGATTGACAGCGGATCGTACAGGAGCATCAGAAAAAATAATTCTGGTAATGCCAAGTTAAATATATTCCGGTAATACATACGATTCGTGCAAGAAAATGGTTGCATCTGGCTTAGAAAGTCTTTTTGTTTGTATCATGGGAATATTTCCAAAAATGAATACATGGTAGTTTAGGATACCAGTATACAATTAGAATAGGTTTTTCCTGTCCACTTTTACCTGATGATGTCACTAACCAATTTGAGAATCTACCTACGCAAGTAAAGTTACTTGCCTACGAATCTCTTATTACTTTTTAACACTAACGAACTGTAGGATTCAAGATTCGAATATAAGCAAATTTTTGAAAACAGATTCATGAATGCCCGTTATTGTATTAACCCTCACTTGGCTTGAAAAACAAGACAAGAAAAGACAACCTCCATTTAATAAACTATTTCTAAAATTCTTTCAACATATCTGTAACTTCTAGAGAATGTGATTTAAAGATAATGATCCAACTGTATAAAGCACCCCCCCGAGTGGGTTCCCGCATTGTCGTTGCGGGGGGGCTTAGTAACCGTGGTCTCCCAACCACGGTGAAGCCAAGAGGAACCCAACGGTGGGGCCGCTCGTCAGGGCTTTTGCCTTCAAGCCATTGACGTAGCGGCCAAAAAGTAGGTTGCGGTGAGGTGCACCGCAACTGAGGTGGGCCGCGATGTCGAATGGAAGGCATCGCGGCTGAGGGTTACAGGCTGCGGTAGAGGAGGAGTGCCGGTGCTTCTGAGCAGCGCTCTTCCCTTCCGTGGCCTGGACGGGGCCGCCACCGTTTGATGGCGGACGCGGTGGGGCCGCAGGGGAAGAGGAGTGTCGGTATAGCGGCAGCCGCTCTCCCTATCCTCTGCGGCCGAAAAGTGGTAGACGGGACGGCGCGTTGTGTTCCTCACGCGCGCCGTCAAAGATGTCAGCAACCACTGGTGGGGTCCGCAAGGGCCGATGCCTGCCAGGGGTGCGGGTTTGTTCGAAAGAGATACCACGGCCCCTGGCATACGGGCTACTGAGGGAACACGGGTGGGTTTTAGTCAGTAAAAGTCTGACACGCCCTCCTGCTCTGCTCAGCAGGAGAAGTCATTTGATGATTTCCCACCCCAAAATAAAAAAAACTGTATAAAGCAAACTAGCATCTACCCGCGATTCCGTGCGCGTGAAATTTCTGATTTCTACATAAAATATAGTCCTACTACTTACTAGTTTTTGCCAGTGGCTTAACTTGCGTGGTGGTCGAAAATTATCCCACAAGAACGTACTACCGAGATAAAAAAAAATCATCCAAATACGTTCAGCTGTTGTTGCGTGATTGAGATACAAACATCCAAACTTTCACATTTATAATATTAGTAGGATGACTTCGAAAATACTGTAGCTTTCCATTGAATTGTGAAATATTTTTTTGGAATCTGATCAGTATTTCCGAATTTCCGAAGATTACCCTCTACATACAAACTCATACATTTAACGTCTACATAATATATGTATTATAATATTAGTATCGACTAAGATCGAAAATTATTAAAACGCGAAGAAATTGAGTGATGAAGTTTACTTAACACCAACGCATAATGATGTGGATGATGATGACTCAATAGTTTCCGGAGCGACGTTATATAGAGACGTGTTACCGACACGTTTCCGGCTAAGATCCTTTAAAACTAATGTCGATATAGATGACAGATCTTGTCGAATTAGTAGTATTTCCATCAGTTTTGGTGAAAACTAAGACTTCGATAGCGTAGAACACAAAAATAAATTCCATAATCTAGAACATGAAAATAACTTTAAATGAGGTAAACATTGGAATAAACGTATGAATAACAATTTCAGAAATAGTTCGTTAGATTGTAATCGAATAGTTAAAAGCTTTACTTAGCATGTTTGCATGAGTAATTTTGAACCACATACTATTATTTACGCTTTAAGCGACATAAATAACTGTAAGCTACACATAAATCTTTCGCCAGTTATTATAAATCAAAAAGATTTTGTATTAAGTTGCATCTTAAACAAGCTGGAAGATGCGATATTTTAGAATGCAAACCTCATACATGATGCCACTTAAATGATAGTAGTCATTTGCAAAAGACTCAATGATACCAGGTAGCCATAATATCGTAGGACGTCGTTTTTTAACCGACTTCAAAAAGAAGGAGGTTATCAATTCGACATGTTTATATTTTTTTTTTTATGTATGTTCGGGCATAACTCCGTCGCATATAGACGAATTTGCAAAATTCTTTTTTTGTTCGAAAGGGGTTTACTCCGAAATGGTCCCATAGAAATTTCATATAGATCTGATGATGCGTTTCGGAGACAGACAACGGAACTCTTCAAAAAAATACAGCAAATCAACCGCGAATGTTGCTATCGCATAAATTTGTATTGTTTTGACCCCAAGGATGATGAAATTTCGAATTGGTGTGGGGTAGATAACTAAAAAGTGAAAAATAAAAACTTTTTTCAAAAAAATAACAACCGACTTCCAAAAAAACACTACAAAGTGCAAAATAACTTTAATTTCGGAAGGCGGTGACAAATAATTAAAATACACATCCAAAGTCACCGCCTTCCGAAATTAAAGTTATTTTGCACTTTGTAGTGTTTTTTTGGAAGTCGGTTGTTATTTTTTTGAAAAAAGTTTTTATTATAAAGCTTCTTCTAAGTAGCCCAGGAATCTTTTCCCAGAAAATTGAGTTCTGCATTCCTAAAGCCCCTTTTAAAAGAGCTCCAAACACAATGAACGTATTTTCTAAGTTGCAATGCAAATTCTAAGGAATGGAAGTCGCTGCTGGCGTCAATATTGTCGATATTGTCAAGACAAAAGAATATAAACAGTCTCAAGACGGAAGGCTACTTTCAAGTTAACAACACCTTCCAGTAGATTTGTCCAAAGGATGTTTATCACATTGGAACCAGCCAGTGTTCCGCTAGTATTAGTAGTTTTTAGAGAATTGATTGGAGATTTGTTTGGTGACACCCTGAAATAGTTATCGTAAGTTCGTCTTCTGATTCTGTCACTGAAAAAACAAAAAATTAAAACTCATTCATCAGTGAAGATTTCATGATACCAGCTAGGAAGCTCACGACATTCAATTCGTACGTCTATCAATAAAAGCGTTCCATGTTTTTATTTAGTAAATATAATAATACACCGCGCATAACTAGAAGCTCTAACGTACGCAGCTTTACCATCAAAAGCCTGTCAACCGAACCGCACTTCTATTGTTCGCAATTCCTATAACCAAGCTTACGGCGTACGGCGTATGACAGATCTGTATAATGAAAACAAAGTACATATATTGCTATACAATAGCATATTTGGACAGAATTCCTGATTACGCATGCAAAATGTAAATGAACGATGTATAGAAAGTCTTGTCACGGAGCTTTATTGATGATTTCTTCGTCGTGTCAACACACCCGTGACGTGATGGAGAGATGGAGCTCGTATTATCGGGAATATCTGCTTGTTACTAAAAAGGACGAGCCAGACGAATCGGGTATCAGAAGAATCGAGCTCGTTAAATATGCTTTGGTTAACCAATATGGTTAGGTTATCTTTGTTAATGTTGGAGATTGAACTTCAGCAGCTACGGAATATTCAATGTGTTAGGTGCCGAATATCTCTAAATAAGCCAAATACCCTAAAACAAACCGTTTAGCAAGGAGTGGAACTGTGTAACACATGATTGTAACAGGCCTGATTCCGACACCCTTTGTCGGGCCGGACAAAGTCAATTTCGGGACCGTTTAGTTCATAATTATCAACATTCAGTAGCACAACACATGCAAGTAATATTACTGTTTGTATCAGAAGGAGGCCAATTCTCTACATCCTTTAACGAAGAAACGGGCCTGTCCGAAAGTAATTCGATACTTCAGAATGAACTCTACTTCCGATTAAGAAACTTTTACGAACAGGCAAAAACCTATCGGGAGTTAGGACAACTGTCAAAGTGTATTGTCATTCCGGGCTCTAAGATATTCTTATTTCCAAACGTGTAGGTGTAGGAAACGTTCGTAGGTTCGGCCGAAACTTCGATTTTCGTGTTTAGGAGTAGACACCTTGAATCAGAAGCCGATGGCTTTTACAATCTAATCTGATCGGATAAATCGAAATGCTTTGGAGAATTGCAGCATTACAACCTAGAGCAATGGGGCAATTTGCTGAGCTTCCACCACTTACTGCTCCCTGCATACTGTCACGTAGGATCCAGTTATACTAAGTAACTTTCATTTGATCGTAATGGAATAGTTAATTACAACAGTACCGGAGAAGTATTAGCAAACGATACGGATTGCGGATCAAGGACTAATGAAATTCCCTGGAGGAACGCATTGGTCTCAGATAACAATTAAAAAATACCTGTATTACTTATTTTTAACATTTGTATGCTCAAGTTTCTGGAAGAATTCCTTTGTTAACTGCATCGAAATAAAAGTTATACCTACAGAAAGCTCGGGATGAACTGGACATAGTAAGTGAAGATTCAGTTGAAATGGTGAAAAAGTTAGAAGTAGCGCAGGTGGGTAATAGCGTAAAACACTAACAGTAAGAATGGCTTTAATTTTTTCCAACAACATTAATTGCGTTATTTACGATGTTGAGCAGACAAATATTACGGACCATATAAAGCATGGATTAGCAATTTCCTCAAAGTTATTCTGATTTTAATTGATAGTGTACGACGCAATTAGGTTGCAGTTCCAGCCGTACGAGGTGTTTGTGGCGATAGGCTAAGTAATCTGATTGATTGAATCAGCGTATGGTCCCCTCGACGATCAACTAAATCGTTTAGCTGCATAAATGCCATGCGAAATATTGAGATTAAACGACGGGATACAGCCGATTGTTGGTGGTCTGTGCAACCTGGATCCAATTCTATTATTCGGACTACGGATACGGATTGTTCTATGGATAATACTACTGTTTTCGTAACTTAAGCATATTAATATCAAAACCACGTGCACATTCTACGTTGTCTGTTAACTTTGGAGGGAATGTGACTAGAATTTTCAAGGTTTGAATGTTTCGGCTCCTTGGAATTGTTGCTATATTATGTACTCCTTCGTAAGTTATGTTATCTAGTAATTGTGAATTGTCTAGCTCTTATGGCGGTTATTATGCATTAGAAATAGCCACTAAATCATTTGAGACAGACCTATTGTGTCTTGTTTTTGGGATTCATAGGTTTCTAACAGTGTGGTCTTTACCTGGTTTGGTTCCTTTAATGTTATTCCTTTTTACTTAAGTTTAAAGAATCGTCAGAATACATTATAAAAACGATATTAAATTCTTTTTATTCTTTGTTGTAGGTACTTGTAGTTCCGAATGAGTTATTTTATAATACACCAAAAACGTTGCGTGATACGAACAATCATCTCTGGCGGTGGTCTACGAGCTACTTCTACATCACCACGCTTGTGAATCTACCTCGATACAGTAATACCACTTAATTGAACGTAATAATTAGTTATATTAATAGCTCTACTTATATTAATAACACACCTCATTATATAATCATTTCTACTACATATTTCTACTGCAATCAAAACATCGATGTTTTATTGAATCACGTAGCGTAAAATCTCATGTGTTTCTTACCAGTAACACCGTCGCTGAACAATTACGAACGATCCATCTTCTCGTACGAAATATTCTCATTTATTAGCCAGCGGAGCCGAATGCAGCAGAACTTGATCGCTCGAGGCACGCACCGGCCTCCAACCAAGTGAAATGCACAAAATCCATTCTGTTTTATCTCGTTAACAATCCCCAACGAGCAAAAACTAGCCGTGTGCTCCGGTGTTAGAGTCGAAATTTTATAGCACTACGGATTTTATTCTGGAGGTGACGTGGACGGGGAAAAAAGTGAGCAAACGATTTTAGACTCATCTGCTGTATGTTAGAGTTGAGAGTTGTCTAGAGACACTTATATTAAGGGTCGTTTGGGCTGGAGTATGGGACATTAGAGTCTGAACTGTTTGGAATAAAGTTGAAGTTTGGCTGAGGATTGTTTTATACGATTTTTTATGGTGGTCGCTCGGCAATCAGCTGTTTCGGCACGCGCTCTCAGCCCCCTGGGACAGGATGATGTCAGCCTCGCTCCCCGAATATGCGAGAGCTAGATATTTCTATTAAATTTTCCCTAAAATTTTGCCGTAACATAATTTTGTGGAATATGGCACATAGAAATTTGGTGGGTTTAAGTTAAATTTTACGAAACGTTCTAGTGAATATAGTGTTACGTGAATACCACGCGATTAAATCTAGTCTAGACTAATATTACGATTTACTTACTATAATTATAAAAAGTTTCAGTTCACTTTAATATAAAAAGACGAAAAATAACATTAGTAGGATACTTAATTTTATTTCTAGATCTATAAAGATGTCTCAATGCTTTCAAACTCTGCTCTATTTGATTCAAACAAATCGAGTCACCAAATAGCACCTACCTACAGTTTTGGTATTAATTCGGACTTGGAAGGTTGGAATCTGTGATGTCTTAGAAAACAGAAAAATTGAAAACCCAACTTACATTTTGTCAGCCGACTACAATAATTACATGATAGTAACTCAGAATGATGGTATAAATCTAACGTAATAGCATCATCAGCCTATAATTTTCCCACTGCTGGGACACAGGCCTCCTCTGTTAGAGGTAGTGCGCCGTAATCCACCATGCGGGCCCAGTGCCCAGTGGGTAAAAGTCACGTCTTGTCTTCGTATATTTGGTTCTAGAACATACCGGTTTCCATACGATGTTTTCCTTCACCGTTGTGAGAGCAGTGGTGATGAAATGTGCACTAAGTAAAGCGCCTGTCCTTCGAACCTAAAACCTAACTCGTAAGTCGCGTTTTAAATATGTTTAGCGTTAAGCGTGTTTAGTAGTTGGTGTGTAAGTATGCGTTAGTAAATTGAACCTACAGCTATTGCATACCAAGCCTAAAAATTTCTGACAGAAATTCTCGATGTGTTCAGCAACCCGGGAATCCTACCCAGTGCCTTACTTCACCAATTAAAGTGTCAGTAACCAAACCAAATCCTATCTCTAAGACCCCCTGCACAGATAAGCAGTCTAGTGTAAATAATAATGGTGATAAAGCAACTTTCCAAGCGTTCGCAGTAAACACGAGACCGCCATGTTTCTCAGAAATGAGCTTCGTTTGTAGATAACTAACTGATTTCTGTTTACGTTTCGTATACTTAAGTATTATTAATATTAAATAATTTGTCTAACTGTTGTTCTCTGGGCTGATTTGGAATCTGTGACCCTAGTGTGAGTTACTTTGGTAACCGTCTCGATCTAACGCAACGACTTCGATTGGTCCTTCACCAATCCAGCCTCAGATGTAATAAAGTTTTTGTACTGGCACCAGATATTTAGGACTCTGTCTCGTACAGGGTCGTATCATTATGCTGACCGATGGCAGTTTTGCGTGGTGATTTTGCCCCAACTTGTTCTTTTTTATGTTGTGTGTTCTTTCTCTACGTTTTATTTAAATGTATTTTATTGCGTTTTTCTTTCTACATTGTTTCAAATATATTAAAAGAAATTATACAAGACTTTGAGAAGCAAAAGATGGCATACATCGAAATATTGATTGATAGTACCTATTTACGTCTTTGAAGCTTGTTTGTTACTCGAGTTTTACTTGGTCGTCACTCGTTAATACTTCGATGCAACGCCTTAGTAGAACTGATAACTATCGAACTTTACGAAAGAGCCACAAATGAGTCAGAAAAAAAATACCTACGAAAATAGAACCTACTTACCTACACTAATACAAGTTTTATATAGATTCATCTGATTTGAAATATCGTCAACATTATCTTAAGTCCGTTTTCCGGGTGCCTTTGCTTACTCTTTACTTTAAATATTGTTATTTGTAAAGCATTTAGATAAATTGCGAAGACACTTGCTCGCCACAAGAATTAAAATAAAACTACCGTGTATAATTAACTCTTGAAACTGCTACGGAAGAAACGCTTTTTGTGTTTTTGTCTTTTTTCTTTTAAAGTAAGTATTGAACTAAAAGGCGCAACAAAACATATTTTATTCTGTAGATAAGATTACCACATAAACTATTTATTAACGATAAAATATTATCGTACAATTTCTTCTTCATATCGTTAGTAGAGATGGGCCGACTATGACTTTGGCCGACTAGCCGACTAGCCGACTAGTCGGCTGTAAAATAGCCGACTAATCGGCCGACTAGTCGGCCAGGCCGATCATTGGTTATCATTGCAAATATTACATTAACAAATGCTGTTTAATAAACGTTTACGCTTGTAGAAAACACCTGTAGATTTCGATGACTAAATTGTATCTACAAATTGTAATTGTAAGTTACGCATTCCTTAAAATGTAAGTTTTTGTTGAATATTCGAAGGTACGAGGGTACATTTCAAAATCTTAGAATTTTAAAATATTTAGTATTTTGTTTACAGAGTACGTACTTTTTCCATTTGTTTGATCCATACCGCAGTTCATGGAGCAAAATAACAAAATCACGATTCTGTCTCTAATATAATTATGAGAGTAAAGATAAATTATTCGGTCGGTTTAGTGAAAAACTAACTCATGATATAAAAATTAAAAAGTGGATAGACCTCGCAGAAAAGTTGAAATCTTTGGGCATCTCTAATAAAGACTTAATATTCGACGGTTCTTTTACAGACACGATATTTTTCGTTGAACGTAAAATCTGTCACTTCAAATCTGTCACTTCACTTTATCCTTTTATGGAAAACTCGCCGTTGCCGCTCACTCATACAGTCATCTACTGTCATTAGCACTACTTCCACTTCTATTTGTTAGAACCATTTTTCAATGTTTCACATATTACATTAATGTACACGTAAAATTCTGACACAAGACGAGTCCACCTGTTACAATTTTTCTACAATTTACAAAATATGTAACATTGTATTTAGATACAATTATGCGTTCAATAAAACAGTTTTCCTTGCAAATATGTAAATTGTCACCAGTAAAGAGAAAATGTTTATCAAACAGAAATATGTAAAATTGTAGGTAGGTACAATTTTAGAATTTTGTCAGTTTTCCACCATGGTGAATTTGTAAATTGTATTATTTATTAAACAGAAACTTGAAGAATTGTAAGATTCAATTATAATTTGTAACGTTTATTAAACAAGGCCCGGGCGGAATTTTCAGGACGTTTTTATTTGCTTTGCATTTATTATATCATTGTTTGAGTGCGAGCCGGCGTTTCTTCCTATCCTATTCTAGATTGCACTGAAAGTAAACTGTGAAACTGATTCTATAATGAAAATAATAACAGTAAAGATTTCAATTTCATTACAATCAGCGTCTTTAAAAATTTTATGCATACGCGTAAAAAATGTGCCGACTAGTCGACGGTTTTAGCCGACTAGTCGCCGACTAATCGCCGACTACAAATATGGCCGACTAGTCGGCTTTTCCGACTAGTCGGTACATCACTAATCGTTAGTAAACAACACTATAAATTCGTTCATTCGCTACAGACTGAAAGGTATAAAAAGTATCGCATCGTTTCGATACCTACTACCTGATTGTTATTGCTAAATGGAAAGGAATATTAAACAAAATTAATAAAAATTAGCATACTAAAGCTATTATTTAAAATATCGTGAGAAACAACAGCTTTTGGTCCACAAAAATATGCAAAATCGAGATGAAATGGTGAAGTGAAAAAACCATAAGGTTGAGTTAAAGTTAAAGATGAAGTCGATAAAACTCATACATAAGTTATGCATAACTTAGCTAGTTGGACTGTACAAACACAATACTGAGACTTTGTTGTAACTACAAACTTTTGTTAGGTGCGAAGCATTGTTGGTTTTGACATCTACGGTTGGAATAACTTAAATAACTTCGCGGTACTTATTGTGGACAAAAAATAATTACCTGGTATTATTAATACTCAATTTATATGTATACTACAACGATACTCAGGATTTCCCGCAAAAAACGCGAAATTAAGTTACCAAGTACCTACGTAGTTATAATATTGTAGTTTTATAGAAGATTATGTAACGTACAAAACTGCATGTAGTTATGTGAAAGACCAATCTGGAAGAATTACATCTACATCGTAATCCTGCATTGGTGGTTCTTTCAGTCAGTCCAAATGTTCAGAACAAATTATTACTACCTATATACCTAATTGCGAACTTGAATTTGTGGTGTCATTTATGCAGTGGAATTTCCAGAACCATGTCACAAAAACCACATCTACGATTGCCATCCGACAAGACTTTATCATACCTATTTTACAGAAAAACTCGACTTAGCACGGCTTGTAACTCACACAGTCCAAATTTTCTCCCGAACATCTGCTACTACCTCATTTTCTCTGCAAATGATGCGTTAAATAATTGCTATAACAGTTCTCACTCGTGGTACTTGACATTTCTGCTAGCGTGACGAGAAACCACTAAATCATTATGACGGCATCCAGTCTTACCGGATTCAGCTGAGTATCAATATTTCACATGGAGCTACTGTCTATCTGACCTCCACAACCCAGTTACTGGGTAATACGAAACACCCCTTAGTTAGACTGGATGTCAAAATTTCGGGCTTCTGACGAACCGTAATGACTGTCAAAGATCCACGAATGACAGCCGGGACCAACCCCTTAACGTGCTTTCCGAGGAACGAAGGAGTCATGGTATGTAAAGGTGGTCACCAATCCTCGGACCAACCGCGGAAAAACCCAGTAGATCGATCGACCTGTGGGCCACATGCGCCTCAGAAGAGCCGTTAAATAATAATAGTAATAACATAAACTATATATGAATTATCTTCTTTTATTTCACCGACAAAAGTTGGATGGCCAATTCGAGAACATACCAGTATCCGTTAGTATTTTCCATTGCTGGCTTCGAACGCAAAAGCTTGGTGCTATAAGAAATAAAACAGCGTTGTATGGCAGTTGTTCATCTTGACCGACAAAGTCCGTTGCACCATATTTTAGAGTAAACAAATGTGCGTAATGTTTTTATTGATAAGTGTTATCAAGCTTTTGGATAAATACTTGCGTCAATAAAGAATATATTGACATCGCGTGTGGGCATGATTTCGTAATGTTTTCTTTGTCAGTTATGGATCATAATTACTGAATTTATTTGTGAGTTAAGTAATTGCGTCCTTAACTTCCTTATGAACCTACTTACACGTTTTTTTCCACAAAATCAATTTATTAAAAACATATCTTGGAGTTCTTATCCATTTCTTTGAACAACGAACATAAACAAAGTTCTTCAGATTATTTTAATTTTATCATACTAAAATTATAATTAACTTCTACAAGCAAATTGAAACGGTATCTCTTAAAATTATTCTCTAATCTCCTGGTTCGAGTATTAAATTCTAATTTTTAGTCATACTTCATAAAAATATTCTATTGAATTTTTGATCATACAACTCCCACGTTGGAATTACGTCGAAAAGCCATTTTAATCTCATTGATTGCTTTAAGAGGTACTAGGCGAGCATAAGGCGCCAGGACGCTAGGTAGTATAATTGGAATCAGTGTGCATTGTAGCTTGTATCGAGCATCCCTAATCCATAGGAAGTGATCCATCAGCGGCTTATCGCGCAGGAAACACGGCGTACATAACGTCCACTGGGTTTTTTATTAGACGCCTTCTCGCCTCCTCGGATAACTCGTGAAATATACCCGTTTCCAAGAATACGGGGATCCTGCTCGATGTAAATAAAATACTGTGTGTTTTTACATGTGATTATTTGAGTTGCATCCAGCATATTATGATATCCTGGTGCCTAGTGGCAAATCTTGAATGGTATGGTTAAGAAGTTTGAAAAACTTTTAATTTTTTTGGTCTAAGCTGAGCAAGAAACCATGATGATTTTCTAATAGAAGTAGAACATATTTTGAAAACATCTGCAAAATAAATCAAACAGTTAATGCCATGAAAAGAATGAGCTGATCAACCCAGCATTCGGACTGAACTAACTTAGACACAACAAAAAAGAAAAAACGAGTATCAGCACTTGCTACTATTGAATGTTATATCTAAATATATAAATCTGTATTAGCAGAAATAGATTGTAATAGAATTGCATAATTAAGTAGGTAGCTGATCAACTTTCATCTGACACGGCCATCGGCTTCTAAATTCTTAATGCAACGGTTCGTTTACAAACACAAAACGTGTTATATAATTTACTCGTACACTTTAGATAAATGAACTAACAAAGAATCTCGAGCGTGATAAATTGTTAATACCTACTCTGTGAAACTGAAGTCGGGCCTTTTTAGTGTTCCGTGTTCCGCACCAGAATTGGCAGAGTGAAAGCATTTCATTATTTTTGTCGTCCGGTAGGGAATTTCAAATCAAAGTAAATTTTTCACCGGTTCCCGTAGGTATTATGTTCCTGTTACTTAGCAATCTGGCGCTCATTGTACAAAAAAATAATATTGCTCTTAACAAAAGTTTTCCGAAAAGCGTTTGCAACACCGGATGTGAAGACTATCAAAAAAAATGAACACAGTTTTTCATTGCATATAAAAACTCAAATTATGCAAATGGAAAAAAAGAGTTATGATTATAACAAACTTATACAACTAATTAAAAATGGTAACACAAACAAACGGTACACACTGGAGCTGCTCTAAGAAACTGAGAAGTAAGCGAGGGAACTATTGGGCACAGTGACGGGGAACAAAACAAAATGACTTAATAACGACATGTAGTAAAATTGGGCAATCCGTCGCGTCGGCCCGTAATAACACGGCGCGGTCCGACCGATGCGGGCGATGGGGCCTCAGCCACCAATTTTTAGTTTAAAACGTGGTGTAGAGTATGAACTTATTGCTATTTGTATGCAATCTTATTTAAACAATGGATACTGAACTAAAAATATCAATGAAGTGATCTTTTTTTAAGGACCGACGTAATGTGCGGTAATTCGATTATGAAGAATTTGAATTCGAAGTCATGAACTAGTATTTTTCAAACACAATTATTGCCACATTTGTAGTTGTTCCATGTCACAATGTCTCATCGTTCCCATAAATATGATTACGTCATAAAAGCTAAAGTTAAAAGCTTAAAAATACCTGTTCTATCGGTAACTTCTACGTTGATAAGTTACTTTCATTTTAACTGGTCCAAATTGAGGTGATCTCCACTGGAATGTGCCCAAATTAACCACTTGACATTAACGACTGGGATTTACCATTCCAGCTATATTATAAGTAATGGTTAAATCGTTCTGCAATTAATTAGTTCTATCTTTTCTAAGAATCGCAATAATTTAATGGTACTTGTTCAAAGTTTGTTGCTTTACTGTCAAGGAGTAACTAGATGGATGTTAATTTGTCGTTACATGTTGGATTTTACTACAATTACTAAGAACATGTATCGTATCCTACTGCCACGTAATATTTTTAATACTGAGATTCGCAAATACTTGCCATGCTGCACAATGAAGTGGTTCTAATACCAATATCTTTGAACAGCTAACTTGGCTTAACGTTCATCTGCTCCACGCTCCGCTTGACGCTCCTCTCATGTCTTGCACCACGTAACCACCAGTAAATAACTTCAGAGCCCCGACTGAGCACTAAAACGCTGAGCTGTAAAAACGTCCATTCGCTTTACGTCCACCATTGGCAGCTGCAGCGGTATTTCGCATACTTTAATACCTAATATACATATTAGTGGTATCGTAAATACATAACAGGAGAACGAAATGTCCGGATGAAATTTTGGCTCGCTGCAGTTTGACCAAATCTACTCAGAAATGTATACGAATTTAGTTTGCAAGCTGTTTTGTACCAAGTTTTGTTAGGAATTAGGGTATATCCAAAGAGCGTATGTCTAAATAATTTTGAATAGATATACCCCCATTGCTTAACTTGCTATCTAGTGTCCATTTGAGCATCGAATCGATCGTTCAGACTTCGACCCACCAGTGTTGATTTGGATTCCCGGTAGAGTAGCAAGCCGTATCCCTTACCTCGGGACTATCCCTTCAATTTCATATGACCCTGGTACCCAGACCTCCCGCGTTACATTAGGACTGCCATATAGATGACGCTATAGTTATAAAAGTACGCGTCATGTGCGCTTTATATCTCGTAAGTGCGGCACACATCTGGCCGCCTCGTTACTGCGTCTTACGGAGATACTCTCCCGTGAATTATGGCTTATATGACTAGCCTTGTGACTTTTATTAAGTGTTGAAGTCACACTGAAGAAACTCCAGACAGGATGGAATGTAGAACATAACTTCTGGTTGCTTCTGAGAGGAAATGGAAATAAATCAATGTAATCCTGCGCTCCACACCTATGTCGTAAAGGCAATCAATCCGCATAGTTAGACCGCGAGTGAGTTCGCCAAATACGTGCTCCAATTAATGTGACTTGGAAATCACTAATCAATATTAGACTAAGATCAACAAACAAGACGCAGATGCTCCGTTTCTTTAAGGAATTGCTAATTAAAATGGTGGCAATGAAAAATAAGAAGTATTTTAAGATAGGGAAGACAGTGATCCTTCGTTTGTTGATCAAGAGATGCTAATAACGATGATATTGTAGTGCGTAGACGCTGAATGACGTGACAAGAATATCAAGCTTGAACA